>SJYW01015575.1:146977-180651 GCA_006410735.1 Raphicerus campestris | reverse complement strand
TAGAGGATGCAACCAACTGGAGATCAAAATGGCTGCAGAGCCCCAGGTCCCGAGGGCTCACGGTTCTCACTCCCAGACGGTCCTACCAACCAACGTGCGCTGGCCTCACAGCGCAAAAGCCACCCACTGTCCCACCTCCACACCCTACGTTTACAAAGCGTGTCCCCCTGAGAGACAAAGACCTCCTGTCACTGTGTTTTTATTTCTGTGTTTACCAGTGACTTTTTTTTTTTTTTAATGTGTTCCTTGGGGAGATAGTACAGCTGAGGCGATTGTCTCAGAGGTCCACACCTACCTAGGATTAGCATATAGAAAAGACCAGGAAAATGGCTCAGTACAAAATTAATAGTAAAACACCTCGCTAACATTAGTCAACATAGTATTATACCTTGCTAACATCAGTATTGGTTTTAGGTGAGAATTTTTAGGCTTTCTAGGCAAATAGTGAGATCCTTCCTTCCTAGCATTTATACTGCTTTTTCTTTTCCTTGTTGTTAGGACCCATAGGAAGACTGAAAGCTGCGCTCTTGGACGGGCGCGCCTCCTGGCTGACTGGCAGCAGAACACGCCTGCTCCATGGCCAAGTGCAATGCTCGCCACTGGTATGAGGGAGCCGGCCTTTACGGGGTTTGTTTGTTTGCTTGTGTTTTCACGTTTGGTAATTATTTTGCTGTGGGGATCTCTGTCTCTGGGCCTGAAGGTCCTCGCTTGCCCTGTCTCAGAGTTAGCAATGTTCTGAACCGCTGAAGCTGTTTGTGAGTTTCCGTTATGGTCAGTTCAAGTTAAGAAATATCCGTCAGCCCCCCGCACCTGGCAGGCCCTGGGGGCCCCGCAGGGAAGGCAGCGTCAGAAGTCTCTGCCCCATGGCGCTGCCCACACGCTCGGAGTGCCGAGCGCAGCGCGCATCCCGGTGGCAGCTGCGATGCGTGTCTGGCGGGGGGTTTCCAGCCTCCCCGAGCTGGGCGGAGGGCTGGCAGGGGCCGAGGGGCACAGAGGGTCCATACACCGTGTGAGCTCAGACAAAAGTGAGTCATCAGCATTTTAGAAATCAGTAAGAGCTAAACAGGGGCTTCCCAGGTGGCACAAGTGGTAACGAACCCGGCTGTCAGTGCAGGAGACATGAGACAAGGGTTCGATCCCTGGGTCGTGAAGATCCCCTGGCGAAGGAAACGGCAACCCATTCCAGTATTCCTGCCTGGAGAATCCCATGGACAGAGGAGCCTGGCGGGCTACGGTCCATCCGGTTACAAAGAGGCAGACAGAACTGAAGCGACTTAGCATGCTAGCATGCAAGAGCTAAACAGAGGTCTTCATCTAAACATGATGCTCTTCTCATTAACTGACTGGCAAGAACTTCCTTTTACTGGCTCTAGTTTCCCACAATAGTGTCTGGGCCTTCCCCACTTCTGATGGATCTAGTCTTCAGAAAACCCTGCTGTCTGTGACTCAGCCCAACAAAGAGGCCCTCGGTCCTGAGGGTGTCTTCTGGGCCAAGTGTCTGATACCTAATCTTAAAACCTGCTTGGACAGGAAGTTCCTGGACATGTTTCACAGACAAGGTGCACTTGGCGGACATGTCTGCATCGCCCCTTCTCTCTCTCAGGAAGGAACCCTGGCCCGCTGGGAGGTGCATGTTTGGGCAACCGCCCTCAGCTCTTCCTTCGGGGTTAGCTTCATCCTTATGGTCAAGTGATGCTTTTCTGGAGGGGGCTCCAGGCCCATGCCAAGCTAGGCAACAGTAACAGGGGCAGGCTCTTTCTGCCCGAGGTGGAGTCCCTGCTCCAGAATCCCCTGGGCTGAGGCGTGATCAGTTCTGAGTCCTGCGCTGGTGTCCTGTCCCCTGCCCAGTCCCACACTCCCTCCTTCCTTTCATAGCTGCTGCTCCCCCTTGAACCTCAGGTGCCCCAAATCCATCTCAGGTGCTGCTTCCCAGAGATCCTGACCTGCAGGGAAACTGAGGCCTGGGGGGCCGCCATATCGGCTGCTTTGATGTTCATTCACGGTTGCCGTGGATGAGGCACTGAGTCAAATGTGTCCCCTGGCTGGGATACACCCCCTGTTTTTCCTCCCACCCTCACCACGCATGGTGCTCCTTTCTGCCCCAGATCAGCCCTGGCGAGGCCCGATCTCCTCCGCACATCCACGGGGTCTGTTGAGGACGGTGAGGCTGGCTGCTGACTCCTTAGCAGGCATGTTGGGGCCCCCGGGGGGGGGCCTGGGAGGGCCACCAAGTAAAGGGCCCTGGCCAGCAGGGGACGACCCGGGCCGTGGGAGTGTTTGCCTTGTAACCGAATCACAGAGGCGCGCCAGTAAAAGGCCCGTTTTACGACTGCAAATCGAGTGTCTCTTTTCTTTTGGCACCTTGCAAACACCTCGAGTGCCCCAGAAGTCAGGCGCGAGGGGCCGGGCCGCCGGACAGTGGATGAATGGGCGCTTTCAGGCCGCCCGTTCCCTGGGAAACGCTCAGCCTCACCGCCTCCCGACACTGACATCAGCTGAGTCCCGAGTCCCCTCTGCCCAGCTCGCCCACACTGGCTTCACCGGGGCCGAGGTTTTAAAACTCTTTGGCCTTTCTCATTGGGAGCTACAAAGAGTCAGAGACTGAACAAGAGAAAGGAGCCTTCATGTCCTACCGAGAAATGTCCTCAATTTTGCTGTGGAGACCTTTGTGCGCCTCATCTCACGTGGACTCAGGAAAGCCCTGGGAACGTGTGCGTGTCTCCTTAGAAGTACAGGCCAGGCTAGGCTCTGAACCGCCTCCCAAGTCAAGGGCACGAGCCCTCGGTGCAGAGGCAGGCTGGGTTTTTTTGAGGCCTACTGTCAGGAAGACCCTTTTAAAGAAAAGGATACAATATTCAGAATCAAGTCAACGTATGGCAATATTGTAAAGTAAAATTAAAAAATAAATAAATTTTTTAAAAAAGGAAATCAATAGTTGTCTGGAATAAGATCAGAAGTCCTCATAAGTGGCTGGAGGCATGTCCACTGGGGGTCGGAGCTGCTGGGGTGCTGAGGACGATGCCGCTGGGGGTGGGGCTGCTCATCTGGGGCGCTGCCCACTGTCCTGTCCACCCAGATGCAGAAAGGGACCCGCTGCATCCCCTGCCCTGGGGGAGAGGTGGGAGCTGCTGTGGGCTGGGAAGGGCCTTGGCTCTGCCTGGAAGCCCACCTCCACCCCCCGCAAGGTCTGGCTTTGCCTGAAACTGACGGTTTCTCGGGACCCAGGACCCTCGAGCTGCCCCCTTGAGTGTCCCCAGCAAATGGGGGAGGACACAGATCACCTTATCCAGCTCACGTGCCCGGCAAGGAGCACCTTCCCCCCGTCTCCAGGTTGGTATCGTGTGGGTGCCACATGACAATCGGTCCACAAGCGTTTGCGAGTGTTTATGTAGTGCATGCCGTATACCAAGGGCCACCAGCATCCTGGGATTTCCAACCAAGTGAGTCCTCAGGGGTCCAATCCTGAAGACTGCTATTTTGCAGCAATAATAACCTTTCCAAGAGGACGCCATGAATTCCATGTGTCCAGCCGTCATGAGGTGCCATGTCTGTGCTACACGCCCGACTGGCATTATTAGCTCGTTTAGTCATCACGGGAGACTTGAGCCTTCATCATTGTCCTCACGTGACCGCTGGAGAAACTGAGACTTGGAGTGTCCAGACCTGCTGCCCCAGATCTCCCAGGCAGCCAGGCCACGGCAAGGTGTCGGGGGAAGGCTCAGCGTGTTCGGTGACCTGCCCAAGGTCACACAGAAGAGAGTCTCTAACACTCTCTGCAGACCAGGGTTTTTCTCTGATTCAAATCTTTCGGCAGCGCGGTGGCCAAGCCTGGCCTGGGTAGCACACAAGGCAAGGTGAGCGCCCAGGAGGACCACAGAAGTGGTCGTGGAGGGAAGGGAGGAGTCACCACGGCGATCGCCAGGCCTCTGAACATCTCCTGCCCCAGCGCCCATTCCCTCCGCCTCCGCTCTTGTTTGGGGGCAGCACACGCAGCCCCCAGCACTTGGTGCTGTGGGTACCTTGCACGAAAGGTGGCTCTTTCACGTGGAAAGGACTGTAAAACATATTTAAAGAGCAGTATGTGACAGGGACCAGCTGGGTCCTACAAACCCTTACATTTTTATTACCTTACTCTTTACAGAAAGAAGCTTGCACAGCCCTGCTGCCTAAACAAGAGTCTTTTAAAAATATTCAAGGCTTTCTTAAATCAAGGTCCGGCCACGTCTCTCCTGAGACTTAAAGCCTCCAGGGACACTCTAATGCCAAATGGCCACTTACACCAGAGTCTCTAACAAATTGCCCCAAACTGACCTTCTCAGACTTTCATCTCTGTCCAGATGCAAGCCTTCTCTCCCTTCCAGATGTTTCCATTCCTGATGGAGCCACATGGCAGCCCAAGGGGATCCTCTGCTGTCCCTCCTCTCAGGGTGAGAGAGCTCCCAGGAGCCCAGGCTTCCAGGGTGCCTCAAGGGTCCCTGAACACATCCCAGTACTTTGCCAAACGTTCAGAGAGTGGTCCAGCCTTCCCCCAGCTCACCCAGAGCACCATCCCAGAGGGCAGGACGGTGCCCAGCCCTCACCCGTCGCAGGACTCAAGCCACCGTCCAGCCCAGGTCCCACACAAGGCTGCGTGCCTTCAAGACCATCAAGGGGGCACATGGCCTCTTTTCTCTGAGCACCAGTGCCTGACTCAGCTCAGGGGGCTCAGCTCTGGGCTGAGGGGCTTTGGAGTCAGTCTGACTCCATGTCCGTGACTTCGCCGGGGTCTCAGAGCTGCAGGGGAGGGTGCTCACTGGTCTTTTCCCACTTCAGGGCTGAGCAGACGGAAGCTGGGAGAGCGAGCTGCCTCATCTGAGCCTCCTGGCCTCCAGCCTTGGGCCTCTGTGTCAGCTGGCCCTTCCCGGGCCTCCCTCCTGTGGATGTCAGTCTCCAGGCGGGCTGTCCCCGGAGCAGCCATTCTTCCTGCGACAGTGATAGCCACCTGGTGAATATCCATGAAGTGGATGGACAGACATGCTATGAATTTACCAGCCATTGTCCTTAAAAGAAATAGTCTTGGAAAGTTTCAGATGCTTATAGCAAGAGATTACGATAAATGTTCATCTACCAATCCCTCAGTTTGAGCCACCCTTGTCCTGATCCATCTGTATCCTGCATCCTTCCACCTCCTTCTCTGGAATACTTGGAAGAATATTTCAAACTCATAACATTTTTCAGGTTTTTGCCTTAAAAACTTTATAAGAATTCTATGTTGTCATTAAACATCCAACTAGCATTCTGCGTCTTCCTAGCAACCTCATAAATCTTTGACTATTGCTGAAACCAGGGTCAAAATATGATCCTCACACGGCCATTGGTTGGTATATCTCAAATCTCTGCGGATCTTCTGGCCTCCTCTCTCTCTCTCTCGTCCTCTTTTTTCTTTTCATTCTTTCCCCCTTCCTTNGACTATTGCTGAAACCAGGGTCAAAATATGATCCTCACACGGCCATTGGTTGGTATATCTCAAATCTCTGCGGATCTTCTGGCCTCCTCTCTCTCTCTCTCGTCCTCTTTTTTCTTTTCATTCTTTCCCCCTTCCTTTCCCTTAGCAGTTCAACGCTGACAGAAGCAGCTCAGCTGTCACGTGGAGTCCTGGGTCTATTTCTCCAAGTGCATTCCTGTCGCTCACTGGGCTCCTCCTTCCTCTGTGTTCCCTGGAATTTGGCAGGGCTTCCCCAGCTGTCAGATGGTATAGAATCTGCCTGCAATGCAGGAAACCTGAGTTCAATTCCCGGGTGAGGAAGGTCCCCTGGAGAAGAGAATGAATGGCTACCCATTGCGGTATTCTTATCTGCAGAGTCCCATGGATAGAGGAGTCTGGCAGGTGCAGTCCGTGGGGTCGCAGACTCAGACACGACCGAGTGGCTAGCGCTTTCACTTCCACTTTCACAGCTGCCGCATTGCTCACCTTTGGGATGGTGCGTTCCTGTGTTCACGGTCCTGTGCTCTCTAGGACTTCTAGCAGCATCCCTGGCCTCTCCTCTTTAGATGTCAGGCTATCCTGAGCTGTGACAACCAAAGCTGCCTCCAGACATGACCAGCTGTTCCCTGAAGGAAAANAAAGTTATGTAATTCCCTGATTAGGAGTTTGATGTCTCAGCTGAAAATGTATTTCTGTAAGAATCCGTTTAAATGCTAAATTGTTCAACGAGGCCTTGGGATGTCAGAGTAACAAGAACAAAAAGAGAGATTTGGAAGTCAGGAGACCCTGGGCATTTGGAGAGCTTGCCTGGGCATCATCCCACCCCCGGGGGTGGGGTCTGTGTCCTTTCCGCTGTTGGGCCCTCACGGGACCCTGCGCGTGCCTCCAGCCTCCACCCGCTCCCACCCATGCCTACGGTTCCTGGTGTCTTGTTCCCTTCTGTCTGTCTTTCCAGCTCCGACCCCTGGACTTTCTGGGCCAATTAAGCACCAGCAGCATGTGTTTTCTCTCTCACTGAGACCATTAGACCCTGGTTCTCTCTCCTTTCTCCCTGTTCTTCACTGCTCCTCCTTCTTNAGACCCTGGCTCTCTCTCCTTTCTCCCTGTTCTTCACTGCTCCTCCTTCTCGTCTGCAGTCTCTTCTTGCAACAGCTTGCTTGTCCTGTTTTTGTACATCACCCCCTGCCCAAGGGCTCCACGTACCCTGCACTGTGGCCTCATCATGCTTTCTTAGCTAATCTCTAAACCTTAGCCAAACCGGCTCCCACCTTCTCTATGCCTACCGTTGGGCTAGGGAGAGCGCCCAGGGAAATGACCCAGCGCGGAACTTTGTGTGACCATAGAGAGAGTCAGGTCCCCAACACGAGCACCCGCTGCGTGTTGAGGACTTTGTGCTTTTAGAGTCAGCATTTTGTCCACATGAGTGATTTAAAAATTTAACTCTCTTCCCAAACCTTCAGTTCCTACATTCCATCATTCTGTCTTGACCCGGGTTTCCTCACATAGCGGAACCTGAGATGAAAGCTTATGTTCAAATTGTTCTTTGGGGGATTTGATTTTAGGAAACAGGAGTACAGAATGGGAGGCAAAAAATAAAAGGGGGGGTCAATATCAAGGTAAATAGTTGTAAAGCCAATTACGTGCTTGCAGTAAAGCTACAACAGCAACAAGAGCAACAGATATTAGTCAGGGCTTGTAGGCAAGATTGTATGAAACAGTGTGAGAATGGAAGTTACTGAAGTGAAGTCTAGTCAAGGATATGGTTTTTCCAGTGGTCATGTATGGATGTGAGAGTTGGACTGTGAAGAAGGCTGAACAACAAAGAATTGATGCTTCTGAAATGTGGTGTTGGAGAAGACTCTTGAGAGTCCCTTGGCTGCAAGGAGAGCCAACCAGTCCATTCTAAAAGAGATCAGTCCTGGGTGTTCTGTGGAAGGACTGATGCTAAAGCTGAAACTCCAGTACTTTGGCCACCTCATGCGAAGAGCTGACTCATTGGAAAAGACTCTGATGCTGGGAGGGATTGGGGGCAGGAGGAGAAGGGGACGGCAGAGGATGAGATGGCTGGATGGCATCATGGACTCTATGGATATGAGTCTGAGTGAACTCCGGGAGATGGTGATGGACAGCGAGGCCTGGCATGCTGCGATTCATGAGGTCGAAAATCGGACAAGACTGAGCGACTGAACTGAACTGGACTGCTGCTGCTGCAGCTGGCGAGGAAAGCGGCCGTGCACGTCTCCAGGCGAGATGAGGGCTGACTCCCCTGTGGGGGCTCCAGGGGAACCCCAAGACCTATGTAAGCACGGGCGAGGCAAGTACAGTCTCCAGCCTCTGAGAAAAGTCAAATACTATGATGCTTTAGATGCCATATGTAATTATGTTTTGATACATTAAACATTTAAAGTTGACCCTGACAATAATAATAAATTTTTAAAAATTAGAGATTTGTGCAGTAAAAAGGAAAATGGAGAGTGATGAAAATTATAAATTTAAAAAAATATACTAAAAGAGGGAAATCATAAAAATAATAAAACATAAATATGATAGGAAATATTCTATGTAATTAATTATAATAAATGTGGTTGGGATATTGGAAAGGTCTCAGTAATAGGCTCTTTTTCCATGAAACCAGAAGATTGGAGTGATTTCCTTTAGGCTTGACTGGTTTGATCTCCTTGCTGTCCAAGGGACTCGCAAGAGGCTTTTCCAGCATCAGTTTGAAAACATCAATTCTTTGGTGCTCATCCTTCTTTATGGTCCAACTCTCACATCCATACATGACTACTGCTCAAACTCATGTCCACTGAGTCAATGATGCCATCCAACCATCTTATCCTCTGTCACCCCCTTTTCCTCCTGTCCTCACAGTCTTTCCCAGCATCAGGATCTTCTCCAGTTGGTCAGTTCTTAATATCAGGTAGCCATAGTACTGGAGCTTCAGCTTCAGCATCAGTCCTTCCAACGAATATTCAGGGTTGATTTCATTTAGGATTTACTAATTTGATCTCCTTGCTGTCCAAGGGACTCTCAAGGGTCTTCACCAGCACCACAGCTTGAAAGCACCAGTTCGACACTGATCCAGTGGATGTTGGCAACATGATCTCTGGTTCCTCTGCCTTTCCTAAATCTAGCTTGTGCATCGGAAAGTCTCGGTTCAGAGACTGCTGAAGCCTGGCTTAAAGCACTTTGAGCACTACTTTGCTAGCTTGTGAAGTGAGCACAACTGTGTGGTAGTTGGGGCATTCTTTGGCATTGCCCTTCTTTGAGACTGGAATGAAAACTAACCTTTTCCAGGCCCATGGCCACTGCAGAGTTTCCCAAATTTGCTGGCACATTGAGTGCAGCACTTTAACAGCACCACCTTTGAAGACTCTATATATTGATCTAAACTTACAGGATATGCAACAGCAAAGTGAAGCAACCGGGATGTAAAGTATGGCCTTTGGGTGCTTGTTATGTGTCAGTACAGGTTGATAAATTGTAACAAATGTCCTCTCTGGTGGGCCACGCTGATTACAGGGGAGGCTATGCATGGAGAGGGTAGGGCATGCTAGGAAACCTGTGTGACTTCCCCTCATGTTGCTGCGACCCTAAAAAAGCTTAAAAAGTTGATTTAAAAAGACTTCATAAAAATGAGACAAAAAAGAAAATAGACAAACCATAGACGGTAGATGATGGATTAACACATATGAGCAACAAGTTCAAATGTCTGTAATGCTTAAAAAGCCTGCTACCAATCAATAATGAATAATCCCATACAAATATGGGTGGAGGATTTGCACAGGGAGTTTGCAAAAGACGAAATCCAAACAGCCAGTGAAATATGTAAAGGTAACACATTTCATTAGTCATTTTGGACACGCAGATTGAAATCATGGTTAGATGTCTGTTCACATACATAGACTGACAGAGAGTCAGACGTCCTCAGCACCATGATGTTGAGGCAATGAAGCGCGCTGTGCTCTCTTGGTGGGAGTGTAAGTGCTCCGGCCACTTTGAAATACATTTTCGGTGGCGCTTCATCTGGTTGAAGTTGTGTTTCTAACACTCAGCAGTGTTGTGCTCTGGGTCTGCAGGTATTTGCAAGACTGTTTATAGCCAGATTGTTGGTAACTGACAAGCACTTGCTATAATAGAAATGTTCATCCATAGTAAAATGGATAAACTGTGACGTATACATACAGTGAAATACTACACTTCAATGAAAATTTACAAGTTCAGCTTTACACGTTAACGGACATTTTTTAAAAGCAATGTTGAGTAAATGGGGTAAGATACAGTAGATGCATGAAGCACAGTCTGTTTATTAAAGTTCAAGAGCACACAAGTCTGCGCTCCATATACTTCATCAACGTATTTTTAAGTTATGAAACCATAAAGAGAAGCAAGGAAATAATTTTCACAACAATCAAAATCATGGTTATTTCTAGAAGGAAAAGATTGTGGTTAAGAAGCCATAATTAGAGTTCTGAGGAGCTAGAAATATTCTATTTCCTTAAGACGTGGTGCTAGGTAACTTTTAGATAACTTTATCCTTATGTTGAACAGACTTTCTGTGCTTATGTATGAATATTAAAAAATGAAGTGATTATTGGGGAAACTTAATACCAATATGTTAGGAAACTTAGAACGAAGTGAATTCTTTTGTAAAAACAAGAATTCTGAAAATTGACACAAGGATTAATGGAAACTCTGACCTACTGATAATAATCAAGTAAATTAAATTAATTTTAATATTAAAAATCTACTGCCCACACATCATCCTCTGACCTAGGTTGCTTGGTAGGTGAGTTTGAATTTTACCAAAAATGTCAAGGAAAATCTCACTGACTGTCTCAGCATGAATTTGAATCTCAGATGATGACTCAGAGAAGATTTCCAGTAACACAAGCTTCAAACTGATACCAACAGAAGGGCAAGAATTATACAACAAAGGAAAAGTTTAGACTTTCCTTGTTCATAAATATAGATCTTAAAATACTAAAAATAAATTGGCAAAAGAAAGTAAAAGAATGTAAAGAATTGTTTATTAAAAGCTCACTATGGTTTAATTCCACACCTGTAAAAATGATTTCATGCTAAAAAGTTGATTAAGTTAACAGATTTGAAGGGAAAAATTCTACGATCAACTTCCTGCAATTAGAAAAAGATTAATTATACCCAGCACACATGTTAATCAAAAGATATGTCCCTTAACCTAACTATCAAAAAATTCTACAACAATCATTATGTTTAAAAGTAAGACACAATGGAAACAGTATACCCTTCTAGATTAGAAAATCAAGTGGAATCAGTCAGTCGTGTCCGACTCTTTGTGACCCCATGGACTGTAGCCTACCGGGCTCCTCTGTCCATGGGATTTTCCAGCCAAGAATACTGGAGTGGGTAGCTGTTTCCTCCTCCAGGAGATCTTCTCGACCCAGGGATGGAACCCAGGTCCCCCGCACTGTGGGCAGATGCTTAACCATCTGAGCCACCAGGGAAGTGGAAAAGATTTAGAAAATAGAAAACAATCTATAAAAGTCCATCTCACATCATTTTTATTAAGCAACAAAGACCCTAACCAGTGAAGAGCCACTATGAGAACCAATAGATTCCTATTCCAGAAGGTTCCAAGAATCAAATTTTTATCCCCCAAATTAACACACCCATACTCTTGCAACAAGTAATTATAAGTAAGAGACAATAAAATTTATTTTACAATAGCCAAAATCTATAAATTAGTCTAAATCTAAGATATGTCAGACAGTTATGAAGGAAATACAAAAGTATACTGAAGAAATTAGGCCTAAATAAATGCACAGATAGAGAGCTCATAGAATTAAAGACTCAGTAACAGAAAAAATAATTTCTCAGTTAATGAAAACACCGGGTTAATAAAAAAAATCAATTTCACTAAAAATCCCAAGAGCGGTTTTCCCTGGAAATTTATTGTCCATTAAAATTTGTAACAAGTATGTCAAGGGTCAAGGGCCAAGAAAATTTTGAAAAAGCATTTAGGGACATCTACCAGATATCAGGGCTTATTATTTGTACATAAATGGAAAAATGGATTAATGGGATAAGATACAAAGTCCCTAAGAGTATCCATATTTGACTACTATTTAATATATAATATATGAAGTGATAGCATTCAGATTGAGAGAAATGATGGATTTTTTAAATAAACGGTACTAAACCTAGTGGTTACTCTCACAGGAAAAAAAATAGCTTGACCCCTACATTTTATCTTATGTACACCTAAGTTCCAGATGGACTCTAGACCTAAATGTGAAGAACAAACTCAAGGCCTTGGAGGCTTCCTTCTTTTTTCATCTTTTAGATGTTCAGCAGAAAAACCCAGACCATAAATTTGTCTACATTTAAGGTGAAACTATTTCTCACAGACTCAGAAACACCTACATCTTTTAACCGATAATCATGACCATCAAACACCAATAGAAAAACTTGCAAAATTCACAAGAAAATAGCTAAACCCTAAGAGAGAAGTGGATGAAGATTGTGAACAGACAATTCACAGGAGAGATTCCTTGCCCAGGTGCCCACATCAAGAATCTCACAGCCATTCTTGGTTCCTCTGCTTCTTGGTCCATATTGACCCCTTCAGCAAACTGTTAGTTCATCCTCTAAAACAGAACCCCAACTGGACTAGCTCTCACAACTTGACTTTCTCTGACACCGAGGAATCTTATCCACAGACCTCTCCCTCCAGGACTGGAAATTCTTACTCCGCCTCCCTCTTTCCACCCACCCCCAGAGCACTATAAAAATCAATGTGTGGCATACTTTAGGTCTCTCTTTAAAACCCTCTGACTTATCCAGTCACCCTTGGGGGAAAAACATTTTCCACCATGACTGAAGACCTACAGGATCTGGCCTCTGACTTCCTCTCCAAAATCGCTTCCAACCCTTTTCCTTAGACACAAAAAGCTCTCTGGAGCCTCAGAATCCAAAACGTTCTTACCAAGACTTTGGCTTAACTCAAGAAACCGTCCCAACGTCCGAAACTATCCAAGGATGCCTCCAGCCTTCACCTCTACAGCGCGCACGACTCCCCTTTAACTGCTTACCACTGCCTGCAATCAGAGAATAATAGAGAAAGAGCAAAGGATAAAATTTGATTCCCCAGCAAAAAGTGAGCTCTGCGAAGACAGAGCCTTCTTTCCACTGGTCACTCCCCCAAGCACTCCCAACACAGAGGGCAGGGCTGGGCATGTAATGTGTCCCTGCATTGAGAGAAGACTCCTCATCCTCATGTTAACCAAGAAACACCAATTGATGAAGCAAAGAAAGATGGCAAAATTAAAACATCCAGTGATGGAGTTTGTGAGGATGTGGAGAGGCAGGAGCCCTGTGGGCAGTGTCCAAGCTTGACTTGGACCACTCAGCTTTACCCTTTGCATCTGGTGGAATTGCCCAGAGACAAGTCTCACTCCCCAAAGTGTCCTGCTGTGGGCAGTACCTCGTATGGCCTCCCTGTGTGTGAGAACCGGTGCAATCATTCTGCTGCTTGGTTTGGCAACATCCTCATCTGATAAAGACGAGCCACTTTCCAGTCCAGCAGCTCTGCCCCTAGCTGTGGATCCTGGAGAATTCCTCACACATATGCATTAGGACATTTTTTTTTTTTACAAGCATGTGAGTTGTATCCATATTTCTAAGAACTAAAACCTGAAACCAGCTTCCAAACTCTCCATAGAGAAACAGATGCATCAGTCGCTATGTAGTTATAGAATAGTCTGCCAGTTACAGTGAACTAAAGCTACATGTATAAATCTTGAAATCATACTAAGTGAAAAACCAAGTTTGAAACAATCTTCAGTGTATCTTTCCATTTATGCAAACTTTAAAAGCAAGCATACATTTATTATCAACTGGTATGCATGAATATGTACTGGGTGGGCCAAAGAGTTTGTTTGGGTTTGTCTGTAAGATGTTATGGAAAAACACTAACGAATTTCTCGACAACCCAGTATATAAATCTGATCAGGATGAATAGATACCCAACTATTCTAAGGGTGTAATTGCCCTTAAATGGCAGTAGTGATGATAATGACAGCTTTAACTATACACTGAAAAATTTATGTTATAAACAAATTAAGATTAGAAGTGAATATAGCAAAAGTCTGCATTTATTAACATCTGAGTGGCACTTCAAGAGTCATGCATCATACTTCTCTTAGCACCATGCGCTATATTTGAAGTGCTTCATAATGAAAATTGCAAAAACAATAAAAATATAAGAGCAGATGTGACTAATTCAGAAAAAAAAAGATGTAAATGATAATTCAAAAGGCTGGCGTGATAAACATNAAAGTCTGCATTTATTAACATCTGAGTGGCACTTCAAGAGTCATGCATCATACTTCCCTTCGCACCATGCGCTATATTTGAAGTGCTTCATAATGAAAATTGCAAAAACAATAAAAAATAAGAGCAGATGTGACTAATTCAGAAAACAAAAAGATGTAAATGATAATTCAAAAGGCTGGCGTGATAAACATTTTTAAAAAATCTCATCAAATGGACAAAATCCTGTAGTATAATAAGAAAAGGTAAAAACTTAAGCAAATAGGCACCGTGGCAATTTTAATAGATTGCTGTGCTCAGATTCATGCTAAAAATTCAATAATTTCAATGAAATATTTTAGGAAAAATAGGAAGAAACAAGAACTGAGTAATCCAATAATAATGAAAGAAATTGAAAAAAAATTTCATCTTCAGCAGATACGCTGTTGTTAAAATACTCCTTGCCAGTTGACAAAATCTCTAGCTGGACACCACAGCCCCTGTGCCTCTTCTCGTCCCAAAGCTGGCCCCTGCCCGGGACCCCTGGCGACCGCCCAGTCCAGCAGCCAAGGCTTCCGGGGCCCCTGCCACCCCCCCAGCTCCCCATGCTGCTCCAGCTCACTCAGCCTCTGGGTCTGAATGGCCTGCATCTGTTCCATGAACATGGATGTCACCCCCACCCACGTTTCACCAAATATTGCAGATCTTACGAGAAACCAACAACTTATAGGTTCATTTTCTTATTCATTTCATTCATTGTATAAGACTAAACTGTAAGATCCAAATCCANAATGATGAAGAGCTAAACATAAAAGACTTGACCCAGCTATAAACAATTTCCATTCTATAGTCACTACCTAGTTCTAATTAGCCTTAAATAGGTAAAACAAAACAAAACAAAAAATCTATACATCCTCTTTAATTAGTTTAAACCTACAGTAAAGTTGCAATCAGTCAATATTTCAATGGCTAAAATACTTAGACTAGGATCTTGCTGTCTCCCACCAACCATCCCAATAATGCTGTCTCTTATACACATCTTAAGTGTGCTAGAAGTGTGCTTTTGTATTAAAGAAGCAGAATAGTACTAATATCCCAATATATGTTTTCTAATACTGTACTAGTAGGATAATACTAATAGAATAATATCTTTCTAGAAAACAATGATGTACTACTGTGAACAGAACTTATTAGCATAAGTTGTCATATCAGCAGACGAAAGAAAAAAATAATAATTATTTTAGTTAGATATTTAAGAAATATCAGAAAAAATTCAACATCTAATCCCAATATCATGGTAGAATAGTGGGACTGAATGCATAATTGCTTGTTGTTTAAGGACATCTTAGCTGCGTAACTGATCAAGTAGGTAGGGTAAAACGTGTAAGGCGTTTCCATGAAAATGAAGAACAAATTAAGAATGTGTATTTTCTCCACTTAACTTTACCTTTTTCAGAAAATTCTAGTCATTGCTGGAGACCAAAGTAATGGTCGAGTTTTTCTGTAACATTTTAAGGAAGGAAACTGAACAAACTTTAGGTCCAACCCAGTGTAAGAGTTGACCAAGAGTTGAAGCATAATCTCCAGAAAGGAAGAGACAAAATAACATTTATGGGCACATGCCATGGTCCTTTGCTAAGAGTTCATTTGGCCGTGAAATACAAAGAATCTACTGGAAGACTAATTGAAACTAACAAGGAGTGTTCGGTAAGGTGATTGATCATAAAATAAACATTTAAAAATAATGGCTTCAGTAGACTCATGCATACAGAGAAGAAGCCAGTGATTAACAGCGGGGGAGGGAAGGTGAGGGGTAATATAAGGGGGTGTGTGTGAGGGGGTAAGAGGTACACATTATTAGGTATGAAATAAGCTCTAAGGGTATATTGTTCAACGTGGGGAATATAGTCAATATTTTATAATAACTATAAATGGAGTATTACCTGCAAAAAGAATATGGGAAAATGTCCTAATAAAATGCATGTAACTTATGCACATAAAAAACAAAATAATCAAATCAATGATTTCAGGTTATAAAACGAAGTGATAAGATTGTCTTCTTTTGGCTTTTTTTTTAGCAAGCACAATGCATATGCTTTTAAAATCTTAAATAATTCACATGTACTTTCTCATGCATCTGCAATAACCAGTAGAAACTAAAATAATAAAAAAGATCTATTTACAAATAAAACCACGAATCTAGTACCACAAAATAAAGTTAATTAGAAAGGTGCAGGGCCCATGTTTGAAAACTACGAACCTGCTGATGCAAATGAAAGCATGCTACTGTCAAGATATCAGTCCTCCTCGTTTGATTTCTTTTCTTGGTCCGTCAACCAAGAGAGTTTCAAAAAGTGTTTCAAAAGGGTTCTGATGAGGCACAACTGACATACAATAAACAGTATGTATTTAAAGAAGCAAGTTTTCACAGATGTGCACCTCACAATCAAAACAGCACACACACTCACTGTCCCCCAAAGCTTCCTGGTGTCCCTTTGGCATCTCTCTTCCCCAGCCCCCACTCCACACCAGACCAGCCCCGCCTGCTTTCCCTCCCTCTATACTGCATTCGCTGAATTTTATATACATGGAATCATATAGCATATACTCGTCTCTCAATCTCTCTTTTTTTGTTCTGCCTTCTTTCATGCAGAATAATTACTTTGAAATTTATCCATGCTGCTGTGTATCAAATGTTTTCTTCCTTTTTATTATTGAGTAATATGCTTTTCTAGGAAATTTATTTTGGGGAGGAGTGGAGAGCTACACAAAATTCTTCTAAAATTCACCTGGCAGGATAGACACAGAGGAATCAAATAAGGATATCTTTAAAGGGAAGAAACACTAGTGGAGAAGGTTAAGACTAATGATCGGGATGCAATAATTGATGCAGGACTAGAAACAACAGATGCGTCGAGGACTTAGAGTAAAACCTCTAGAAGCAGAGGGAAACATAGAATTCGAAAGGACAATGGGATTTTTAAATCGACAGCTAAAGAATAGTTGAGTTAATAAACACTGTTACGCAAACTACTTAACTAAAATTGCAGGCTTCCCTGATGGCTCAGATAGTAAAGCGTGTGCCTGCAATGCGGGAGACTCGGGTTCAATCCCTGGATCAGGACCCTGGAGAAGGAAATAGCAACCCACTCCAGTACTCCTGCCTGGAAAATTCCATGGATGGAGTAGGCTGGTAGGCTATAGTCCATGGGGTCTCAGAGTCGGACAGGACTGAGCGACTTCACTTTCCCCTTCACTTTCGACTAAGACTAACTTGGTTGCTGCTGCTCAGTCGTGTCCGACTCTTTGCAGCCCCACGGACTGCAGCACGCCAGGCTCCCTGTCCCTCACCACCTCCCAGAGCTCACTCAGCCCCCATCTACTGAGTCGGTGATGCCATCCAACCATCTCGTTCTCTGTCATCCCCTTCTCCTCCTGCCTTCAATCTTTCCCAACATCAGGGCTTTTCCTAATGAGCTGGCTCTTCACATCAGGTGGCCAAAGTACTGGAGCTTCACCTTCAGCATCAATCCTTCCAATGAATAATCAGGGTTGATTTCCTTTAGGATGGACTGGTTGGATCTCCTTGCAGCCCAAGGGACTCTCAGGAGTCCTCTCCAACAGCACATTTGTACAAATCATCAACAGAAAAAGCATAAAAGCATGAAATATTTTCATAATGTTGAGGTGTCTGAGGACTTTCTAAATATTTCACTGCTTGCAGAACTCATATGATAATATAAAAAGTATAACAGAATAAAAATTAAAAAATAAAAGCTCTTCAACTCTGTGGAAAGGCCAAAGGCAGATGACCAAGAAGGACTAACCTAATTCCTCTCTAAAGAGCTCTTGAAGATGGTTTACAGCCCACACCTGTCCAAGTTGAACCATGATCCTCATGTATATACGAAGTTAAGTGCACAGTAGAAGAAATGCAAATGTGCAAATGAGATGATGGAAGGACATTTAGAGTCACTGTTGATGAAGCAATTTTTCGAGCCAGGATCAGGTGTTTGAACTTCTTTGCTAAAGTGGTACAGACCTCTCATGGGATTTAGCAAAGGAAAGAACTTCCAGGAGAGAATGGATATGGCAGGATCCAGTGGGTAAGAATGGAAGCAGGGAGATGGTTATTGGTGAGGGGGTGGGTCTTGATACAAGCCTGTAGACAGAAAGGGGATGGGGGAGGCACCTAAGCCTAGGCAGTGGCAGCTAAAAACAGATGGGTTCAGGACATTTTTGCAGGATGAGTCAGAGGACTTTGCTATGACTGGCCTTGGCATAGGAGAAAGTGGTCATTACCGTTACCACGGCCTCAGTTTGCCCAACAAAGAAGACTTTGAAGGTCTCCGAAGTCTGGCTGGTTTTGGACCAGTGACCTTAACCTCTGGAGGAGGGGGGCGGGTCTTGCCTTCATTCACAGCTGCAGTGAATGGTAAGGATTTGAATCTGACCTGTGAATACCATCAGCTGGGCTTCTACTGAAGGAAATATTCTTAAAATGTTCAGATCTAAAGTGAAGAAGTCTGTGGGACATTTGACTGTCTAATTTCATAATAAAGTTTGACATTTCAGAAAATTTAATGTTCATNGAATCTGACCTGTGAATACCATCAGCTGGGCTTCTACTGAAGGAAATATTCTTAAAATGTTCAGATCTAAAGTGAAGAAGTCTATGGGACATTTGACTGTCTAATTTCATAATAAAATTTGAAATTTCAGAAAATTTAATGTTCATTTATTTGCTTTCCTCAATAGAAAGCTCTTACTAACACTCACCAGGTGCCAGGCACTGCTCAATATCATAAAAAGTAATAACTCACACAGCAAAGGCCCCTGCCTTCCAGAACCTTCCAGATAAGAGATTCGTACCATGGAGCTCAATAACAAAACTGTGCAGAGGAAGCAGGGCCTGACTGCCTGGGGTCACGTGGAAGGACTCAAGAGCACNAAGTGAAGAAGTCTATGGGACATTTGACTGTCTAATTTCATAATAAAGTTTGAAATTTCAGAAAATTTAATGTTCATTTATTTGCTTTCCTCAATAGAAAGCTCTTACTAACACTCACCAGGTGCCAGGCACTGCTCAATATCATAAAAAGTAATAGCTCACACAGCAAAGGCCCCTGCCTTCCAGAACCTTCCAGATAAGAGATTCGTACCATGGAGCTCAATAACAAAATTGTGCAGAGGAAGCAGGGCCTGACTGCCTGGGGTCACGTGGAAGGACTCAAGAGCACGTGACATGTGGAGACCTCAGCAGAGCCTTTGAGAAGTTACCCAGCCTGTAGTGGCCCCTGGGCTGAGCCCCTTCCCGATGGTCTCATTCCATCCTCATGACCAGGAGGTGGGCACACGTCATCAGTGTGATCCTGGGGAGATGAAGCCTTAGGAATGGCCAAGTGAGTTTTAGAGCCAGAAGTCACAGTCAGGTTCACCCTGGAGCCTGCCCTCTAGGGCACACATCTTCACAGGGATCTGCCTAGAAAGTGCCAGGAGTTCTCAAGATGGACCTGAGGGTGGGTGTTCCAGACAAAAGGGCGATGGCAGAGGACCATGGTGAGAACCGCAGTGGGCACTGGGGTAGGAAGTATGACCAGGCAAGCGGAGGGCCAGTGATGGTGGCCTTGGGGCCAGCATTGTGAGGTGTGGCCTCCTGCAGGAGGGCCCGGACATGCCGATGGTGTGAGATGCGGGAGGGGCCTGAGGGGGATGCTGTGATCACTGTGCTGGCCTCCATGTGAAGGATGGATTCAGACGGGAGCAGAGAAAGCTGGGTGGGGCTGGGAGGAGGGAAGACCAAGACCTGCCCAGCCAGGCACCTGGGCACCTGGAGGCCCTTCCTCCGGATCCTGTTCCCCTGTGATGTCCTGGGCCCCAGCCCAGAGAGGAGGCACAAAGGACATCACGGGACATGGCTCTCACCCATGCGACGGGGAGANGGCCAGTGATGGTGGCCTTGGGGCCAGCATTGTGAGGTGTGGCCTCCTGCAGGAGGGCCCGGACATGCCGATGGTGTGAGACGTGGGAGGAGCCTGAGGGGGATGCTGTGATCACTGTGCTGGCCTCCATGTGAAGGATGGATTCAGACGGGAGCAGAGAAAGCTGGGTAGAGCTGGGAGGAGGGAAGCCCAGGACCTGCCCTGGGCAACTGGAGGCCCCTCCTCCAGATCCTGTTCCCCTGTGATGTCCTGGGCCCCAGCCAAGAGAGGAGGCACAAAGGACATCATGGGACATGGCTCTCCCCATCGCATGGGGAGGGAGGGAGGAAGGAAGAGAAGGGACCTTCTGGAAGGCAGCAAACATTTGCTCAATCCTCAATGGGGGAAAAAAAAAAGCCAGACCAATTGAGCATATAATATCGACGAGCGTCTCTTGGGCAAAAGTCACACCTAAGCCCATATGTTTTAACAAATTAAGAGGTGAATAACGTGCTGAAGGCAGCGTGAGTCACGTCTGAGCATCTCCAACAATGAGAAATCCTGGTGCCTCAACTGCAGATGTCCATGGACATCTCCTCCTTTTCGCTCCCTGGCAAAGCCTTCCTGGCTTGGTTTTTTTCAGCACGGGCCCTGGCTGCGTTGTGCTCAACCTCCAAACCCTCTGCAAGGAGGGAAGCCTGCCTGTGTTTCTGCGTNCTGTAGCTCTTTTATCTGAAGATGTCCAAGCGCTTTGAACAGGAGAGTGCTAACTCCCTCTGCACTCGGGGGCGGGGAGGGGGGTGGATCTAGGCACAGCGCGGTTCACTCTCTGGTCCACTATCCGGCTCCAAGCCCAGCCTAACCTCGGCTTAGCTGGCATCTGAACTTGGAGCCGAAACCCCGGAAGAAACACCGCGTTCCTTCTCCTTCATGCAGACAGAGGCCGATGCAGGTGAGCAGCTTGGAGAAAACCATCCGGACACCGAGAGGTACGGTGGCCGCGAGTCCCAGGCCGCCTGCCCCACCCCGGCCTGTGGCACCTGGGAGCGGGCATCCAGATGGGGCGGGAGGCGGGGCACACCCAGCGGCCGTGGACTGCCGGACTCTAGGAGGCCGCTCTTCAGCTGGGGGCCATCCAGGCAATCCTGAAACATTCCCAAATGAACTTTGCATAGAGACGTTTTCATTCGCTGCCTCCCTCCTCATGCATATTAACAAATGGTATGCGCGGCCTCATTTAATTCACTGATTTTACATTCGGATCACTTTCTCTTTTACAGCTATTTTTACCGGGCTTCATTAATCTTTGTTGAATACAATGGCATACATCTTTAATGCGGCCGCTGTCAAGTCGTATTTCAGCAAGAGCTGCAAACTGAATGACAGCGAGCAATATTAATAAATTTAACATAGACTATATCAATTTTTAACCGAAGGAATGTGGAAAGCTAAATGTATTATTTTTCATTTAAATCATAGGGTTTATCACCAGTTAAGTAGCAGCGATTTCGAGGAAACTTGTGACGTGCCATACAAATAGATTTACATCTCATTAATAAGTAAATTAGGCAAATGCCTTTCAAGTTCAGACAAGTACATAAGTGTAATCTCCATATTAAAGGAGTAGTCTTTGATAAACCACCAAGGAATTGTGGCAGCCAGGATGTGACACGTTGCCAGGGCTGGGGCCTTGTGCACAGGCCCACCTTAATTACACTCCTTCATTACTAAAGACCGAAGTGTCTCTCCAGTTAAGATTCTATAAATGAACAGCATGCCGGCACCTCCCAATTCATTTCTGCAGGAGCCATGAAAAGGTGGTAACAGTTATGAACAAAAACGAATTATCACCTTTTCTTTCTCTTGCTCGACCCACCATCGCACTAAGATATTGAGACAATTCACCTGAAATCGATGAAAGAAACGATCCATGGAAGAGGCTATTTTGTTGAAGAAAAGAGAAAGGGTAATAGAACCAAAAAAAAAAAAAACCTCTGATTTTTAAAAAATTTCTCTTCATAAATCCCAACAGAGATAATTTGCTGTAAAATGTAAACCCAGGGAGAACTTGTCTGTCTGTGTTAAATAAAAAGTTACGGTTGGCAGGAGGCATGTTTTTGCAGTAGCTTTAGCGATTATAGGAAATTACATGCAAAGCCAGAGTTCTGATCCTAAGTTAATTTATAATTGGAAAAAACTTATTAATTAGCTATGTCGCTCTAATTAAGAATTAGAAGAGTGTGCATTAGGAAGGCAGTCAGTAGCCAACTGACAGGAGTTGTTGAAAGCCCAGAAGAGACAGCTGCTCAGCCTTGCCCATCAGCGCCGGGCAGTGCCGGGCCTCTTCCGGGAGCCCGCATGCACAATTGCCCGCCCATCCCCGCAGCCTGATGCTCGAGGCAAACGCCAAAGAGGAAGGCGCAGAATCTAAAGCCTCCTTGGGTTGGCCACCACAGGGCAAGTGTGGACCCGGGCTCCTCCTGCCACTCTGTCCATCTGCACGTGGGACCCGAAGCTTCTAGAAACACGCATACCTCTAAGCTCATAGCCCGTCCTACTGCCTTTAACGGCCCTGTTCCTGTCTTCCCACTGATTTGATCTTCCTCCACCTTTTTTTTAGCACTCTTCTTATGGTTTTGGTTTTTTTTTCTTTATCCACTGACAAATACAAAAAAAGGATTAAATACTCCAGTACTTACAAAAGCCAGAAGTTTTCTACAAACGCGCACTGAATGAAAAACCAAATTTTAGAACCTTTAACTCCAGGGCCTTTCCACATGGGCTGCGGCTTCTTCTAGTGGATTTCGTGTTTTCCATTGCAAACGGGGAGCTGTGAAATGACTCCTATTCTGCTGTGTTATTAAGACAGGGAATGAAGTTACAGCACAAACAACAAGATGAAAAGCTACTGTCTAAGTTAATTGTTCACAGCAAAAAAAAAAAAAAAGATAAATTTTTTTTTTTTTAAACCCAACCTCAACCTTTCTGGNCTGATTTTTAAAAAATTTCTCTTCATAAATCCCAACAGAGATAATTTGCTGTAAAATGTAAACCCAGGGAGAACTTGTCTGTCTGTGTTAAATAAAAAGTTACGGTTGGCAGGAGGCATGTTTTTGCAGTAGCTTTAGCGATTATAGGAAATTACATGCAAAGCCAGAGTTCTGATCCTAAGTTAATTTATAATTGGAAAAAACTTATTAATTAGCTATGTCGCTCTAATTAAGAATTAGAAGAGTGTGCATTAGGAAGGCAGTCAGTAGCCAACTGACAGGAGTTGTTGAAAGCCCAGAAGAGACAGCTGCTCAGCCTTGCCCATCAGCGCCGGGCAGTGCCGGGCCTCTTCCGGGAGCCCGCATGCACAATTGCCCGCCCATCCCCGCAGCCTGATGCTCGAGGCAAACGCCAAAGAGGAAGGCGCAGAATCTAAAGCCTCCTTGGGTTGGCCACCACAGGGCAAGTGTGGACCCGGGCTCCTCCTGCCACTCTGTCCATCTGCACGTGGGACCCGAAGCTTCTAGAAACACGCATACCTCTAAGCTCACAGCCCGTCCTACTGCCTTTAACGGCCCTGTTCCTGTCTTCCCACTGATTTGATCTTCCTCCACCTTTTTTTTAGCACTCTTCTTATGGTTTTGGTTTTTTTTTCTTTATCCACTGACAAATACAAAAAAAGGATTAAATACTCCAGTACTTACAAAAGCCAGAAGTTTTCTACAAACGCGCACTGAATGAAAAACCAAATTTTAGAACCTTTAACTCCAGGGCCTTTCCACATGGGCTGCGGCTTCTTCTAGTGGATTTCGTGTTTTCCATTGCAAACGGGGAGCTGTGAAATGACTCCTATTCTGCTGTGTTATTAAGACAGGGAATGAAGTTACAGCACAAACAACAAGATGAAAAGCTACTGTCTAAGTTAATTGTTCACAGCAAAAAAAAAAAAAAAAAGATAATTTTTTTTTTTTTTTAAACCCAACCTCAACCTTTCTGGTCTGTAAGGGTCATTTTCTCTGTACAGCTTTGCTTTCAATTAGGGCAGAACAAAAGCGCAAATGGGCATTGGAGAGAAGTCAGTATTCCTATTTGAATACCAAAAAAGCTGTCCCCCAGATAACGATGCTTAAAAAAAATCTCTGCTTGAGCACATTTCTACCATTCTATTCCATTTGCTGGCAAACGCAAGATTCCTGATGCACTCACTCTACGAGGTTAATGATCTTTTGTTGTCCACCATAAGCCTATTATTCATTTTAAATTAGAGGCAAAGTAGTGTGTTTAAAAGTAATTCAAATGGGAAGTAGTCTTTCTTTAAAATAGGGGCTTTAATCCCCTTTCACAATCATTAGCCTGTGCTTAGTTAAAAGATCTAGGTTGTACTGGATAAGGAGCAACTTGCTGGCTATTTGGGGTGTTACCTCTAATGAAACTCTAGGGGCAAAGACACTCCCCCCTCCACTTCCGACACACCTCTGTTAACTCTAGGTTTTCCTTTTTTAAATTTATTTATTTTTGACTGAAGGATAATTGCTTTACAATGTTGCATTGGTTTCTGTTGTGCATCAACCTGAGCCAGCCATAGGCATACACATGTCCCTTCCCTCTGCAACCTCCCTCTCACCTCCTACCCTATTCCATGCTGTAGATCGTCACAGGGCACTTGACTGAGCTCCCTGTATCATACAGCAAATTCCCACTGTCTATTTTACACATGGGGCAATAAAATTTGAGGCTGGGCATTCAAAATAGTCTGGGGCTTGTTTTCTAGGGTTTGCTATAAGTCTAGGTAAAGATGACCCAGTATCAGAAGGAGTTGAAATTCTCAAAGGCAGACCTATTTTACCTTTCAGCCTGAAGATTGCTGAGTTTATCTTGAAAAGATTACAATCTCTAGAGTGTATTTTTTCTGATTTATACCCAAAAGAGGAGGGTCCTGGGAAACCCACTGAAGCAGGTGGTCATGCATGCCAGCACTGGGGTCAGGAAAAGCACCCTCACCAGGGACTGGGCACTTTTTCTGCCATCACGAGGCAAGAGTTTGGTGGTGGTCTTCTCTGCCGCTCACCCCAGCACCCTAGCCCCCACCTCTGGCAGCCTAGAATCTTTCCCAAGTCTGCTTGGTGAACACGCCTTCACTCTAGAAGGTGAAGCTCCGTCTGTCAAGTCCTCAGTCCCACCAGTCTCAAGCTCTTGCGGGTTGGACTCTGCTCTCAGAACAAGCAAAGCCTTAGGGCAGTCTGCAACTGCCCCACTGCAGACGTGTCTGTTTTTACATCCCCAGGAGATAGTATGAGGCCCAGCACATAGTAGGTGTTTTATCAGTGAAGGGAGAACAGAGGTGATGGACCAGCTGGCACAGAACTTGAACTCAGTAGCTACCCAGCCCCTCAGAGGTACTTGTTTCCTTTCCATCCACCATCGGTGGAGTGGGGGTGCTCCTGCCCCTCTTAACTGCTGCCAGTTTGAAGGGGAACCTCCAACACATCTTGGTGGGGGAGCTTCTTTTGGATAGAAGATGGCTCTTACCTCTGATGACTCTGAGGAAGGAGCTGTCTCTTGGTGTTTCCCCAGGATCTGAATTATGAACAGAGAACGCATCTGGAGGTCCTCAGGCCTCCACAGCCTGCCAAGGTCCCCCATCCTGTGAGTCTTACATCCTGGGAAAGCAGGCTGGCAGAGGCTGGTGTTGAAAAGGGAAAGCAGACAGATGATGGAGGGCAAGCTGTCTCATTGGATGGATGTGTTCTGGGAGATGATCATCTCGCCAAATCCTGTTCATTTTCCACCACAACCATTTCCTTAGAAGGTTTAGGACAAGCTAACCCAGTGCTATCTAACCATCACCTAACCTCAGCATCGTCTACTCATAATCTAGCATGATCTAAACCTCAATGTCACTGACTCAACAGACATGAACTTGAGCAAACTCTGGGAGACAGTGAAGGACAGGGAAGCCTGGCATGCTGCAGTCTATGGGGTCACAGACTCATACACAACTTAGCAACTGAAAAACAACCCAGTGGAGTAAGTTCAGAAGAGAAAAAGAAATACTAAGATAGGAGAAACATGCTACTCATTATTCACGAAATCGAATGACTGCTTACTTGCAAATTTTAAGAATTTAAGAGATTTACTATAAATATTAGAAATGATAAGATTTCAGTGACATGCATAACTTAAAATTTAAAAAAAAAATCACTTGCCTTCTTGTATACCAAAGCTAATCTTTTAAAAAATCAAAAAGATATAAGAATCTACTGACAATAGCAAAGCCACTCTATAAACTTCCAGGAATAGTTACCAAGAGATACACAGGAAAAGTATATGAGGAAAACTATAAAAATCTAATGAGACGTAAAAGAAGATTTGAATAAATAGAGAGATGCACCAGGTTTCCAAAAAGACTCAACATTATAAAGATGACAATTCTCTCTAAATTACTTTTTAATGCCAAGCCTAATACCAATAAAATTCCAACAGGACTCCTTCTGAGGCTTAGCTTTTAGAAATGGATAGAATGATATCTAAGCTTAATATAAAAGGTAAACAGGCACAATTTTTGAAGCAACAATATGAGTAACTAGGAGGAGCTGATAGTACCATAAATCAGACAAACTGTCGAATTAACCCAGTGTAGTAATGGTGAAAATAAGACCAAAAAAGCAGGAGAAGGAATCTCACCGCCACCCACCCCCCACCCAAAAGCACCCAAGTAAGCATGGCAATTAAGTATGAGCTTTGAGGGGCATTTTAAATCAATGTGAAAAATACACTGCTTACTAGATGGTGATGGGATCCCCAAGGCATTTGTTGGTGGGCGGGTACCAGCAATAGTGGGACGCTGCGCGCACGTGCGCAGGTCTGTCTTTTGCAAGGTCAGTGAGGAGCTGCCTTATATCTCATCAGTGTTCTGTTACTAGAAAGTTTTTCACACTCAGGTTATCACTTTTTGACCCTAAAAGTGTGTGCTTGTATATACACATTTGAAAATGTTCAAGCAGGTGGCAGTAAAGAGTCTTAGTTGGAGACGAGCTGGTACATGACACCAGTTCTCCAGCATAGGAGAGGCAGGCGGCACCTCTGCCATGAAGATGTGTGTCATTCTGCCTGGGACCCGGGAGGGAAGCACAGGCTCAGCTACTGAGAGATTCTTTCTAACGTCTGCACTGAATTTGTTACAATATTGCTTCTGGTCTACGTTTTGTCTCTTTGGCCAGGGAGGAATGTGGGATCGTAGTTGCCTCACCAGGAACAGAACCCAGATCCCCTGCACTGGAAGGCAAAGGCTCAGCCCCTGGACCAGCAGAGAAGGCCCCTGAGTAATCTCGTTAATAGAAACTTTGAGTACAGCTGTAGCATCTGCACAAAGAGGGCCGGGTCATCCGTGGATGTCATTTTTAAAAGGTGTTGAAATGAACAACAAATAAAATCAAACCAAATCAAACAGCAACAACTCAGCAAGAGAACTGTTATCGTTAACGTCCTGCCTAGGAATTTAAGCATTTCCTGCTGTAGTTTATATACTTCCCTGTTTGTTTAATTTATCAGAATAATATTACTGGATTTCCAATTTAAACTCTAAGTGCTTCCAGTATGTCATGAATCACTATGTAATTAGTAATATTCATTTTCTATTAATNGGAATTTAAGCATTTCCTGCTGTAGTTTATATACTTCCCTGTTTGTTTAATTTATCAGAATAATATTACTGGATTTCCAATTTAAACTCTAAGTGCTTCCAGTATGTCATGAATCACTATGTAATTAGTAATATTCATTTTCTATTAATAATTTATTTTTTAAAAACTTCAATTTGTGCTGTTATTATTATTGAGAAATAATAGTATTTTGAATTATTTTTTTCCTTTTTAAAATTTGCACGAGGGCACCCTCTGGACTGAAAGCATCCTATTCTTTATAAAATATTCCAAATTTAAGTGTCCATGTATTATAGCTTTGACAAAAAATAAACCCCATCTGAAGGAAAAGAAATATGTAAATGACCTTAAGAAGGATAAGGGGTACTTCTAATCTTAAACCAGAGGGTGAAATCATGAGGAAGAGAGCTAGAGAGATTTCGCGAGGAAAAATTTATATTAGCTAACAAGTAAAAATTAAAGTAAATCAGACAAACAGAAACCAAAAGTCTCTAAGGAAAATGCAGACATATGGCAGACTAGNCGCGCAGGTCTGTCTTTTGCAAGGTCAGTGAGGAGCTGCCTTATATCTCATCAGTGTTCTGTTACTAGAAAGTTTTTCACACTCAGGTTATCACTTTTTGACCCTAAAAGTGTGTGCTTGTATATACACATTTGAAAATGTTCAAGCAGGTGGCAGTAAAGAGTCTTAGTTGGAGACGAGCTGGTACATGACACCAGTTCTCCAGCATAGGAGAGGCAGGCGGCACCTCTGCCATGAAGATGTGTGTCATTCTGCCTGGGACCCGGGAGGGAAGCACAGGCTCAGCTACTGAGAGATTCTTTCTAACGTCTGCACTGAATTTGTTACAATATTGCTTCTGGTCTACGTTTTGTCTCTTTGGCCAGGGAGGAATGTGGGATCGTAGTTGCCTCACCAGGAACAGAACCCAGATCCCCTGCACTGGAAGGCAAAGGCTCAGCCCCTGGACCAGCAGAGAAGGCCCCTGAGTAATCTCGTTAATAGAAACTTTGAGTACAGCTGTAGCATCTGCACAAAGAGGGCCGGGTCATCCGTGGATGTCATTTTTAAAAGGTGTTGAAATGAACAACAAATAAAATCAAACCAAATCAAACAGCAACAACTCAGCAAGAGAACTGTTATCGTTAACGTCCTGCCTAGGAATTTAAGCATTTCCTGCTGTAGTTTATATACTTCTCTGTTTGTTTAATTTATCAGAATAATATTACTGGATTTCCAATTTAAACTCTAAGTGCTTCCAGTATGTCATGAATCACTATGTAATTAGTAATATTCATTTTCTATTAATAATTTATTTTTTAAAAACTTCAATTTGTGCTGTTATTATTATTGAGAAATAATAGTATTTTGAATTATTTTTTTCCTTTTTAAAATTTGCACGAGGGCACCCTCTGGACTGAAAGCATCCTATTCTTTATAAAATATTCCAAATTTAAGTGTCCATGTATTATAGCTTTGACAAAAAATAAACCCCATCTGAAGGAAAAGAAATATGTAAATGACCTTAAGAAGGATAAGGGGTACTTCTAATCTTAAACCAGAGGGTGAAATCACGAGGAAGAGAGCTAGAGAGATTTCGCTAGGAAAAATTTATATTAGCTAACAAGTAAAAATTAAAGTAAATCAGACAAACAGAAACCAAAAGTCTCTAAGGAAAATGCAGACATATGGCAGACTAGGAAAGGCATATCAGAAAGGTAGACAGCCTCAGAAGCACAAGGAGAGAGACGGTGACCTTACTCCATAAAACCTTTCAGATCAGTTCACAAAGGTTAGCTGGTCAAAGAAAATGAGCAAATGAAAAGATGTTAAGAATCACTGGTAATCAGAAAATGAAAAGCAACCTGAGATACCATTTTTTTCCTATTAGGATGAAAAAACAATAGAGATATTAAAAAATTAAATATGCAAAACCCAAAATGGTTAAACATAAATCAATGCATTTGATTTATGCAATGTCAAACACATTATGAGGAGGTGGAATTCTCAGCTTTTAGGGAGAACAACATTTGTTCCCATGTGGGGAAGGAAATCAGTGCCGTGTAGTACAGACTTGATTGCTATTCACGCTCTTTCATTTTATTTCAATGATCAACATAAGAAAATTAATGGAAGATAAGAAAGATTTTTGGAGTAGCAAATGGCAACCCACTCCAGTATTCTTGCCTGGAAAATTCCATGGACAGAGGAGCCTGGCAGACTACAGCCCATAGGGTGGCAAAGACGCGGACACGAGCAACTAAGCGTGTAAGAAAGTTTTTTCTGAGTTACTTATAAAAGGAAAAAATATTTTAAACAACTGAAACTCCATATAGTGGAGAACTGCTTAGGCAAATTATAAAGCATCCATAAAATAAAATATGATGTAGTCATTCCAGTGACTATGTAGATTTATAGTTAATATAATATAATCCTATGTTGCATTGTTATGAATTTGTATACACACACACACACTGAAATTATACACAACCCCAAATTAGCAATGGGTCTCTATATGACTCTAAATGACTTAATAATGAACAAACAAGCAAAAATTCTTATCAGAAAAATCATAAGGCTCTCTTTGAAGAGAACGTTGGTGCTCAGATTTAAATAGTTTATCATTCTAAACAAATGATAAGTAGTGGCATTCAAGAGCCCAGTTAGTGGACTGGACCACCGACCTGAAGAAAGATACTAGGATGTCACCTGCATCTAAGATGTGTTTGGTCTCCAGGTGGGACCTTGCCTGGCCCAGCATTGAGCACAACAGCCATTCAGGGCAGGGTGATGGGGGCGTGCTGAGGGACTAAAGAGGAGATTTGGGGGCAGACAGCAGGCGGAGGTGCTCTCCGGGTATCTCTTTCCAATTGTACTCCTTGTTGCTTCTGGGGGGCTCCAGATCCTGCTTGGGTCCCCCCCTTTCCTCCACACCACCACCATCTTGTGATCACAAGGCCAAACCCCCTCTCTTTGCTCTGTTGCTGACTGGCTTGTGAGCAGACATGGGACAAGGTTGCCGAGAAACGGGAGCCTGGAGATGGATGTCAAGAAGCAGGGAGGCAGTACCCCCAGGGAAGTTTCAGATCTGCGGGGCTGAGCTCGTTTTAGAAGCAGACCTCTGGTCGCAGCCAGCACGCTGAATCTGGCTCTGAGAGTCTCAGGCTGGCCAGTCTGTCTCCCTCTAAAATTCCTGGGTGCTGCATGTCCAGGGGGGATCTGACGCTCACGTTGCTGCTCCTTAATGAGCAGGTGGTCCTGTCACTAAAGGAATGTCACAAGGAGTCCAATGTGCAGGACGGATGAGAGCAGATGCCAGGCACCGGGGCTCTGCCTGACCCTGCCCTGCCACCCCTACCCGGAGGAGCTCTGTTTGGTAGCCATTCAAAGCTGTAAACGCCTGGAAACGGTCACCCACCTGTAAAGGCTGAGGAAACAGAAAACAGATATCATTCTTTTCTTTCTTCAGTTTTGCATTATTTCATGCATTGTGGTATGACATTTTTTGCAAGAAAAAATTAAGAGAGGCTAAATACAATGAAGACTGCAGGCTGTGGGATAACCCAGAAAGCATGCAGCGAGGAAAGCAGAGCTAAGACATGTCTGCAGCCTGACTGCAACCCCTTACCCATGGCTATGCCATGTCCAGCCTGTGGGAGGCTTTCAGTAGACAAGGCAAATAAAGTACACTTAATGAATGGGTGTATAAATGGCCAGAGAATGTTCAGAAAAGGCTGCAAGGAAATATGGAAAAGGATTTTGAGGAAGAGAGTCAATATGGGTAACTCTTAAAATTTCGCTACTTTATTTTCCAAATTTTCTTAATAATAAAATAATACACTTAATTAATAAACTTAATTTTGATAAATAAATTTAAAATTTTTAATGTCTAAAACTTTTTAAAAATATAATCTAATTCTAAACCAAACTTCGAGTCTAAAGAATATAGAGCCTAGGTTCTTTAGAGGTTATATAGGACTGAAAGAGAGTTAAACACCAACAATGAGGAATAATTCAACAAATCTAGAATGTAGCCTAGTCCTCAAGAAAACTCTTGTTTTCTTCAAAAGGACATTCTCATAGAGAAAGAAAAAAGTGGACTTTTCTATATTAAAAGAAACTAAAGTGACATAGCAACAATCGAAAACAAATGTAGCTCTAAATTGTATCCTATCAAAGACATTTCTTGGGATAATTAGGAAAATTAGGCTTTGGTCTGGATATTAGAAAATATTATGAAATGATTCATAATTTTTCCAGTATCGTGATATAGTGTGGCCATGTAGAAGAATACATCTTCTGATTCTTAGGATATGTAAGGTGAACTATTTATAATTTGAGTATCATGGAATTTAAGCTTTCATATAGTTGGAAAATTTTCAAATATAGAAAGAATACATGTATAAAAACATACAGAAGGAGAGAACAAATATGGCAAAATGTGAACAATTGCTTGTAGATTGAAGGCATACAGGTGTTTCATGCAATATTTTTGTCAACAATTCTGTGTGTTTCAGAATACTTATAACAAATTGAACAATTTAAAGGTAAATAACTGTATATATGCATATAAATGTGTATGTGTGTTTGTATATATATGTATGTGTGTGTGCATACTTATACACACACACACACATGTATATAGTTACACGTGTACAGTTACTGCAGCTCTCCAGATGAGAGCAAGAAGGATGTAGGAAGAAGAGCTGAAGTCCCCAGAATGGCCCTGTTTCCACATTGCTTGGGACCAGCANTTAAAACAAATTGAACAATTTAAAGGTAAATAACTATATATGCATATAAATGTGTATGTGTGTTTGTATATATATGTATGTGTGTGTGCATACTTATACACACGCACACACATGTATATAGTTACACGTGTACAGTTACTGCAGCTCTCCAGATGAGAGCAAGAAGGATGTAGGAAGCAGAGCTGAAGTCCCCAGAATGGCCCCGTTTCCACATCGCTTGGGACCAGCGNACACATGTATATAGTTACACGTGTACAGTTACTGCAGCTCTCCAGATGAGAGCAAGAAGGATGTAGGAAGAAGAGCTGAAGTCCCCAGAATGGCCCTGTTTCCACATTGCTTGGGACCAGCAGGGTCTGCCCTCCTAGCCTGCCCTCCTAAGGGCCTGTCCCTGCTGCATTCAGAGCCCTCAGCCTGGCCCAGCGTCTCTGCAGAGGAGGAACAAGAGGTGGCTGGTACCCCTCCAATGAGGGCCGATCTGCAGACACTGGGAAGGTGTGTACAGGTTCCCAGGCGCTTATGGACAGTGCAGGGCAGGAAAAGGCCCACGTGGATCTGTGTCCTACAAGAGAAGCTCTCTGTGTGTGTGCTGGGGTGGAGGTGTGAAAGACTCTCAGGGGAGCCCCAGAAGAGGAATTGGACTGAGAGACCCTGTGACCCAGGGGAAGTGCCAGGGAGGTGGTCCCAAGGAAAACCAGTCATCTCAGGGGCAAATGGTAAGAAAAGATGCATCAGTCGTGGGGTAGAAGAGGTGGACAGCCATGCCCAGTGATCAGAGAACAATCAGTACTGTTTTAATTCTCCAATACAGGGTTTTTTTAAAAAAAGGTATAATTCATATATCATTAAGTTCACACTTTGACAGCATACAGTTCAATGGTTTGTATATATTCACAAGTTTATGCAGCCAACACTTCCAATTCCAGAATATTTTCACCACTCTCTTAGCAACTCTGAACCCTTAGCAGGCAGTCACTATTTTATCCTCCACCAACCACTAACCTACTTTCTACCTTCAAGAACTTGCCTATTCTGGATGTTTCAAATAAATGGACTCATACAAAACGTGGTCTTCTGTCTCTGATCTCTTCACTCGGCGTGTTTTCAAGGCTCAGCATCTTGTAGCAGGCAGCAGTATTCCACTCTGTTCTGTGGCTGAACAAATTGCATTTGGTTTATCCACTGGGCTGTTGGTGGACCTTGTGTTGTTTCTGCTTTTCGGCTATTAAGAATAACGCTGCTATGAACATTTTATAAACTGCATGTGTGTGTATACACACAGTTCTCTTAGTTAAATGCCTTGGAATAGGATTTCTGAGTCACATGAGGAACTTCCAGGTTTCTCCAGAGTAGCTGTTACCATTTTACATTCCTACCAGCAAAGTACAAGTGTTCTGGTTCTCCACACTCCGACCAACACTTATTCAGTTTTTGGTCTTTTTTAATTTTTGTTTTTACATTTTTGGCTGTGCTGCACGGCACATGGGATCCCAGTGACCTGATCAGGGACTGACCACATGCCCCCTGTTTTCAAAGTGCAGGGTCCTAACCACTGGGCTGCCAGGGAAGTCCTGTTTCTTTTTTTTCCCT
>SJYW01015575.1:126977-141977 GCA_006410735.1 Raphicerus campestris | reverse complement strand
TTGCTCCCTTTAACAATGATTATTTCCAGGGTATCCCTGAAGCCTTGAAATTAAAAGACATTTCCTCCTTGAAGAAAAGCTATGACAAACCTAGACAGCATATTAAAAAGAAGAGACATCACTTTGCTGACAAAGGTCCATATAGTCAATGTAGTCATGTATGGATGTGAGAGTTGGACCAAAAAGAAGGGTGAGTGCCAAAGAATTGATACTTTTGAACCGTGTTGTTGGAGAAGACTCTTGAGAGTCCCTTGGACAGCAAGAAGATCAAACCAGTTAATCCTAAAGGATATCAACTCTGACTATTCACTGGAAGGACTGATGCTGAAGCTGAAGCTCTAATACTTTGGCCACCTGATGTGAAGAGCCAACTCATTAGAAAAGACCTGATTCTGGGAAAGATTGAGGGTGGGAGGAGAGGGGGATGACAGAGGACAAGGTGGTTGGATGGCATCACTGACTCCACGGACATGAGTTTGAGCAGGCTCCAGGGGATAATGAAGGACAGAGAAGCCTGGTGTGCTGCAGTCCACGGGGTCCCAAAGAGGCAGACACCACTGAATGACTGAACAGCCATCCGTCTTCACTGCTGGAGTCCTTCCCCGGTGTCCCCAGCATTTCCACCCCGTCTCTTCCTTTGCCTGACTCCATTAGTTCTGTTTTTCTAATTGAAGTGTAGATGATTTACAATCCTGTATTAATTTCTGTTGTATAGCATAGTGATTTATTCATATATAGATATACATTCTTTTATATATTCTTTTCCATTATGGTTTATCAGAGGATATTGAATTAAGTTTTCTGTGCTACACAGTAGGACCTTGCTGTTTATCTATTGCATATGCAAACGCACCTGCTAATCCCAAATCTGCTAATCCATTCCTCCCCCAATCCTTTCCCCCTTGGCAACCATCACTCCTTTAGTTCTTTGCTGGCTTTGTGTTTGATTCTTGTCTTGATCCACTGCACTTTGCCTCATCCTCTGCTGTCTGCTTCATTCCCCAGGGTCCCGGGAGCTCATCAAGGCCAGGGTGGGGGCTGAGGCCCCTGACAGCACCCACGGTGGGGGCTGGTGGATGCACGCAGTGTGGAAAGCCCTGCCACCCTCACCTGTGTCAAGGGACTTGCACAAACAACCTCACTCTGGGCTGGAACTCAAAAAGGGAGTGGATAATTAGGAATAAAGAAAAACAGTCCCAGGGTGACTGCCAAGTTAAATACTCGAGCGCAAAACTTGTAAGAATTGTTCTACTGTGTGATAGACAATCACCACTAGTGATAATAATAATAATCACAGCAATGATGACAGTGGTCATTTCTGCTTGCCGTTTGGTTTATAAAAACATCACTGAAAGGTGTAGCTCTGGGAACGAGTTCCTGTACCTTCGTCTCCTTATGGCCCGATCGTAATGAAGTGCAAGCCAAGAAGCAAATTCATTGCAAATTATAGAAAAGATTTGGGGCCAAAATGAAGCTGTTAAAAACCACATCTGTAAAAATGGTGTAATTATTATGGGTGGGTAAAAATCTGGCAAGAATTATTTTCTTAAATAAGGCGTAAAGGAGAACAGATGTGCTGTAACTGACACTTTTTTTTTTGCAGTTTCATGATTTCTGCAAAAAAGAAAAAAAATTGATCTAATTTATCAGATCATCCTATTTATTACAGCACAGCTAAGGCTATGGAAAATCCTTTTATCTCATTTTCATCCCCAGGAATAGGAAGGCGGTCCAAAACAACTGGGTGAGTTTCCCTGATGGGAGGAAAGCTCTGCCAGTTCTAAGGAGGGCGAAGTGAACAGGGAGTGAAGGCAGGGTGGAGGAACAGAAAGTCTGCGAGGATTCAGGGATGGGAGACGTGACAACACACTCTCAGCAGAGAACCGCAAAGGGAGAGGAGCAGCAGCCTGCGAGGGCCGGAGTGGGACGGGGAAAGTGGCCCCAGACAAAGACAGGCAGCTCAAGTCTGGAAACAATTACAGTTCAGCGAAGACAACAGAATTCCCTGTTACCTTGGTCCATGTCTGCCGCTGGGGGAGGCATTTGGGTTGGGTTTACTTTTTTGGAGCTTAGCAACAATAAATTTTTTGTCGCTGAACTATTAAATACAGTGGACACATGTTGGCAACGAGGATCCAGAGAGGCATGGAACTTATTAAAGGACAGCCTATGAAATAATCACCTAAATGGGCCCGCTGCACGATTTTAATATCCCATGACAACACTCAATTGTCAAATGCAGCTAGAGTGTCCAGGATGCTACTAAACTTAAGCCAGAAATTCCTAGATTTATTCTTGCTCTCTCCCTCCCCCTCCCCTTTAGTTAGGAACAGGAAATGCCAGTAAGCCGTGAGAATCTCACAAGAAATAAACTGGGAAGAAAAAAGGATGGTCTAGCATTTTATGAGATTTCTGCCATTAAATCTGTAACAAATGTCTTTCACCTTCCCTCGATAAAGAAGCAATGTGGGGTTTTAATTGGACTTTTGGCTTTTCTTCATTTGATTTAAACCAAGGTAGAATTTCAAACAATAACACGAGAACACCTGGTTAACACGTTAGATGATACGCACAGTTGTAAATTGTGGTTTTAATAGTTGCTCACTGGGGGATTTAAAAGGGTCTCATTGTTCTGTTTGGCAGATATTAAAAAAAATCACCAACTACTGGGTTTTAAAAGCCACACACGTGATTTCAATGCAACTCAGGTCATGAAATTTAATCATTTGACCTCACTTGTGGCCGTTTATACAGGGGTGACTCATGGCCCGTGATGGGCTTTGCAAGTTTCTCCAAAGTCACCATCCAGCTTCAAGTTTGGAAGAAGTGGGATTGTTTCATCTTTCTAAGCTAACAGCGAAGATTTGGGGTGTGGGCATCAGGTGCAATCTCAGGGAGATGTGTGTGCAGGTCCATATATGTTCATATCTACCCAGTTAGCATCAGTGTGACCTGGCTGGGAACTTCTGTTCATCTTCTTTTTGAAAAACATGAAGTTCCCCAAAGCGCTGCAAGCGTTAAGCTCCCCCAGCGCTGGCTGGCCACATGACTTTGGGTGGCTCGCAGGTTTTCCTCGCCACCGGCCCCTTCCTCAGCAGCAGGGGTCCAGCCCTGCCTGGAAGCCTGAGTGGGGTGACCTCATATTTTAAAGTGACAGTTCTCTAACTGCCCTCCCTCCCAGCTGTGGCCACCACTGGGTCCTGCCTTCCAACCTGACCCTGAAGGGCAAAAACTCAAAACAAAGTCTGGCCTCATCACTTCCTTCTGATGGTGACCAGGAGCTCTGTGGAGACTGCCCACAGAGACGTCCTGTGAGAACGGCTACCCACTGCCTGCCCCTCCCGTTCCCCACCCCTTCCTTCTCCTTCCTCCCCCTCCCCCACTTCCTCTTCCTCCTTCTCCTTTTCCTCCTCTTCCTCCTATTTCTTCACGCAGCTCAGTCTTCCATGGCCAGCCCATCTCCTCCTCCCAGCCTCGAAAGATGAACACAGTGGGCTTCCTTGGATGTCTCTGGGCTGAATTCCTGCAGCCCCAAACCCAGGACATCATAAGGAAGATGAGATTGTGGGGCAAGAGGGTCTCCAAAGAGGGGTTTACATGGCGGCCACCACATGGCAGACCATTACTTTCGGACAAGCGAGTCAAAGCCCAGATAACTGAAGAGCAGCTTGGCAGACCCAGTCTCTTTGTGGTCCCGAAGGCCTGGGGCAGGTTCTGACTAACAGGCATTACTTCTGGGAAATTTTCTTCTAGAAAAAGGCCTCTGTGAAAAGGGAAGGTATCCTCTAATCAGGGGTGTCCAGAAGCCATGGCTTCTGTTGAGTCAGGGAGGAGCTGACAGGGAACATGAAGTCACCCACATCCAGCTGTTTGCCATCAGTTAGGTTCCCTGAGGTCCAGGGCCTCACATTCAGTGGGCACCTGTTCCTCACATTCAGTGGGCACCTGTTCCTCACATCCAGTGGGCACCTGTTCCTCACACACAGTGGGCTCCTGTTCCTCACACACAGTGGGTTCCTGTTCCTCACATCCAGTGGGCTCCTGTTCCTCACACACAGTGGGTTCCTGTTCCTCACACTCAGTGGGTTCCTGTTCCTCACACACAGTGGGTTCCTGTTCCTCACACCCAGTGGGCTCCTGTTCCTCACACACAGTGGGTTCCTGTTCNTCCTGTTCCTCACACTCAGTGGGCTCCTGTTCCTCACACTCAGTGGGCTCCTGTTCCTCACACTCAGTGGGCTCCTGTTCCTCACACTCAGTGGGCTCCTGTTCCTCACACTCAGTGGGCTCCTGTTCCTCACACTCAGTGGGCTCCTGTTCCTCACACTCAGTGGGCTCCTGTTCCTCACACACAGTGGGCTCCTGTTCCTCACACTCAGTGGGCTCCTGTTCCTCACATCCAGTGGGCACCTGTTCCTCACATTCAGTGGGCTCCTGTTCCTCACACACAGTTGGTTCCTGTTCTTCAAACCCAGTGGGTACCTGTTCCTCACACACAGTGGGTACCTGTTCCTCACACACAGTGGGTTCCTGTTCCTCACACACAGTGGGCTCCTGTTCCTCACACACAGTGCGTTCCTGTTCCTCACACACAGTGGGTCCCTGTTCCTCACACACAGTGGGTTCCTGTTCCTCACACCCAGTGGGCTCCTGTTCCTCACACACAGTGGGTTCCTGTTCTTCAAACCCAGTGGGCTCCTGTTCCTCACACACAGTGGGTTCCTGTTCTTCAAACCCAGTGGGTACCTGTTCCTGATATTCAGTGGGTTCCTATTCCTCACACATGGTGGGTGGGTTCTCAGTGGGTGCCTGTCCCTCACACAAAGTGGGTTTCTGTTCCTCACACTCGGGGTACCTGTTCCTCACACACAGTGGGTACCTGTTCCTCACACAGAGTAGGTTCCTGTTCCTCACACACAGTGGGTACCTATTCCTCACACTCTGGGTACCTGTTCCTCACACATTGTCGGTTCCTATTCTCACACATTGTGGGTACCTGTTCCTTACACACAGTGAGTTCCTGTTCCTCACACACAGTGTGTACCTATTCCTCACACCCAGTGGGTTCCTGTTCCTCACACTCAGTGGGTACCTGTTCTTCACACACAGTGAGTTCCTGTTCACACACAGTGGGTGCCTGTCCCTCACACATAGTGGGTGTCTGTTCCTCACACTCAGTGGCTACCTGTTCCTCACACATTGTAAGTTCCTGTTCTCACACACTGTGGGTGCCTGTTCCTCACACCCAGTGAGTAACTTCCTCACACCCAGTGAGTTCCGATTCCTCACACCCAGTGGGTATCTGTTCCTCACACTCTGGGTTCCTGTTCATCACACATTGTGGGTGCCTGTTCCTCACACCCAGTGAGTAACTTCCTCACACCCAGTGAGTTCCGATTCCTCACACCCAGTGGGTATCTGTTCCTCACACTCTGGGTTCCTGTTCATCACACATTGTGGGTGCCTGTTCCTCACACCCAGTGGGTACCTGTTCCTCACACTCAGTGGGTTCCTATTCCTCACACACTGTGAGTCCCTGTTCCTCACACACAGTGGGTCCCTGTTCCTCACACCCAGTGGGTACCTGTCCCTCACACATTGTGAGTTCTGTTCTCACACATTGTGGGTGTCTGTTCCTCACACCCAGTGAGTTCCTATTCCTCACACCCAGTGCGTACCTGTTCCTCACACTCAGTGGGCACCTGTTCCTCACATTCAGTGGGCTCCTGTTCCTCACATCCAGTGGGTTCCTGTTCCTCACACTCAGTGGGTTCCTGTTCCTCACACCCAGTGGGTACCTGTCCCTCACACATTGTGAGTTCCTGTTCTCACACATTGTGTGCCTGTTCCTCACACCCACTGTGTTTCCATTCCTCACACAAAATGGATGCCTGTTGCTCATGGACACCAGTACCCAGCATTGCTGAGTCAGTCCACCTGAGCACTCTGCCCTGTTCCCTNTTCCTTACACTCAGTGGGTACTTGTTTCTCATACACAGTGGGTACCTGTTCCTCACAACCAATGGGTATCTGTTCCTCACACACAGTGGGTCCCTGTTCCTCACACCCAGTGGGTACCTGTCCCTCACGCATTGTGAGTTCCTGTTCTCACACATTGTGTGCCTGTTCCTCACACCCACTGTGTTTCCGTTCCTCACACAAAATGGATGCCTGTTGCTCATGGACACCAGTACCCAGCATTGCTGAGTCAGTCCACCTGAGCACTCTGCCCTGTTCCCTGTCAGAGTCTGTGTTTCTGCTTCACAGGATAACATGATGGGTGAGCTTGCCAGAAGGTCAGCAGATGCTGTCACATCCTGCTGAGACAAGGAGCTGGGCACAAAAGAGCAAGGCAGCCAGCCTAGAAGGGCAGCTCATTCTGTGAGAAGTATCATCAGGGTGAGCCCTGCTCAACAAAGACCTAACTGTGGATGAACTGGTTGCCCGAATGGACGTGACTTTCATCCTCACAGCAGGGAAGGCCCGTCACACCTGTTGGCCTGCAGTTCTCCCTGAGTTCCAGGACTTGTCACTCAGCGTCCCCACTGGAGCTCTTGTGTCAGGAGGTGCAATCTCCTCCTTCCGTCAGCTGAGCCATCACCAGCCATTCCCCTCCACAGAGTGAAATAAATAGATAATGGGTTAGATCTTTGAATTCTTACGATCACTTTAACTTTAGATTCTGCTATGAGGAATAAAGGGGTTTCTCGGTGGTGCTAGTGGTAAAGAATCAGCCTGCCAATGCAGAAGACATGAGTTCCATCCCTGGGTCGGAAAGATCCCCTGGAAGAGGAAATGGTTACCCATTCCAGTACTCTTGCCTGGAGAATCCCATGGACAGCCGGCCTGGTGGGCTATAGTCCACAGGATCACAAAGAGTCAGATGTGACTGAGCATGCCAGCAAGAGCACCTCAGCGCCTGGCTCGGCCCTCCTAGCTGTCCCCTTGGCCCCAGGCCTTGGCAGTCTAGTCAGCATCTCGGGCTGAACTTCTGGGGCCTCCAACCTGTTCCTGCCCGGAATTTGCTTCTCTCCATGCCCAGGACCCAGGCCACGCACTCTCTGCAGCTTTGTCTCAGTTTTCTTTCCGCACATGTCCCTGGCCAGGCCTTGCCTTTTCATTCTGCAGCCAGAGCTGGAAGTCAGGTCAGCACTTTGTTTCCTAGGCTGCACATCCCCCACTCAGCACCACACCCAGGGCTCTTGCAGAGATGAACAGCCGGGCACATAGTTCTCAGCTATGGGCTCTCCAGGGGTTGCTCATCAGAGTCAAGTGCCCATCTGACCGTGACCCACTGATCCTGTTTGTCACACTGCTGGGCCTTGCCTGCAAGCCAAAGTCATTTCTGCCCCCGCAACCCCAAGTTTCCCTGGATCCAGAATGTCCTTCTATCGTCTTTGCCAGGCTGAGTCCCTCCAGTGTGGGCAGAGACACCCTTCCCAGGAATCACCCATTGCCACCCTTCTCTGAATGAAAAAGCTGGCTTAAAGCTCAGCATTCAGAAAGCTAAGATCATGGCAGCTGGTCCTATCACTTCATGGGAAATAGACAAAGAAACAATGGAAATGGTGACAGACTTGATTTTCTTAGGCTCCACTGCAGATGGTGACTGCAGCCATAAAATTAAAAGATGCTTACTCCTTGAAAGAAAAGCTATGACCAATCTACACAGCATATTAAGAAGCAGAGACATTACTTGGCTGACAAAGGTCTATCTAGTCAAAGCTACGATTTTTCCAGTAGTCATGTATGGATGTGAGAGCTGGACTATAAAGAAAGCTAAGTGCTGAAGAATTAATTGATGCTTTTGAACTGTGGTGTTGGAGAAGACTCTTGAGAGTCCGTTGGACTGCAAAGAGAACCAACCAGTCAATCCTAAGGAAATCAGCCCTGAATATTTATTGGAAGGACTGATGCTGAAGCTGAAATTCCAATACTTTGACCACCTGATGCAAAGAAATGACTCACTGGAAAAGACCCTGATGCTGGGAAAGACTGAAGGCAGGAGGAGAAGGGGACAACAGAGGATGAGATGGCTGAATGTCATCACCGATTCAATGGACATGAGTTTCAGCAAGCTCCGGGAGTTGATGATGGACAGGGAAGCCTGGTGTGCTGCAGTCCATGGGGTCGCAAAGGGTCAGACATGACTGAGTGACTTAACTGAACCCTTCTCTAGAAATACTCTGTTCTTCCACAGCTCTCAGGCATGATCATATCTGTATTTTTTTTTTTTTCATCAACAGATACGACGTGAGCCCTGTGAGAGCAGGAAGTTGTCGTGGCACCCCCCGCCCCAGTACACCAGGAGGCACCTGGCACAGTGCAGGGACTCAGTGCATAGGGGATGGAAGACCACACCCGGGAATGAGCCATCCTGTAAGGTGGGTGGCTCCGCCTATGGAGACGATGACTGTGGCTCAGCGAGGTCTAGCATCTTCTGTGGCCACTCAGCTTCTACATGGCAGAGCCGGTGTAGATTGGCCCCGTCCCAATTCAAAGCCAGTGCTCCTCTGGACAGTGCTATTTAGCACAGCATGGATGCCAAAGGTTCTAGAATGTTCTTCAGCTGCTGGTTTATACTGTCAGGCCAGGAAGCCAGTGGGTTCAGAAGCTGTGAGAGAGGGTCTCCTTGTCCCCCACAGGTACTCTTGTCAGCCCTGCAGTCCTGCTCTTCGACAGCTGGAAGATTCACCTCAACCCTTCAGAGGGCAACACATGACTTAGTATATTTAGTTTGGAGCTATGACACACTTCTTTTCACATGAGATTATAAAGCTGCCTATGATCAAATACCATGCTGTTTCCTGCACAATTCAGCAATAACTTCTGTCTTTATCAATCCCATGGTCATTTCCATGCACATCTTTTGGACAAAAGCACTTCACTTTACCTACCTCATTTTATTGCTCTCTTTTTTCCTGGCACTGGCGGTAAAGAACCCTCCTGCCAATGCAAGAGATGTGGGTTCAATCCCTGGGTCAGGAAGATCCCCTGGAGTAGGAAATGGCAACCAACTCCAGTATTCCAGCCTGCAGAATCTCACGGACAGAGGAGCCTGGAGGCTACAGTCCATAGGGTAGCCGGGTGTCAGACACGACTGAAGCAAAGCATTCAGTCTTTCTTTCTTTCTTCTTGCTCCTGCAGCCTGAGTTACTCTCAGGCCCATAAGGAAATTTCCCCAATGCAGCAGCATCAGGCAGTGAGAGAGGCTTGCCGAGGTGCCGGTTCTCCATGCAACTGTTATAGAGCTGGGCGAAGTGCGTTTCCAGGGCTCACTGCAAGGCAGTTAATGAATTACAAGCGCATCATTACCTCTACATGTCGGTTTTAAACACATATTTATTCTTCTCTGGCTCAACGGCTACTCTCCAGAGTGAATCAGGGCTGTGTGAGCCCGCCTTCTGTTTTTTCCTCCTTCACAGGCTTCTTCATCTCCTTTTCCCTCTTTCATTTCTTTGTCCTCCTCTTTTCTTGTCTTCTCTTTCTCCTTCTATTCTTTTAATAACATCTCTGGGTTCACGTGGCTAGGCCTTCTCGCCCAGGTCAGGGAAATTATGCCGGTTCTAAGTGGCAGGAATGGATTCTTCAGCATGAGAATGCTGGGTCCAAGTCTGTGTGTACACACATCCCAATAAGCATGTGGCTACCACCCTGGAGTCGCTTCATCCACTTTTCTTTTCCAGTCTTCTCCTGTGTGGGCAGGGCGTGAAGACAGGCACGTGTGATCCCCTGGTACACCTGTGTTCCTTTCCTCCCGTCGTCCTGGGCTCTCCATTCAGTGGGTGCCGAAGAAAGTAGAATGCACCTGAATTACTGTACAGTACAAGGGAATTTAATTAAGAATATACACATTAGAATTTCAGTGGGATTGCCTATTTAATGTTACTTTATTAAGCCTTCTATCAAACCCTTTTTTATGTATATCAGTTGATATACAATTAATCTCTTCTCTGGTGAGAGAAAAAAAATAGCACCTGAGGTGGATGAAAAGTGTCAGATGATGATAATTATAAGCAGCTGTTCACTTGTAGCACCTCTGGCCGACACGGGGGATGCTGCGAGCTACCAGTGCTCACAACAGCCCACCTCATTAGACTTGACCTTCCCAGCTGGGGATTTCATTTGTGTTTTTTTTAATGGGTTTGTATACCGCAAATCACAACACCTTATGAAGACGGAGGCTTTGTAGCTGTAACAAAAGAGAGCAGGCGAGTTGACAAAAAAGCCGCAGCTCCAGCAGACTGGCAGGGTACCGCCGTACTGCAGGTAACTTCTCAGCCACTGGCTGGGCAAAGGCGTGCCACCCCACATCTTAGCTGAGATAAATGCCTTTCCTTGGCTTTGAAGCATCTCAGTTCAGCGCAGCCACCAGCGGTAAAAAAGTAATTGCTCGGTCCTGATTGCACTTCGGAGCGTGATGACAGCCCACTTACAGCCAGACCTCCCAACCCACAGGAGCCCCGATTTCCAGCAACATCTCGTCTCCAGGCACGGGGGTCTTTCCGAGGACTGCCTCGCTGCAGCCGCACAGATCAGACGCCCTCGGAAATGCAGATCAGAGGTGCAGATGGAGGCGCCGGGCAAGGTGGGGGGACCCTTTGAAAGAACGTGTCTGGTTTTCTCTTTTCCTTTCCATTTATGTTTGTAATAAACTCACTCTCATACAATTAGCCTCAATTGTTTTTATATCTTCCAAGGCAATAATACAGGCAGCCTGGGGAATACAGTAGTAATCCGTATACCTGTGTTCATTTACCCAGATCACTATGGTTACTGCCAGGGCAAACTGTTTACTGTGAGACTCCGAGAGCCTCTTTTCAGCTACTAATGACCTTTCTGTTCCTCCAATAACATCAACAAACCGAGAGGCTGCCCACGCCATTAAAGCCAATTGCCTCTCAAGTTACTGAGGGACTGGAGCGTCTCCTCATTTATTTTCTCTCATCTGATGTAACTCACATGCCACTTTCTTGTCTTTAAAGAAGGGGAAAAACTGTGGATTATTGATTTGCTTCTGAACAGAAGACCAACCTAAAAGCCCCGATGAATTGTCACTCATTATTGAAATTACTGAACACTAATTAAACTGGCAGCTCGAATCCCAACAGGCCACACTCATCTGAAGCTGAAATTCAGACACTTGGGCAGTGGCAGAGAGAGAGCGTTAGCAACCACCGGGACTGTAATAAGCTTTGCATTAATTTTTGCTTCTTAAAGGCGTACGGCCCTGTTTGCGCCGGCCAGCTAAGGCGCTGAGGTGCCACTTTCGCTGTTGTTTTGCCAGAACCAGTGGTTCAGATCTCTCGCAGCGTTTCGCAGTTAGACTTAGCCCTGCTCCCCTGTTAAGACAAAGCGGCAACTCCGAAGAAGAGGGCAAGCCATCTCTCGGAAGCAGGGAAGCCTGGAGATGCCTGGAAATCCGGGAAAGGAAACGGAGTCAGACTGGCTGAAGAAGGACCAGGCCAGCTTGCAGGGAAGCAGACAGTGCCAACCGGCACTTCCAATCCGTCCAGTCTGATTTACTTTCTAAAATATGCCTTGGCCTGTTTTCAGGGCTGCACAAAAACCCCGCATCAATTATGCATGATCGTGGTTAATCCACCTCCTCTGGCTCTAAGTAGTGGCCCCTCATTTGCTCTGCTTCAAAGGGGGCTGGTTCTGGGGAAGGGGCCAGTCTGAGGCTGAGACCAGAGGGCTAATGTCCTAGAGTCAAGGGAAAAGTCAGACCTAATTGGACCTTAAGAAGGACCTGAGTACACAGCCAAGGTGTGGGCAGGAAGGAAGTGGTGGGTGACAGTCTCTTGGCCAGGCCTACTTAGACAAGCATGTCTGGTCTGACCTATTTCCTTCTTTCTTAAAAAATCTGTTGAAACACCTGTAAAGTGTAGAGCCGTTTATCTATAAGGGCCGCTGACTGGAAACAGCCCAAATGCCCACAGCAGGAGTGTGGAGAGAAAGACTGTGACAATGCAACTGACGCAGCATCAAAAGGGGTGAGTGACGGAAGCACAGGACAGAAGCGCCCGCTCTTCTCGCTCTTCTCTTTTAAAACAGAGCTGTTTAGGGGCCATCCTTCACACTATCGGGTGAACTCACCTTCCCAAGTACTTTTCTGCAAAGCGTGAAAGAAGTATGTTTCAAAGAAGATGAAGAAGCGGCAGATGAAGAAGTGTTGGAGGCAAGGCCATGCTGAGAGAGTGCCTGGAGGTGGAGTTCCAGGCCCTGGGCATCTGAAAGAGGGAGCCTCACAGGCTTCGTCACCATCGGTGACAACCACAGCCACCACCCCGTCCTCAAAACGTGTGCTCCTTCAGACCTTTAATGCAGTCTGGAATTCCGAAGACTTTATCAAAAGCCGGCTAGTCCCACTCCACCCAGTTCTCAAGGTCCAGCCTGGACGGGGTTCAAGGGGGGACAGTGAGGAACTAACTAGTCACGGCGGCGTCTCACCAGCCAGGAGCCCAAGGTGGGCATTTCCTGATTCTTGCAGAAATGGCACTCACAGGCCACCTGCCTTGCCGGAGCTTCAGGTTCCAGTGAGAAATAAGCATCATGGCGGCAGAGCTCTGAACCCCTCAGAGAAGAGGGCCGCCATCACTGCCAGGGAAACTGAGCCTTTGGCAAGAAGGGCATTTCCCTTGATCCAGATGCATGGGAGGCAGCCCATGGAAAGCATGATTACTCAAAGAACAAGAGCAGGAGGGTACAGTGGTTTCAGGCTAGGGCCTTGGGGCCACAGATTTGGGGGTCCAGCTGTCTGACTTTGGGTATGTTATCTGAATTCTTTTTTTCTCTATCAAAGTCCTCATCTTTAACTTTCTGATAATCATGTTACCCTAAAGATGAAATGAATTCATTTTATATAATCTGTATAAAACTGTGAACACAGCTGGCCTGTAGTAAAATGCTTAGTAAAGCTTTGGGGTTCTTGACCCTTGACCTTGAGATTTTTCTCTGCTGGGCTGATGGCTTATGCCAATTATATGTCTGTTTCGCTCTGCTGCTGGGCACTCATCATCTTGTGCTACCTTGCGAGGGTCATGGTATTCATCCCCGTTTCCACACATGTCACTACGCACTTTCCACCAATCTGTGATGGGATTTTCCTGTCTTCTCACAGCCCCTTCTACATCCTTCTATATGGATTCACTGAATTATTTATCTATTCATCTGTCTCATTCAGAGCACAATAGGGATCACAACATGTCTTTCTTTTGGAAATCCATGCCCAGCTTTGTGTGTTTCATTCTTACTCAATGTTTATTAAGTATATAGTATCACTAAATTAAACCCCATCCCATCCAACTGCTTGAGGTAGCTTGCAAAATCGTGTCGTTAAGGTGATGGCGATGATGAAAGCCCATATTTATTTACTCAGCCCCACTGGTACCCAACATTCACACCTCTCTCTCTCTGTCTCTCTCTCTCTCTCTCTCACACACACACAGAGATTGTTTAACTCTAAAATATAAGTAATTATTGTAGATTTATAAACATGAGAACCAAAAAAGGAAAGTTATTTTCCCAAGGTCAAGTGACCAGTAGTTAGGAGAAAAAACACACATCAAAAAGATGAAGACAATAGATCAAAGGGAAGATAAATTTTGCACAGCCAACTGCAGCCAGGCCAGTGCAGGGCAAATGGATGTTGTAATGTCTTTCACAGCCGCTAGAGTTAGCTCATAAATAAAGGTCTATGTTTCCCAGCAGCCAAAGCAATAAGGAGAATATGGTAAATTACGAGACTCACCTTGACCATAAAATGAGAGATGCTAGCTTCTTGGGAGAAGGGCGGATTTTTGGTGTGATGAATACAGGATCCATACAGATTCCCTGAGTTTATAATGAAACCCTAACAGGGCCAGTCTGGACTTGTAGAAATCTTAAAGCCAAATAAGGAAAAAAGCAGAAAAGAATGAGTCATTGTGGTATAGATACTCATGTTACTTCCCTTCTTTTTTAAAGAGTAATTATGTCAAGTAAGACATTCTATCTTCACAGACAGTTTTACTTACAAGTGACTGAAGTATTTTATGTGAAGCTTCTACAAAGCAAATTAAAAATGTGTCATCTTTGGCTTTTTGCTCAATATGCCTATATTTTGATCCATTTTCCTTTTACTAGATGGAGAAGAATATCTTTTATGTGTAATATGTTAGTGATAAACCTTAAAACTTAGCATACATCCTAGCAAAGATTAAATTTGAACGGACAAGAAATTAAGCACACTTCTATTTCCTCCTAAATCTTTTCCTGACTCCTATATGATTGCCTAGAAGTTTATTTTGAGCTTGTTGATACGTATCGTCTTTGCCATCTTGGGCTCCCATTAACCAATCCCAGACTGGGCAGCTTGAACACACAAGAGACATTTGTCTTCTCTCAGTTCTGAAGGCAAAAATGGATGGAGAGAGACCTCCTTTCTGGTAGAGCCCTCCTGAGAGGCCTCTTCCTGGCTTAGAGACAGCTAACTTCTTGGTGAGTCCTCACATGGAGAGAGAGAAAGAAAAAATGAGAAAGAAAAAGAGTGCAAAGGAGAAAGAGAGAAAGAAGTGGAGAGATAGGGAGAGGGAGAGAGAGGATTCTATGGTATCTCTTCTTGTAAGGGCACTGGTTATACAGGATCAGGGCCCCACCCTTATGAACTCGTTTGACTTTAATCACTGCCTTTGAGTCTTCATCCCCAAAAATAGATACACTGTGAGTTAAGGATTCAACATTTGAATTTGGGGGGCACACAAACATTCATTCCATTACATATACCTGAAAGTTAGTATCTCTAGCATTGTCTCCTTATTATTGATATTATTCTATTTAATGTCAGTTTTTAAAAATTTTAAACTGCATTATTTATTTACTTATTTAGGCATTGAAGTTCACCATGTATTCCTGAATTTCAGTACTTTCTCTGTGTGTTCTCTTTTTATTTTGATTTTGTTTTTCTACAAGGCATCTCTAAGTATTTTTTGGCAGGGATTTGATGTCCTGATTTTTTTT
>SJYW01015575.1:22879-125423 GCA_006410735.1 Raphicerus campestris | reverse complement strand
CTGATAATCATGTTACCCTAAAGATGAAATGAATTCATTTTATATAATCTGTATAAAACTGTGAACACAGCTGGCCTGTAGTAAAATGCTTAGTAAAGCTTTGGGGTTCTTGACCCTTGACCTTGAGATTTTTCTCTGCTGGGCTGATGGCTTATGCCAATTATATGTCTGTTTCGCTCTGCTGCTGGGCACTCATCATCTTGTGCTACCTTGCGAGGGTCGTGGTATTCATCCCCGTTTCCACACATGTCACTACGTACTTTCCACCAATCTGTGATGGGATTTTCCTGTCTTCTCACAGCCCCTTCTACATCCTTCTATATGGATTCACTGAATTATTTATCTATTCATCTGTCTCATTCAGAGCACAATAGGGATCACAACATGTCTTTCTTTTGGAAATCCATGCCCAGCTTTGTGTGTTTCATTCTTACTCAATGTTTATTAAGTACGTAGTATCACTAAATTAAACTCCATCCCATCCAATTGCTTGAGGTAGCTTGCAAAATCGTGTCGTTAAGGTGATGGCGATGATGAAAGCCCATATTTATTTACTCAGCCCCACTGGTACCCAACATTCACACCTCTCTCTCTCTGTCTCTCTCTCTCTCTCACACACACACACACAGAGATTGTTTAACTCTAAAATATAAGTAATTATTGTAGATTTATAAACATGAGAACCAAAAAAGGAAAGTTATTTTCCCAAGGTCAAGTGACCAGTAGTTAGGAGAAAAAACACACATCAAAAAGATGAAGACAATAGATCAAAGGGAAGATAAATTTTGCACAGCAAACTGCAGCCAGGCCAGCGCAGGGCAAATGGATGTTGTAATGTCTTTCACAGCCGCTAGAGTTAGCTCATAAATAAAGGTCTATGTTTCCCAGCAGCCAAAGCAATAAGGAGAATATGGTAAATTACGAGACTCACCTTGACCATAAAATGAGAGATGCTAGCTTCTTGGGAGAAGGGCGGATTTTTGGTGTGATGAATACAGGATCCATACAGATTCCCTGAGTTTATAATGAAACCCTAACAGGGCCAGTCTGGACTTGTAGAAATCTTAAAGCCAAATAAGGAAAAAAGCAGAAAAGAATGAGTCATTGTGGTATAGATACTCATGTTACTTCCCTTCTTTTTTAAAGAGTAATTATGTCAAGTAAGACATTCTATCTTCACAGACAGTTTTACTTACAAGTGACTGAAGTATTTTATGTGAAGCTTCTACAAAGCAAATTAAAAATGTGTCATCTTTGGCTTTTTGCTCAATATGCCTATATTTTGATCCATTTTCCTTTTACTAGATGGAGAAGAATATCTTTTATGTGTAATATGTTAGTGATAAACCTTAAAACTTAGCATACATCCTAGCAAAGATTAAATTTGAACGGACAAGAAATTAAGCACACTTCTATTTCCTCCTAAATCTTTTCCTGACTCCTATATGATTGCCTAGAAGTTTATTTTGAGCTTGTTGATACATATCGTCTTTGCCATCTTGGGCTCCCATTAACCAATCCCAGACTGGGCAGCTTGAACACACAAGAGACATTTGTCTTCTCTCAGTTCTGAAGGCAAAAATGGATGGAGAGAGACCTCCTTTCTGGTAGAGCCCTCCTGAGAGGCCTCTTCCTGGCTTAGAGACAGCTAACTTCTTGGTGAGTCCTCACATGGAGAGAGAGAAAGAAAAAATGAGAAAGAAAAAGAGTGCAAAGGAGAAAGAGAGAAAGAAGTGGAGAGATAGGGAGAGGGAGAGAGAGGATTCTATGGTATCTCTTCTTGTAAGGGCACTGGTTATACAGGATCAGGGCCCCACCCTTATGAACTCGTTTGACTTTAATCACTGCCTTTGAGTCTTCATCCCCAAAAATAGATACACTGTGAGTTAAGGATTCAACATTTGAATTTGGGGGGCACACAAACATTCATTCCATTACATATACCTGAAAGTTAGTATCTCTAGCATTGTCTCCTTATTATTGATATTATTCTATTTAATGTCAGTTTTTAAAAATTTTAAACTGCATTATTTATTTACTTATTTAGGCATTGAAGTTCACCATGTATTCCTGAATTTCAGTACTTTCTCTGTGTGTTCTCTTTTTATTTTGATTTTGTTTTTCTACAAGGCATCTCTAAGTATTTTTTGGCAGGGATTTGATGTCCTGATTTTTTTTTTGTCTATCTGAAAATATTCCTATTTTTACCTCATCTCGAATGGTAACTTGAAGGAATAATGACTTCTAGGTTTAGAATGATTTCCCTTCAGCATCTCGAAGACGTCATTTCGTTATTTTCCCGTGTCTGTTGAGGCTGATGAGAATTTGCGTCCATTGGATCATGGTTATAAGTACCCCCCTTTCCCTCTGGAGGCTATTTTACTTTTCCTTGATGCGTTACAATTACATCGTGATATGCCTGGATGTGGATTCTTGTTTATCGATTTTGTGTGGCATTTGGTTAGATTTTAGAATCTAACTCATTTCATGCGGTGATTCTGGAAAATTTTGTTGTCAGTTCAGATGCTGTCTCAGTATCTTGTACTTATTCTAACCTTCCAAATCTTAAGGATCTATGTACGTTGGATCTTCTCAGTCTAACTTCATTCTCCTTTATTAGTTTTCTTTGTTTTTGGTATCTCTCCTGATCCTCTGTGCTGCAGTCCAGGTAATTTTTTTTGCCAGTTCTGTCTCATGATTAGTCATTTTTCATAAGAGACTATCTATTTAGTCATCTGTCCAGTTTTCCCATAACTACACTTTTCATTTCCATGATTTCTAATTGTTTTATTTTGCATAACTCTGTCTTCGTGTTGTACAATCATCTCGCTTTTTCCATAACTACCTGTTACTGTTTATTATATGCGTGTGTATATCTTTATCTTATAGAGGCTGTAACATTCATTCGTTTAGAAATCTCTTTCACTTGCTCCGTTAGCTCCTGCTTGTGAAGCCTACTGGCTCCTTCACATCCCAGGATTCACGCAGTTATAATTCTAGTGTGGGAGGTCATCTTTCATGAGATGCTTTTCTTCCAGGCCCTGAGCCATGATCATCTTCCTGTGAAATGAATTGGATTCTTTTTTCACTCACTTCACACTCACTTTATCCTCTTGCTCATTCAAGTTCCCACTGACCCAATCAATTCTGGCAGGTGTACCGGGAAGTGTCTGTTATCAGCTGGAGGCATTTCTTGCTTTCCATCACCTTGCAGGTTGAACCTGGAAAGCACACTTATCCTTTCTAAAGTGGGTGCCAACTAGCAAGTTTAAGGGAGTGAAGACCTGATGGAGCAAACCCTGACCAATCAGGGTGGGAGCCAGAGGATAAATACAAATATACCTTCTTTCTCACAAGCAACAAATCCTGAGGTCTTTCTCAATCTGGTCTTGATGATCCAGCTCCCCCTGCTCAGCTGGGGACCAGCTCAATGACATACCTTTGGACTGGCTTTCAGGTGAGTAACCTTAGCTGCTTCCTGTCCTGGACAAGCAGATGACCTGAGATGGGGTGGGGCCACCTGCTTCACGTTCAGACTCCCCTTCAGGTATATCACTGGAAGTTACCTGCAGGTCCTGACACCTCTGCCTCCCATCAGACCTTGTCTGAAGCCCAAGGTGGGAAGAATGTGATCTACTGAGAGTCTCTGAGAACCTCCCAAGAAGCAGAAAAACTTCCCAGCATTTAAGTGAGGCAACAGTTTGCGGGTCTGATTTTCTTTTGAATGCCAGCTACTACAAACCCTCAGTCTAGACTTTGTAATTTACAAATTTTGTCTGCACNCTAGCTACTACAAACCCTCAGTCTAGACTTTGTAATTTACAAATTTTTTCTGCACACACATCAACCATTTAACCTTCATAGGCCCTGGGGCTTGGGCAGTCTGAAGATTATTTCCAGTGTGGACTCCAGTCCCACGATTGTCCTGAGTCTGCCTGATGGTAAACCAGAAGTGCCCTGTCTGTGTTCCCTCCATCCTCCATCCCACTCCAACAACANGTCTCCGGGCTGGGCCTTCTCTAGCTCTGGCCTCTGTTCTCTCACTTCTGGAGGCAACTGACATCTCCACTCCAGGAGAAGTTGGAGGTCTTGCTCAGCGCCATGTGGGCAAATCCAGGACTTCATGGGCCTAGCTATCTGCTCTCGCATCACAGGAGCTGCCTGTGAGTCCTCGTGCCTGTACAGTTCTCTAGAAAATTCTACCTTCTCCACCAATCCAGCTCCGTTCTCACGCTCTTAACTCAGGGCGAAAGAACTGAGGGTGTTTCTTGTGAGCACGTGTACACACAGGCTCTCTTGCAGTGTCCTCCGGATATGTTTAAATGAGTAGAACTGAAGATTTTGAAAGCTCTGTTTTCTAAGATGTAAACAGATGGAAATTACAGAATAGCTTTGATTCCCATGAACGCAGCTGGGTTTGGAGCCCCTCCACATCACAGGTGACACTCCTTCACCCTGGCAACCACCTCCTGGAAGGTGGGACGCTGGGGTATCTGACCAAATTCCTTGAAACAGCTGAGAGACCCTGTCACCTGTCAGGAGGTCCTCAGGGAGGAGACCCCGTCACCTGTCAGGGGAGTCTTCAAGGAGACAGGTGCCTCCACAGGGCAAATTTGATCAGGATCTCAGGCTGCCCCAGTTCAGTTCTTTTACGTCAACCTGTCAACCAGAGAGAAACCACTGCCTTTTTCTGGCAGGGGGTATGGGGAGGCCTGCAGGGCTTGGGCCTGAGCTCCTCTTTGTGTCTAGGAGGTGGAAGCAGGCTTCCCTGGGCCCCCAGGAGAGAGCTGACTCAGGTGGGGTTGAACCAGAAGACGGAGCGTTCATGACCATCAGTGTCCAATAAAAAGTGATGTGGGCCACCTACATAATTTTACACCTTTTTAGTAGCCATGGTGGGAAAGCAAGAAGAAACAGATGGAATTAATGTTTAACTCAATGTATACTAAAGGTTTTCATGTAAGCATGTAATCTTATACAATCATTAATGTGATAATTTCTTTTTTTTTTTTTTTTCATGAAGTTTCTGGAATCTGGTAATTTAAACTTAGAGTACCTTTCAAATCCACTGGCCTCAGTTATGTACCCAGTAGCCGGGGCTCCCACACTGAGCTCAACAGCTCAACAGCTCTCAGAGATGCTGTGGTTATAGCATTCCATTCATGCTGGCGTTTTTCAAAGTGATTTCCCTGGTGTCCACCTTCCAGACTCAGTCCTGCTCACAGATGTTCTCTGACCAGCTACCATGAAGGAAACACATGGATCCACCCAAACAGATCATCTTCTCATGTCCCAGATCTTATTTTCAGAAACTGGAGTCCATTCTAACCACAGGGCCCTGACCCTTTCCGAACCTGGCATCTTGCTGGGCAGTCGCTGTCCAAGGTGCTGGGAAGTGATAGTACATGCCCCAGACAGAGCCCTGCCTCCACGAGGTCTCTGATCAGCTCAAGGAGAGGCGACCAGAATACACGGAGCAGTGATAATATGTGCATAGAGCAGGGCATCGAAATTTCTAGGGGCTGGGGCGGAGGGTTGCTTGTCCAGGTAGTTTATACAGATTGTTTATATGGGGGATATAGGCCGTTCAGTGAGAAGTGTGAGGATGAGAAGGAGGAGGTGAAGTCCAGAGAAAAGACACCAGGGAAGAGAGCCCCAAAGTGCAAAACCCCAGAGGTGGGTGCCTGATGGGTGGGTGGGCGCGTGTGACACAGCTCACGGGCCACTCTTGAGGCTCTGTCATGCCCCAGGGGGCAGCCTGGGCTCTGGGCTCCCTTTTCCATCTCCTGATCCTCAGATGCCCCATTTCCCAGAGAAGCTGAGCATCTTAGAATCCAAGTCAAATCCTTAAAACTGGGGAGAAGCTCAGAACCAAGAAGAGCACTCCCTCTTTTGTACATTCCCGGGCTCCAGCCTGAGGTTTGGGGCCCTCTACGGAGTGCTCTTTTTTGCACTAGAAACCGTCTCGTTTTTCTAATGTTTACGCTCAGAGAAGGCAATGGCACCCACTCCAGTGCTCCTGCCTGGAAAATCCCATGGATGGAGGAGCCTGGTGGGCTGCAGTCCATGGGGTCACGAACAGTCGGAACGATTGAGTGACGTCACTTTCACTTTTCACTTTCATTCATTGGAGAAGGAAATGGCAGCCCACTCCAGTGTTCTCGCCTGGAGAATCCCAGGGACGGTGGAGCCTGGTGGGCTGCCGTCTATGGGGTTGCACAGAGTCGGACACGACTGAAATGACTTAGCAGCAGCAGCATGTTTTCCTCACATAAACATGTATATTGTAATTTGTGGGCCTCCATGGGGGCTCAGTGGTAAAGAATCTGCCTGCCATTGCAGGAAAAATGGTTTGATCCCTGGTCTGGGAAAATCCCCTAGAATAGGAAATGAGAACGCACTCCAGTATTCTTGCCCAGAGAGTTCCATTGACAGAGGAGCCTGGGGTGATGCAGTCCACGTGGTCACAAAGAGTCAGACACAGCTTAGTGACTGAGCATCAGCAACAATTATATTTTGTATAAATTAATATATATTCAATTTTTATCATATATGAATTATCCGTGCTTACATTTAGTGTTTACTGATTCTGTCGTTAAGGTTTTGACATTTTGTGTGTGTGTATTGATTGGTTAATTTTGCATGAACTTTGACTTCTTCAGGCATTAGCTGCTCAGTCATGTCTTTCTCTTTGTGACCCTGTGGGCTATAGCTGGCCAGACTCCTCTGTCCATGGAATTCGCCAGGTAAGGATACTGGGGTGGGAAAGCAAAAGCCATTCCCTTCTCCAAAGAATCTTCCCAACCCAGGGATCAAACCTGAGTCTCTTGCTTTGCAGACAGGTTCTTTATCATCTGACCCCTATTAGTCTCTCAGCTGCGTCTGACTCCTTGAGACCCCAGGGCGCTGCACGAACTATCATTTATCTTGACTCCTGTTTTAGGGCTGCCGCCCTAACCTTTGCATCTGAGAAGGTGCTCTCTCTTGCTTCCCCCGTCTGCCCCTGACTCTAAGAGGCTTTCTATGTCAATTCATTTAATCCATGGTGCTGTTGGGAAGGCTGCTGGGGAGGCTCTGAGTGAGGCAGGGATTAATGGGTTCTGGACATTGGGGGAGTATCTTTGCATTTTATGGTGAAGATGAGTCTTTCAATTAACCATGTTGTCTTTATTGCTGTAACTACGCTGAGTGGAGGAGCCTGGTGGGCTGCAGTCCATGGGGTCATGAAGAATCGGACACGACTAAGCGACTTTACTTTCACTTTCATGCATTAGAGAAGGAAATGGCAACCCACTCCAGTGTTCTTGCCTAGAGAATTCCAGGGACAGGGGAGCCTTGTGGGCTGCTGTCCATGGGGTCACGAAGAGTCAGACACAACTGAAGTGACTTAGCAGCAGCAGCAGCAGCAGCAGCAGCAAGACTGAATTTACCGTGTGATGCTGTCCATTCCTGCCCCTCTCTGAACCCCAGATTTCTCATTTGCACCCAGACAAGTTTGGTGACAAACAGCAGTTTCTAACTGTCCTCAGGGATTCTGCTGGGGTTGTCCTGCAGGGGTCACCTTGAGTCCAGGGAAGATGAGGTCAGTACCTCAACTTCAGCTCTGCCAGAGAAACCCTACCTTGAATTTATTTCATGATGAATTTCTACCTGTGATGTTGAGCTTGAAGAAAAGGTTCTGCTGCTGTTGCTGATGGTGGTGATGATATGATGGTGGTGGTGGTGGTGGTGGTGATGGTTCAACAGTAGTTATGGTGCTGATGCTGGTGAAGGTACAGAGGAGCTGATGCTGGCGAGGACCATAATGCTGTCAACAGTGGGAATGATGGTGATGATGGTGGCGATGCCAGCAGCGTTGACGATGTCAGCAGTGATGATAACGGCCATGGTAGCTGAGCCTCTGAAAGGGAAACAAGAAAACATCGAGCTTTGTGGTTTCTTACACACCTTAGAAATAAACGGCCTTGTTGTCAAGCAGGATATGCAGGTATATTACCATCTTGAGAATTTTACTGTTTCAAAATAAGAAAAGTGAAAAGGCCTCTATGTAAGTGACTAGTAAAGGGGACGAGCATAGGTTATAAGTTAGAATGAGTTCTGGAGTGCTGACAAAGGCCCCAGGCAGTAACTCTGAAGGTCTGAATGGACCAAAAGCAGGGGCTGTGCTGAGCGGGAGGTGGGCAGTGATTCACCTTAGGCTTCCCCTGGGCCTTCTGCATTCCCTCTGGTCAGCACGTGGCCTGGGAGGACCAACGCCTGTCAATAAAGTGCCCCTCGCTTACCTCACGGCCAGGACCCCTGAGGGACAGGGCGCTGTGCCTGTCCTGGCAGAGGCCGCTGAGCGGAAGGCAGCGTCCAAGCCCGGGTGCCCCAGCGGTAGTTCTGAGAATTGGAAGCAGTCCTGGATGACGGGCCAGGATATTTGCAGGGCTTTTAAATATACGTGGTCTAGGGAGACTGAGCAGCAATTCCTGTGTGCCTGACCCTGCTTCCTCCTGTGGGTCGGAGACGCACAGCCAAGACGCAGTGGCTGGCAGCTCTACGGATGCTCATCTAAGCGGCAGAAACTCGCTGGAGCCCCCGCATGCCACCCCTGCCAAGGACCAGCTCTGTTCCCACCGTCTACCCTCGCTCTAGCAGCGTCAAGCCAGAGGACGTTCCTCCAGCCTGACTCCAGGAACAGAGAGAGACAGAGCCAAGGGGGAAAGGTGTGGGAGAGGGGATATTACGGCTTTGGAATTAACATATAAACACTATTAGGTATAAGATAGACAACCAACAAGGACCTACTGTATAGCACAGGGAAGTCTACTCAGTATTCTGTAAAGATGTATATGGGAGAAGAATTGCAGAGAGTGGATATGTGTGTGTATCTATGTATGTGTAACTGCATCAAGTTGCTGCACAACTGAAAGTAACGCAACATTGTGAGTCAACTATATTCCAAAACAAGATAAAAAATAGATAAAAAATTAAAAGGAAAAAAGAAGCAGCAGACCAGAACCCACAACACGAATTTGAGGAAACTCCAGGAGACAGTGACGGACAGAGAAGCCTGGTGTGCTGCAGTCCCTGGGGTCACAGAGTCAGGCACAACTTAGAGCCTGAAGAAAGCTGCATTTGAGTCCAACTCCAGTCCCACCTTGGCTACAGGATGGCTTTAATCAGACAAGAAATGAATGGTTCTGTAGAAAGGACTGCCATTGCTTTTCATTTTAATATGTGGCTGGCCCCTTACTAAGCTTGTAGTTGAAAAGTCAAATACCATTGGCAATTTCCTTTTCAAAATGTAACTCCCAAAACTACTCTTAAATACTCATTCCATAATGAAATGTGCAGCTCTTTCAATGATACTAAAATATATAGTGCACCAGATCAACGTAAAAGAGTATATGTACGTTTGTACACACGAGTATGTACATGCGTGTTTATGTACAAATGTGTAAGTCAATCATATAATGCATATATACGTTCCCGTGCACACACACACACATGTACCTGTATATATAAAAATAGAGGACCAGCTACTTCAGAGCCATTCCAGACTTCTTCTAAGGAAAAGTACTACACCAGTGTAATGCCACATGCCTTTCTTAAGGTGCCTTAAATACACCTTTGTTCAGTAGCTCTGTCGCTCAGCCATGTCCGACTCTTTGCAACCCCATGGACTGCAGCACACCAGGCTTTCCTGTCCTTCACTGTCTCCGGGAGCTTGCACAAACTCATGTTCATTGAGTCAGCGATGCCATCCAACCATGTCATCCTCTGTCGTCCCCTTCTCCTCCTGCCTTCAATCTTTCACATCATCAGGGCCTTTTCCAGTGAGTCAGCTCTTTGCATCAAGTGGCCAAAATATTGGAGTTTCAGCTTCAACATCAGTTCTTCCAACTGATTTCCTTTAGGATGGACTGGTTGGATCTCCTTGCGGTCCAAGGGCCTCTTAAGAGTCTTCTCCAGCACCACAGTTCAGAAGCCTCAATTCTTCGATAAATGCATCTTTACCTGAGGTGCAATAAATTCTCACCAGAATACCTATATAACCACTCCCTTCTAGTCTACTGGGACTGAAAATACCACTTTTGAAAAAGCACAGATTTGCCCCCAGCCTTCAGATGAGTGTGGACAAGCCTTTGAGTTCCCACAAGCCCAAGACCCGCTGCATCTGATGAGAGATGCCGTGCACACCTGCTCATGCCTCACCTTTACCTTTAAACAAGGGCGCACCTTTCTTTGTGAAACAAAACCCACAAACACCTTGGTCCTTTGCAGAAGAATCTGGGCTCGAGGTCTCCACGTCCAGACGAGATTCCCGAGGTGCAGCCAGTGCCTTGCGCCTCCATGCACAGACACAGCCAGAAGTTGTAGTCGGACACGCCCCAGNCTCCAGCCTGACTCCAGGAACAGAGAGAGACAGAGCCAAGGGGGAAAGGTGTGGGAGAGGGGATATTACGGCTTTGGAATTAACATATAAACACTATTAGGTATAAGATAGACAACCAACAAGGACCTACTGTATAGCACAGGGAAGTCTACTCAGTATTCTGTAAAGATGTATATGGGAGAAGAATTGCAGAGAGTGGATATGTGTGTGTATCTATGTATGTGTAACTGCATCACGTTGCTGCACAACTGAAAGTAACGCAACATTGTGAGTCAACTATACTCCAAAACAAGATAAAAAATAGATAAAAAATTAAAAGGAAAAAAGAAGCAGCAGACCAGAACCCACAACACGAATTTGAGGAAACTCCAGGAGACAGTGACGGACAGAGAAGCCTGGTGTGCTGCAGTCCCTGGGGTCACAGAGTCAGGCACAACTTAGAGCCTGAAGAAAGCTGCATTTGAGTCCAACTCCAGTCCCACCTTGGCTACAGGATGGCTTTAATCAGACAAGAAATGAATGGTTCTGTAGAAAGGACTGCCATTGCTTTTCATTTTAATATGTGGCTGGCCCCTTACTAAGCTTGTAGTTGAAAAGTCAAATACCATTGGCAATTTCCTTTTCAAAATGTAACTCCCAAAACTACTCTTAAATACTCATTCCATAATGAAATGTGCAGCTCTTTCAATGATACTAAAATATATAGTGCACCAGATCAACGTAAAAGAGTATATGTACGTTTGTACACACGAGTATGTACATGCATGTTTATGTACAAATGTGTAAGTCAATCATATAATGCATATATACGTTCCCATGCACACACACACACATGTACCTGTATATATAAAAATAGAGGACCAGCTACTTCAGAGCCATTCCAGACTTCTTCTAAGGAAAAGTACTACACCAGTGTAATGCCACATGCCTTTCTTAAGGTGCCTTAAATACACCTTTGTTCAGTAGCTCTGTCGCTCAGCCATGTCCGACTCTTTGCAACCCCATGGACTGCAGCACACCAGGCTTTCCTGTCCTTCACTGTCTCCGGGAGCTTGCACAAACTCATGTTCATTGAGTCAGCGATGCCATCCAACCATGTCATCCTCTGTCGTCCCCTTCTCCTCCTGCCTTCAATCTTTCACATCATCAGGGCCTTTTCCAGTGAGTCAGCTCTTTGCATCAAGTGGCCAAAATATTGGAGTTTCAGCTTCAACATCAGTTCTTCCAACTGATTTCCTTTAGGATGGACTGGTTGGATCTCCTTGCGGTCCAAGGGCCTCTTAAGAGTCTTCTCCAGCACCACAGTTCAGAAGCCTCAATTCTTCGATAAATACATCTTTACCTGAGGTGCAATAAATTCTCACCAGAATACCTATATAACCACTCCCTTCTAGTCTACTGGGACTGAAAATACCACTTTTGAAAAAGCACAGATTTGCCCCCAGCCTTCAGATGAGTGTGGACAAGCCTTTGAGTTCCCACAAGCCCAAGACCCGCTGCATCTGATGAGAGATGCCGTGCACACCTGCTCATGCCTCACCTTTACCTTTAAACAAGGGCGCACCTTTCTTTGTGAAACAAAACCCACAAACACCTTGGTCCTTTGCAGAAGAATCTGGGCTCGAGGTCTCCACGTCCAGACGAGATTCCCGAGGTGCAGCCAGTGCCTTGCGCCTCCATGCACAGACACAGCCAGAAGTTGTAGTCGGACACGCCCCAGCCCCCCGTTCCTGTCTAGAGGAGACCAAGCAGTCCTGTATTGCTTCCTTGGAATATGTTATCAGGTTGGAGCCAGGGCAGAGGCTCTGTGTCCTCCAGAAGGAGCTCCTCTTTTCTGCAAGGTTCGCTCTCACCTTGTGTTAGTAGCAGCTGCCCATCAGCCCTGCCTGAAAAGGTACTTCCTCGTGGTGATGCACCCCGGCACTGGACCTCAGCAGGGGCACAGGGGCAGGAGGGGTTTCAAGCTGCAGCATCCCCGCTTCCATGCCCTGAGTGGGGCCTCTGAGGGGTACTCCCTGGGCCAGCTTCCCCGCTCTGAGCAGGGCAGGGTGGAAGGTGAGCCAGCTGGGAAGGGGTTGCCAGTTTGCAGAGACTGAGAGCCACGTGTGCCCCTGGGCAGGTGAGCTTCATTNTGTTCAGTAGCTCTGTCGCTCAGCCATGTCCGACTCTTTGCAACCCCATGGACTGCAGCACACCAGGCTTTCCTGTCCTTCACTGTCTCCGGGAGCTTGCACAAACTCATGTTCATTGAGTCAGCGATGCCATCCAACCATGTCATCCTCTGTCGTCCCCTTCTCCTCCTGCCTTCAATCTTTCACATCATCAGGGCCTTTTCCAGTGAGTCAGCTCTTTGCATCAAGTGGCCAAAATATTGGAGTTTCAGCTTCAACATCAGTTCTTCCAACTGATTTCCTTTAGGATGGACTGGTTGGATCTCCTTGCGGTCCAAGGGCCTCTTAAGAGTCTTCTCCAGCACCACAGTTCAGAAGCCTCAATTCTTCGATAAATACATCTTTACCTGAGGTGCAATAAATTCTCACCAGAATACCTATATAACCACTCCCTTCTAGTCTACTGGGACTGAAAATACCACTTTTGAAAAAGCACAGATTTGCCCCCAGCCTTCAGATGAGTGTGGACAAGCCTTTGAGTTCCCACAAGCCTAGGACCCGCTGCATCTGATGAGAGATGCCGTGCACACCTGCTCATGCCTCACCTTTACCTTTAAACAAGGGCGCACCTTTCTTTGTGAAACAAAACCCACAAACACCTTGGTCCTTTGCAGAAGAATCTGGGCTCGAGGTCTCCACGTCCAGACGAGATTCCCGAGGTGCAGCCAGTGCCTTGCGCCTCCATGCACAGACACAGCCAGAAGTTGTAGTCGGACACGCCCCAGCCCCCCGTTCCTGTCTAGAGGAGACCAAGCAGTCCTGTATTGCTTCCTTGGAATATGTTATCAGGTTGGAGCCAGGGCAGAGGCTCTGTGTCCTCCAGAAGGAGCTCCTCTTTTCTGCAAGGTTCGCTCTCACCTTGTGTTAGTAGCAGCTGCCCATCAGCCCTGCCTGAAAAGGTACTTCCTCGTGGTGATGCACCCCGGCACTGGACCTCAGCAGGGGCACAGGGGCAGGAGGGGTTTCAAGCTGCAGCATCCCCGCTTCCATGCCCTGAGTGGGGCCTCTGAGGGGTACTCCCTGGGCCAGCTTCCCCGCTCTGAGCAGGGCAGGGTGGAAGGTGAGCCAGCTGGGAAGGGGTTGCCAATTTGCAGAGACTGAGAGCCACGTGTGCCCCTGGGCAGGTGAGCTTCATTTCCATCCTGAGGGCTGGGCCGGGGAGCTGGGCCAGGGAGCTGGCCCCAGGTTCCCTTTGCCTGGGAGACCCCCAGCCTTACCCCTGCCTCAGGATGTGGACTGTGTGCCTAGTGTACGGGCACAGGAGGGAAGGCACCTGCCCGTGGCCAGGCCCAGGTAAACTCGCTGAGAGCTTTGCTTCCTCTTGGCTCCTCTCTGGAGACTTTTGGATGCTCATGGGTGAGACCCTTTTGGTCAGACCAGGTTAGAGGGTTTCCCTGAAAATACCTGCCCAGCCCATCAAGGCAGTAGGGGTCTTCCCCTGTCTCCCATCTTCCAGGGGGTGGGATGGCTCAGGTTGCCAATCAACCTCTCCAGGAGGAGCTTGCTGGGCACCCAGAGTGCAGAGATGGAACCCTGGTGTCTGGTCAGTGCTGTCAATGGACAAGATGCCAGTATCAAGGGCTCCCGGCTTAAGAAGCAGTTCCAGGTGAGGGAAACGCAAGCCACCCCATTCCCACCCCAGCTGCCTGCTCCACTGGGCCTGGGTTTTCAAGGTACGGCTCAGAACTCCACTGTGTGCATCTCGGACTGAAATGCACGCTTGCCGGTATAAGCACTGACTTCAGTTTTCTAGGCCTTACTCCACGCAGCCTTTCAGTCCTGATTGGAAAGCAATCTTAGGGATTTCCATCCTTTGCTTTCTGAGCTTGTACATGGCCAGTCTGCAGTAGACACTTTCTATCTGCTGGGATGTGGGATCTTCCAGCTCATCTTTTGCGAACAGAGCCGGATCTCAAGCTGAATCCATGGCAAGGGAGGCCGGGGGGTCGGGGAGGGCTGCCCCCGCCACTGGCCCCAGGACCACTCAGCGATTATGCCTACCGTCTGTCAGAACCCTCGCTGCCCCTTCTGGGCTTCTGGTTTTCATTATAGCAAAAAGTGGGGAACCTACTGAAGTCACCGGCCGTGTCACTGGAGGAGCTAGACCTTCTGGGGCCATTAAAACATGGCTAGCTGCCTGTTTGGATGATCCTGTTGAACTCAGAGACCTCAGGGGGAGCTTGGTGGCTGATGGGGGCCGGGTGGCTTCTAGCAGGTAACACGTGGGGACTGAAAAATGATATATTTTCCCCAGTAAACCACCCCCCCCAACAAACAACAGGTAAGGCTTAAGTTGTGCTGAGGGCCCAAAAATGGAACAAAAGAGCATGAAACGGAGTCGATGCCTTTCATCCTAACAAGAAGAGAAGGGGGAGGGAGTCGGAGAAAGTTCTGGGCAGCCGGGCTTGTGGGAAACATGGAGCAAGGGCCACCTCCTGGCTCACCGTCCCAGCTCCTTTCTCCCCGGGGTCAGAGAAAGAGACCCAGATGGCTGGGGGTTTGCAGTTCCCAGGAGACCTCTCTGCAAACCCTGGAGGCCTCTCAACTTCTTCCTCGTATAACCGACCCTTGACAAAGGAAACCCAGAGAAGAACGAGGCTGCAGAGGGCAGATATTTGGGAAGGCACTCTAGGGACAGAGCTCAGACTCTGAAAGGGAGACTGACCCCAAGGGAATGCACGTCTGTATCAAGCCTAAGAAGACTCAGCTGGTACAGGAGAACAAAAAGGATCCCAGGACGAGAAAGACAGAGAACACGGCCCTTCTGAGGAAGGGTGTTGGGGCCAGTGGGGAGACAGAAATCCAAGAAGAAAACAGTGTGATCATTAAGAGCAGCGAGACTCAGAACACCAGCCTCCGCCCTCCACCCAGTTCTGGCCGGAGATGTTTTAATCCACAGTTTTTATATTTTCTCTGTGCTTTTCTGCATTCAGTCGTTTCCTCTTCAAGAAGCGCACACACACAAACCAGAAAACATCTCCTTTTCTTCTTACCAGGGGACCGAGTGTTGTGATATATGGATTTTGATAACATGAGCGAACTGAGCCCCTGGAAAAAAGGTGTGATTTACCTTTCATGTGAAAGATGACAAAATGCTGGTGTTCTCCACCCTCCTGAATCAGGACCTGGGGCCTGCAGAGAGAGTACTGTTGTGAGAAGCGGAAGAGACACTGTCTTAAAAGTGTTTCTTCCAGCCAAATGGAACCTCCAAAGTACCCGCTCTGTCACGCCAAAGAGTGTCCCTCTGGCTCGCTTTGGCAGAAGTCCACTTTTATTCCAGTTGTTGACTTTCAGGCTTTGCTGTGTTCTGAAAACCAACAAACACGGGGCTGGGAAGCAAGCGCCGCATTTTATCAAATGGTACCCAGCCTGGTAATGGCCTCCCCAGATGATTCGGGCTGATCTGTGGTGATGACCGGGGGGACGGCGATGATTGTCATGTTAGTAAAAAAAATCAAAACAATCATGTTACGTCAGTTCTACCATTAAAAGACTTGCTTCTCTGCAAATTTTTGCACTCAGTAATTAATACTCTGGGGCTTGTGGTTTCCAAGCTGCTTCTCCAGGCACAGAGATGCCACTCACCTGATAATTATTTCAGGAAACCATGCGCGAATGAATGTGATTGACAAATGCAGCATTGCTGTAATTGCCTCAAGCAGAGTCGGTGAGAAAAGGAGAAAGAAAGGGGAGAGTTAACCAGTTGTGTGCTTACCCATCAGATGGGAAGTGCAGCGGCGGAGAAACCTTAGTTGTCGCGAGACACCTGACTGTTACACTAATCAAACAGCACGAGCGATGCCGGCAGATTGCACCCGGCAAGGTCCTGAGCCGTGTCCTAAATTTAACGGTGACCAGGGCTGGGGCTCACGGAGGATGTCACACACATCTCCCCATGCTTCCCTTTCAGGTGTGCCAAAGAGCCTGGTCTCCCCGTGATCACAGCCAGCAATTAGCTGATGCCAAAAAGCAGAGAGTTTCTGGAAACCCTCAAAGTGTTTAATTCTAAAGGATCCTAGTTACAGAGGTTGTTCTATTCTCCAGGTTAGAGGTGTCTTCGGTGCGTGGCTTCGGGTTTTCCTCTTTTCCTTGTTCAGGAAGCATTCAGCATGTTTCCAGCACAAGCCTGTCCTCTTTCTGTTCTGTGTGGCTCTGCCTCTCACCGTGGAGGGTTAACACCTACCTCTGTGTGTTTGGGTTTGAAGGAATGGATTCCACGAAGCCCTCACTCATGGTCTGGCATCGCAAGCTTCACAAATCTGGAAACATGAACACAGCATCATCATGATAAGGCATTTCTCAAGATGATGTTAGACTGGACCCCTCTTGTTCACTTCACATGTTCTCTTTGTATTCCAGCTTTCAGAGCAGTGCCAGACACGTGGGGGGGCAGTCAGCGAAAAGTCCCTGAGTTGTACCAAAGTTTAATATGGAAACAGCCCTGCTTTTGAGAAACTCAAGGTGAGTGGGGTCTTGGCAGGACTGTTTCATGATGACGTGGATGGAACTGAGGGACGTGGGCTTTGGGGCCCGCCTGCTCTAGAGCCCTGGGTACCACTCCCCACCCTGGGTACCACTCCTCCCCAGCGGGTTGTGCAGTAGGATGCTGCCCAGCCCTGGGACCACCACCAGAGCATCAAAAGTGGTGCAAAGAGCCATCCCCACCAGTGAACCCCTCAGCCTCAACCTTCCCATCCGTAAAACAGGAATGATCCCTCCTTGTGCGAGTGGTGAAGTGAGATAAATTGTTCAGCAGAGCGCCTGGCATTCGGGGTGCAGGTGCTAAATGGTAGGGAAAATAAAAAGCGAGCACAGTCACGGCCAGTGTGAACCACGAGACCAAATAACCCAGCCCAGCCTGACTTGGTCTGTGATTTGGGGAACAGCTCCCTCGCTCTGAGTCACATTGTTTCGCATATGGTTTAATTTGCTTGGGAAAGTAGAAAACGAAGGCATCAGAGTTAACGGTGGAGTTGATTTTCCTCGGTGCCAAAGTGACCCCACTCTTGACTCTCATGGAATATTAAGTGCCCAGAAAGCTACAGGGAAGAAAATACGTCTCCTTTCTAAATTGACCACCAAGAGATGCCCACTATTCAAATTTCAGTTTACTTCCTTCCCTGGAAGGTCATAGCTTCTAGCCTGGGTTTTCAGTTAGGGTTTTAAGTGGCTGGCCTTGTGTTGTCTGGGCAGACCACACTCGTTGAAAATAGAGATCATTTCTATTGTCAAGTTGAGAATCTAGGTTAAAAAAACTGCTGCTGCTGCTGCTAAGTCACATCAGTCATGTCCGACTCTGCACAACCCCATAAATGGCAGCCCACCAGGCTCCCCTGTCCTTGGGATTCTCCAGGCAAGGACACTGGAGTGGGTTGCCATTCCATTCTCCAATGCATGACAGTGAAAAGTGAAAGTGAAGTCGCTCAGTTTTGCTCGACTCTTTGCGACCCCATGGACTGCAGCCCACCAGGCTCCTCCGTCCATGGGATTTTCCAGGCAAGAGCACTGGAGTGGGGTGCCACTGCCTTTTCCATATATTAGAGATCGTGTGCTCATATGCTTGTACATTTCCTTAGAGCCTGAGTTAAGCAGTGCAAGTGAGCGGAGGCTCTTTAATTAGAGTATAACTGCTTTACATTGTTGGGTTGGTGTCTTCTGTACCAGGAAGGGAATCAGGTATCTGTGCTCGTGTGCTCCCTCCCTCTTGGACCTTCCCAGCCCTCTAGGTCCTTCCCAGCCCTCTAGGTCACCACAGAGCACGGAGCTGAGCTTCCCACGCGTCATAGCGGGTTCCGCTAGCTGTAGCTGTCTATCTTACACACAGGAGTGTTCTAGCTTACTGGGAAGGGCCCCCTCTGAAGGTTATGTAGCTTACACCTCCACCCCACCCCTCACTTTGGGGGCAGGGGCGCCCCCTGGACCCCAGTCCAACACTGAACATCATCATTAGTATTTTGCTAACATCATGGGGGGAAAATGATACCATAAAATCTGTTTACATTTACATTTTTTTGATTTCTAGATGAAGCTGAGCCTTTTTTCCCCTCCTGCTTATTAGTTATCTGCGTTTTCTCTTTAGTGAATTATTTATGTCCTTCGCCCATTCATCCAGTGGGATAGTAGGTTTTCCTACTGATTTGTAAGTGCCTTTTGCGTATTAAGGTTAACCCTTGGTCATATTTATTGCAATTATTTTCATCCAATTTGCAGTTGGACTTTTAATTAAAGATAATTTTATGTGTTTATTTTTCAAACTAGCCCAGGGTATTAAACTCCTCCATAAACAAGAATAAGAATTTTCCAGAGGAAAAGTTAGACTCAGTGCAGAGGGCACAGCCGGTCGGAGGCTGGCGGCTGCGGGTTGTAGGAGCTGGCATCTCCAGATAGTTTCTCCACTCGGTTTGGGTCCCTTGACTGCCTTTGGCCTCTGCGTCTACAAACAATGTGAGCACTTTTTTTCCACTCAGGGCTTCTGGGGGTTGCCAAGTTACCGTTTTGTTTGTTTTTCCCTCCTAACATAAATAATTTGGCGTGGTTTCCACACAAACATTTATCATCTCTTCCAAGTTATTAGCACACAAACTCAGGGGCATTTCTGTCTATGTCGTGGGTGTGAGGAATCAACCACAAAATAATTAAAAAGCTCTCCCTCGGATGGTGGCCTGTGATTACTCTGGAAAGCCAGCCCCGCCACTGGCCACGCTTTGGTGACCATTGCCATTTTCCAGGCTGAATTATATATTTTTATTAGTTGCTTAGCTATTTCAGTCTTTCATTCCTCTACAACTCTCTGATGAATACCATCTGGCCTCAGTAATTTATTACAATTTAATTTCTCAATTTGTTCCATCACTTCTTTTTTGATATTTCTATCAGCAAATATATATATATATATTATTCTTGCCCTGGCCCGTCACCTCTATAAGGGTTCTCTGGACACAAGCACAGCCCAGGAGCAGAGACCAGTGGTCTCCCTGCTGCCTGGGGTGGGACAGCACCCTGGGTATCCATCTGGGCTTCTCCTTTGGCAGAATGGTGTGATGTAACTAGCGCCAGGCATTTGTGAGGATTCATATCTGTGTAGATTCCAGGGAAGAATGGGGGGATATGCTAAATACCTTGTGATCAGAAGCAACTGTCTTTCACAGCCACTGTGTTTCTGCAGGTTTTCCTTTCATCACGCTTTTGTTCGTATAATACATTTAAATAAGTCTTAGATCTGTGGCTAAATGTACANTTTATGTGTTTATTTTTCAAACTAGCCCAGGGTATTAAACTCCTCCATAAACAAGAATAAGAATTTTCCAGAGGAAAAGTTAGACTCAGTGCAGAGGGCACAGCCGGTCGGAGGCTGGCGGCTGCGGGTTGTAGGAGCTGGCATCTCCAGATAGTTTCTCCACTCGGTTTGGGTCCCTTGACTGCCTTTGGCCTCTGCGTCTACAAACAATGTGAGCACTTTTTTTCCACTCAGGGCTTCTGGGGGTTGCCAAGTTACCGTTTTGTTTGTTTTTCCCTCCTAACATAAATAATTTGGCGTGGTTTCCACACAAACATTTATCATCTCTTCCAAGTTATTAGCACACAAACTCAGGGGCATTTCTGTCTATGTCGTGGGTGTGAGGAATCAACCACAAAATAATTAAAAAGCTCTCCCTCGGACGGTGGCCTGTGATTACTCTGGAAAGCCAGCCCCGCCACTGGCCACGCTTTGGTGACCATTGCCATTTTCCAGGCTGAATTATATATTTTTATTAGTTGCTTAGCTATTTCAGTCTTTCATTCCTCTACAACTCTCTGATGAATACCATCTGGCCTCAGTAATTTATTACAATTTAATTTCTCAATTTGTTCCATCACTTCTTTTTTGATATTTCTATCAGCAAATATATATATATATATTATTCTTGCCCTGGCCCGTCACCTCTATAAGGGTTCTCTGGACACAAGCACAGCCCAGGAGCAGAGACCAGTGGTCTCCCTGCTGCCTGGGGTGGGACAGCACCCTGGGTATCCATCTGGGCTTCTCCTTTGGCAGAATGGTGTGATGTAACTAGCGCCAGGCATTTGTGAGGATTCATATCTGTGTAGATTNCTCAGGAGCAGAGACCAGTGGTCTCCCTGCTGCCTGGGGTGGGACAGTGCCCTGGGTATCCATCTGGGCTTCTCCTTTGGCAGAATGGTATGATGTAACTAGCGCCAGGCATTTGTAAGGATTCATATCTGTGTAGATTCCAGGGAAGAATGGGGGGATATGCTAAATACCTTGTGATCAGAAGCAACTGTCTTTCACAGCCACTGTGTTTCTGCAGGTTTTCCTTTCATCACGCTTTTGTTCGTATAATACATTTAAATAAGTCTTAGATCTGTGGCTAAATGTACACAAAGCTAGCACATCCTGCTAGGAAGAGAGCATTCTAATCACTGCTCCTGAAGCTTGCTTCTCCCTGATCCGACAAACCAGACCCTCTCTGGATGGCAGAAGGCAGCACGCTCCTGGNAGAATTTTTCTCCAAATTATGTCGTGATGTATACACGTTTAAGTGTAGCTGCACTGCAAGAATCAGTATTTCCTAAATGCCTGCTGAAAAGTATGGGAAAAGTTGTTAGTCTAAAATCTAATTTCTGGGTTGATCAGTCAATCCTGATGGAATTACTAAGAAACAGGGTCTTACAGTCAGAAGAGTCAGCTTCCATGCCCCTTCTAGGAGGCCGCATGGGTTGGTTGGAGGAGGCTGGACCCTGACCTCTGACCTGGAGTCTGGCAGGAAGTCTCCACTGCAGAACCATGGAGGCGTGTGTGTCTCCCTGGCCTGAGGTCGTCAGGGTTTGAGGGACCACAGGCCCCTTATGAACATGACCCAGGTTCAGGCTCCCTAGTCTCCGAGGGATTCATATCCACACAGACCTTCGCGTCCAGAGCTGTGGCGGGATGCCCCTGAATCCTGTAGGGCTGGCCAAGTCTCTGGCCTGAGCCCCGCTCCCATGTGCACCCAGGTGGGAGGCACAGCGGAGGCCACTTTGCTTGAGCCTGTTCTGGCCACGCCACTCTCTCCATCCTCAGTCTCTGCCTCATTCAAGGTTTCTCCAGTGGTCATGGATGGATGTGAGAGCTGGACCATAAAGAAAGCTGAGTGCTGAAGAATTGATGCTTTTGAACTGTGGTGTTGGAGAAGACTCTTGTCAGTCCCTTGGACTGCAGGGAGATCCAACCAGTCTATCCTAAAGGAGATCAGTCCTGGGTGTTCATTGGAAGGACTGATGCTGAAGCTGAAACTCCAATACTTTGGCCGCCTAATGCGAAGAGCTGACTCATTTGAAAAGACCCTGATGCTGGGAAAGATTGAGGGCAGGAGGAGAAAGGGACGACAGAGGATGAGATGATTGGATGGCACCACTGACTTGATGGACATGGGTTTGGGTGGACTCCGGGAGTTGGTGAAGGACAGGGAGGCCTGGTGTGCTGCAGTTCATGGAGTCGCAAAGAGTCGGACACGACTGAGCGACTGAACTGAACCTCAAACAAAACCAAACCACTGGAGCCCCAAGTGTGTCAGCATGTGCACCTGCAAGCCTGCACACACACACACACGTATGTACACACACCCCACTTTGCAAACATGGGGTCACAAGTGCCAGAAAACCACCCATGGCTTTAGATGTAATCACCCGGGTTTACAGAATGACAGCTTTATTGTTCAATAAAATAAATTAACTGATTCAGAGATCTTCACTGGTGGTTAGGAGGGTTTATGTATTTATCTGAGAAACAGGAGGAGGTTGCAGAAAGGATGGGAAAGGACAGAGTTCTCCGCGGAAGCTCCACGAGGCCGCCCCGGGGTGATGCAAAGGCCACTGTCTTTGCCTTTTTCCCACCAGGTCTTTGGATCTGGCAGCCAAAGGGCAGAAGAGACGCGTGAAATAACCTCGCTCCACAGAGGTTCTTAAAAATCTTTCAGTGGAGGGAACCAGAATGGCCTCTTTTCCTTAACCCTGCTCTCTGTCTTTCTCTTCCTACCATTTATGCTTTGCAAACAGACAGGCTTCCGGCCTCTGGAGTGGAAGCAAAGGAGCAGGGAGCATTGTGATCAGGCAGAGGGAGGAGTAATTTAATTGTCTGGCTCCTTCTGTGCTGGAGAATATCAAACAGATGAGGAGGATAAAACAGGGAGCTCAATAATTAATTTTCATGTTTCTCACTAGTGGGGCTTCGTCGGGCCCTGCGCGTGATTATAGCAAGAGGTTGGATTCTGAAGTTTCACTCATTAGCTGCGTGTTGTATGAAAATACCTTGATTTTCAAAAGGCAGAGTGACAAGAATGAAAAATTTCAGCTATTAAAAATATCCTGGTGTCAGGGACTTTTGTGAGAGAAGAAAAACTCTCTGATTCCCTCAGATAAATAATGAAAAGGATGGTTGTTGCGAGGTGAAGGGTCAAAACTTCCCTGTTGACTAAAACACAAGGTTGACTTAAAAGATTTTCGGAAGTTATTCAAGGTTTTGTTTTTTTTTTTTTTGCTTCCTAATGAAACCAAGGGGGCTCCCTGAAATTTCCAAAACCCCTGCGTTCAAAGCACACAGGTTTTAATGGGCTGGACGTCTGCTTTGACCCTGGTCCTGCATGCCGCATGTATAATAGAGAACATTTGTGAATAATTAAATGGCGCTGTCCCAGGCTCTGAGTTTATCCAAGGCTAAGTATTAAGATTTAATTGATTCCAAATTAACTGGTGCGTTCTCCATCCAACCTGGTGGATACTGGAGCCCAGCAAACTCAGCCTCCCCAGCACGCATCCTGTCCGTCCTGGCTAGGCCTGGAGCTGGACACCATTTCCTTCCCGGCATACTGATTAGCCTGGCATGCGTTTGTTCACAAGCTTCAGATTCCAAGCTAAGGAATGTAATTTTTAGCACAAATGGTTCAATCATTCAAACATACAAACATTTCAAGGTAATTTCTGCAAATCCCCATTGTGATCTAATTTCTTATTAAGCAGAATAAAGCTGTTTGGCATTGCAATTAATCAGTTTGGAGCTCCACAGACACTTGCTGTGGAGCTCTTCCCATTCTATTTTAAAGGCATTGGAGCTGCGTTCCTTGCCGTCACGCCCTGCCTCTCACGTGCACACACACACCCGTGCACCCACTGGCCACACACCAACATCAATAGGGCACGAGGGCAACACTGGCACAAAGAGTCGTCACAGAGCTTTATTTTTACTACGTCTTTGTGTGTGTGTGTGTGTGTGTGTGTGTGTGTGTGTGTGTGTGTGTGCGCGTGCGCGTGTATAAGTCACTACCAGGAAAATGACTAAATGTGTGTTCTATTTTAAAAAAAAGCAAAGGCTTCCTAGGTGCCTCAGTAGTGAAGAATCTGCCTGCAATACAGGAGACGCAGGTTCGATCTCTGGGTCGGGAAGATCCCCTGGAGAAGGAAATGGCAACCCACTCCAGTATCCTTACCTGGGAAATCCCATGGACAGAGGAACTTGGTGGGCTACAGTCCAGGGGGTCCCAAAGAGTTGCATGTGACTCAGTGACTGACTGTGCATCCACAAAAAAAGCAAAGACTAAAGGACGGTATAACAAGGACTTACTTCCAGCATGGAGAATGCACTCAGTACCTTGTAATAAACTATAACGGACATGGGTTTGGGTGGACTCTGGGAGTTGGTGATGGACCGGGAGGCCTGGTGTGCTGCGGTTCATGGGGTTGCAAAGAGTCGGACGCGACTGAGTGACTGAAATGAACTGATAATGAAAAAGAATATTTATATATAAGGAATATATGCATGTACAGCTGCATCCCTGTACAAACTGTAAGTCAACTACATTTCAATAAAATATTAGGCCTTACATTTATAGTTTTTAATATATGATTATGGCAAATTAAAAAGTCTTGAGTCAGAATATTCTTATATAATTATGCTTGGATTAATTATGGTGGTGGTTATTTAAAAGGAAAAAAAAACCACTGTGCCAATTATAAAATTACCCAATGTCTAAATATTGCACAGACCATAATTCATGGAGGTGCTTGTCTTTGTTTATTTTGTAAATCTCTTGCCTAAAACAACTTGTGAGAATGGGAGGGGGGTCACCCGTGGCTGAGAAAGGGACTGGGGCTGAGAGGGAGGGGGGATGGGAGGGGTCTGGCGTGGTGTTTCCACTTCTGAGCGCTTCCAGATNTTAGGCCTTATATTTATAGTTTTTAATATATGATTATGGCAAATTAAAAAGTCTTGAGTCAGAATATTCTTATATAATTATGCTTGGATTAATTATGGTGGTGGTTATTTAAAAGGAAAAAAAAACCACTGTGCCAATTATAAAATTACCCAATGTCTAAATATTGCACAGACCATAATTCATGGAGGTGCTTGTCTTTGTTTATTTTGTAAATCTCTTGCCTAAAACAACTTGTGAGAATGGGAGGGGGGTCACCCGTGGCTGAGAAAGGGACTGGGGCTGAGAGGGAGGGGGGATGGGAGGGGTCTGGCGTGGTGTTTCCACTTCTGAGCGCTTCCAGATAAAATGTCCTTGAGCAGGAGCTTCTCGATGGAGAGCAAACTGTACTCAGACTTCTGACTGTTGCAGGACAAACACCACTCAAAGTCTAATAATCCTTCTAAAGATTTGGATCTAGTTTCCAGTTGCCACTGATCAATAGGCAATTTATGAATGACCGATGTCACTCTCAGGGGCTTCAAGAGCCGGCGCTGCATAAACCCTCAGCCACCAGTAACCACTCTTGGGAGGCAGCTCCTCTCTTAAGTCTCCAAGAGGCGAAGCAAGCGTGTGTTTTCATTTAGCAAGTAAGATCTCAGTGCAGAGAAGGTTATTATTTTAGAGGCAGAAATGACTGTCTTTTGAGCAGAATAAATGGGGGGTCATAATTCTCTAATCTGACCTAATTTTCACAAAGGAAAATGATCTGTTAAACTGCCCCAGAGATAATACAAATTAGCCCAGGTCAACAGTAGGTCAAATAGAGAGGGCGCTAAAGCCCATTTTACTACTTAGCAGCATCTCATGCTAATTCAGTTCCCCTCTCTGTGATAAACAAAGCACGCGGAGAGGCGCTAGCATCATGCAGAGATGGGTCCCTGAGCTGCAATTTCATGCAAACCCAGTAATTCCAGGGTACAATGTGTCCAGTCGCTCAGGAGCCACAAATACTGGAGGCGCGCATGATCAGATGCGTGTCCCACACTGCAGGTACGTCGCCTAGAAAGCACCAATACGTGTGTGTATACGTATGTATATAATATACACGTGTATATGCATATGGTGGTTTTAATGGCTAAGCCCTGTGTGGAGTTAGTGGAATGAATGTGCCAGTAGGCACTGCACCATCATTAGGAAGAGGTTCTAAGCTCAGAAGTTCTGGTGGGATGATGGCGTGGGCGACGTCTGGGCAGCACTTACACTTAGAGAGTGAGGATCTGGGTTCAATGCTGTGTTCCCCCCAGGCCTCTGCAGGAAGGAAGGGAAGGGTGAGAATGGTCAGGTGCCTCTGTTCAAGGTGAGCTTCCTAAAAGATGCCTCCAGGAGAAGTACCTTCGCCCTCTCCATGCACGTCAACCCACTAAGCAAGTCTCCTCTTGTCTGCAGTGGAGATAAAACCCCTGCCCGAGAAAGGTGAGTCACCTACATAGACCATTTCTCTTCTCCCGGGAGGGGGCTCTGTTCTCTGTCATTTAGTCCTAGGTTGGGCTGGAGGATTCGACAGGCTGCCAGTGAACTACACCTGGAAAGTTCTGGCACAGCCGCTGGTGTCGTGGCGACCAGCCTGGCTCCCCCAGCGCCTGATGCACAGCCCAGAGGTGACTTAGGTCCTGGGGAAGTGATGTCCCCCCCTGCCTGAGACCTGTTAGTGCATTTTGGTGGGGAGACCCGGCTCCTTAGATATGGAAATAAGATAAGCTGGCTAAGAACTCTGGAGTTGTTTTTTTTTTTTTTTTAAAGCAGGCAGGCCTTGAATTGGCAGTAAAGATAAAATTGGTGGTGGTTTGAATCCCTAAGGGTGTGACATTTGGATTTGATTAAATTCCCCATCAGAGACCATATCTGCATGCACAACTGCTTCTTCAATTTGGATGAAATTGACTCAATTCAGCACAAAAAAGCGGCCCATTCAGGGGCCTGAGAGAAAGCGCCCTTGAACTACTTTATTTCACGTCTTTGGGGATTGCCAAGGAGCCCTTTGCAGCCCTTTGCCGTATCTTTAATTCCAAATTTTGGCAACAGCCACAATGACTTTGGCAGACTTACCAGCCCTCATCTCACCCAGCAATGGCTGTGGGGGAGCTCGTTCTGGGCAGCTGGTCAGTGTTCTTGCTGGGTGTGGGGGGTCTGCCTCCGTGACTCCACATCCCACTCCAAGCAGCTTTGTCATCAGGAAACATGAGCCATTCTCTGTGTGCTGGGACAGGGACAGTGTGGCACGCGTGTCTTCTGAGCTCAGGAGCTCACAGCTGAGTGCGGCAGCCGGCCTGGAGGGCAGGCTCTGGATGGGCCACAAAGCGCAGCCGAGGCAGGGGTGAGGAAGCAGAGATGAGGAGGACCTGCGCATGGAGCACGGGGAGGCCTCCAAGAGGCGCTGCCTGGGCAGTGGTGCTCCCAGGCTCGTGACTCCATGGCTCACCCTGTGCCCACTCTGCTCCAAGCACCAGGGTGTCCACTTGGGCATCACCACAGCCACCTCGAGGATAGACACTGGTGCTATCTAGAGATGGGGAAACTGAGGCACAGAGAGACCAATAACTTTGTCCCCTTGGTGATACAGCCAGTAAGTGGACTGAAGCCCAAGCTGTCTGGCTCCCCTATACCCCTTGTGGAGTCAGCAATAGGAGGTGCAAGAAGGAGAGGGGTTCCCAGGAAGGAGGAAGAACATGACAAGAAGGGAGCTTGGAACAGGCTCCTTGCAGGGGAGCACCTGGAGCAGGCATGATGAACGTATCAGCAGAGAGGCCAGGTTAGAAGCTAGAGTGGCTGGAAGCTACGACTTGATATTTGCAAGTGATGGAGAGCCGCTCAGCATTGGGATCAGGGTCAAGTGTTTGAGACGGTATCTTGGACGAATTATTCTGGGAGAGGCAGGGATAGCAGGTATGAATGGAGGAGATAAACAGGGGCTGTGGGACCCAGGAAGGACCAGGAGAGGTGAGCTTGGGCTGGGGCAGCTGAGGCAGGAGCTAAGGGCAGAGTTCCCATAGGAAAAGCCCCAGCATCCCCAGGGAGCCTGGAGGCACTGGTGAGAGGAGAGGATGGGAGGAGCTCACCTGGACAGGTGCCTTATCCCTGAGACGGAGACTTCTGCAAGGACAGCAAGTTGTGGGTCATGCTGATTCTGAGGAATGCTGAAGCTGAAGCGCCACTCCTTTGGCTACCTGATGTGAAGAACTGACTCACTGGAAAAGACCCTGAGGCTGGGAAAGATTGAAGGCAGGAGGAGAAGGGGACGACAGAGGATGAGATGGTTGGATGGCATCACCGACTCAATGGACATGAGTCTGAGCAAGCTCTGGGAGTTGGTGATGGACAGGGAGGCCTGGCGTGCTGCAGTCCATGGGAGTGCAAGGACTTGGACATGACTGAGTGACTGAACTGAGCTAATTCTGAGTAGAGGCCTCCAGGGACATGAGTCTTACTCTGCGTCTCTGTCTTAGAGACCCCCATCTGCGTGCAGAGTTCTCTCCTACAGATACAGTGCTGCTTCTTGGTTGAAAACCAGCAGATGTGGAAACTATTACGCTTTCAATCAGGGTAAATATTTTTAAGGAACGCTATGCAGTTCCTTGCCCTCATCAGCATTCTTTCCTTAGTTCATTAACATGAATTTCACTTGAGTTCAACAGTATGAATTCCACTCAAGCCTTTCACAAATTCTTCCACTAAAATGAGACATAATTTTAACCACAAAATCCTTTCTCCGTAACTTTTACTTTAGAGGAAAGAGGAAAAAATACTCATACCCACAAGACCATTTATTCATGTGTTCCTGGAAGAATGGCAGCAGGCTTTTCATGAGTTTATGAACTATGAGAAGCTCTAGCTGGACTCCCCTTGCCACCGTGTTGGTGACACCTTTGTCTGAGAAAAAGGTCCTATCGGTTTTCACGGTATTAAAGCTCTTCAGTATAGATGGTCAGCTGATTAATTAGCTATAAAAGTACCCAGGGAAATATGAAGCAGACCCCCACATGCACCCTGCACGTAATGTTTTATTCATCCCCCAGTGCAGTTATTTTCAGGAGCCTTTGTGCTGAGCATCTCTGACAGGGCACAGCTTAAGGAGGCACTTGGTCGCATTACTGGCAACAGAAGACCCAGCCTGGATGCTGCGCTTTCCTTTTGGCTCCGTGAAGAAGTAAAGACTGTATCGTGACGCCAGACNCACAGGAAAATATGAAACAGACCCCCACGTGCACCCTGCACGTAATGTATTATTCATCCCCCAATGCAATCAGTTATTTTCAGGAGCCTTTGTGCTGAGCATCTCTGACAGGGCACAGCTTAAGGAGGCACTTGGTCGCATTACCGGCAACAGAAGACCCAGCCTGGATGCTGCGCTTTCCTTTTGGCTCCGTGAAGAAGTAAAGACTGTATCGTGACGCCAGACGTCCCCATCTGGGGGGCTGTCAAGTGAGCCCCCCGGGCTTCCAGTCCCGGAAGGGATAAAGCCGAAGATTTGGGAAGGATCTGGCATCGTGTACCTCCAGCAGGCTTCTCTCTGCAGTGTCTTCTTCGGCGTCCTGGGTGCTGAGCTGAGAAAGATGGCTGAGCTCTGGGAGGACACAGAAGTATCTCCTGGGTATCTGTCACTTGCCGGGACTTTGCCAACATATTAGAAATTACGCGAGGAAGACCATGACGTGGGCCGTCATCTTGCTAAAGGCCCCACACTGGGGCTCCGGGGTGGCAGGTACGACGGGGACTGGGTTTGTCTGGTGGATGGTTCATCAGAACCATCAGGTGGGAACCCAATAGGAGACAAACCCAAACTCCATTGCATCCATGGGATGCTGGGGGGAAGAAAGGCCCCACCTCCAGACCCATCACTAACAAGAATGCTTTCCGAGCTGAAGAGAGCAGGACAGACAAGGAGGGCAGGAGTCAGAAGCCTGAAGACCGCGTTGAAGGAAAATGCAGCAGCATTCAGGTCAGCCACCTGTCAAATGAAGAAAGGAACAAATGGATCCCAGCCGGCACGGTCCTGCCACCCTCTCTTCAGTGGGCCTGCTGGGTCCTGCTTCCCCATCTGACCCCCCAGCTTTGCCTTGAAGGCCACCTCGCCTTCAGAAATAATCTTCAGAAGTTTGTTTTAGCAGAAGAATTTTTTAAGGCGACTTGCACATTTTCTCTGACTGACACTCTGGGGAGGGTGCTGTCTGCCTGGCCACCTGTTGGAATGCAACCCAGAAAGACAGCTGAGAGTCAATATCAAATCAATACTGTCACACACAGCAGTGCAGGGGACGGGATTGTATCTCTCGCCTGAAAATCCATTTTGACACAAGGGCAACATGAAGTCGTTTATGACACCGAGATGATGGGCTGGCTGGCTAGTGAGCTGCCTGCAAACTGGAGAAGCCCGCCTGGACCCTTAGCAAGGCAGCAGCCTGGACGTGAGCTGACAGCTGGGCACCACGGCCACATTAACACACCCACGAAAGGCCTGACCGTTCTCAGGGAGGGAAACGTGCGCCCAGGTCCCTGTGAGTAAGTGCAATTTCTAGTCTGATGGCTGTTTCCCTTCTTCTGCTATAGGGGCTGCTGAGAGCATCCGCCAGTGAACTCAGCTCCCTCCTCGCTACGACCTGTCCGGTCTATGTGGGTGTGCTAAGTTGCTTCAGTCATGTCCAACTCTTTGCAACCCCATGGACCGCAGTGTGCCAGGCTTCTCTGTCCATAGGATTCTCCAGGCCAGAATACTAGAGTGGGTTGCCGTGCCCTCCTCCAAGGGATCATCCCGACCCAGGGATCAAACCCCCGTTTCTTATGTCTCCTGCTTTGGCAGGTGGGTTTTTTTTTTTTTTTTACCGTTATTGCCGCCTGGGAAGCCCAATCCATTACAATAAAACAGATCACCACTGGCTTATCTGTTCAGTTCTCTGTGAACTCAATGTCATGGTTGGTTCACGAAAGCAGGTCAACAAATCGACTCGATCCACCCAGGCAAATCAGTTAAGATGCTCTTGAAACCTGGACAAAGTGAGTTCAAAGACATTGTTTATCTTAGATTCGCCATCTAGCTAAGATCCTGGTCTCTCAGTTCTTTTGCATAAATAACGTTTGCAGGAAGATGATAATGCCAAGGCTTGGCTTTGTGCTTCTCCACATAAATTTGCGAGTTTTATAGCAAAAGCAAAGTGTGCAGGCCTCCCAGCCTATGGCTCCTCATCTGAGCCTCTGTAGTACTTCGACCAAGACAAGGTTCTCCATAAATATTGGTGGAATGAATGTGAGCGCAGCTCTCCACTGGATGTTGGAGTAAAATCTGAGTAAAACTTTGTGTTACAAGGTACAAAGTGCCTCAGAAACATCTCCTTTAGTCTCATCACAAAACCAGTGGGGAAAGAATTTATTGAAATTTTGATTCAGAAAGGTTAAGTGACTTATTCAAGTCACACAGCAAATGGTGCAGTCAGGAAACAGGGATCGCTTATGATTCTTGGCTCGTGGTTCACTGCCTGCTTCCACTCTTGCCCAAAGAGTTTAACTCATTGCAATGAAAAGCTCTGTATACCATTTCTTTTATAGAACCCATTTCTTTGATTTACTTCCAAATAGGTTAAAGTTTGAGTATAAAATAGATTGCAGTCTAGATTTGAACTCCTCAAATGTAAGTACCAACCTCTGTGTCCCTGCCAATAATTCACAACCCACCAGGTCCCACTGGTTTTCATCTGGGTATAAGCAACACAGCATTTTGGGACCTCCACACCTTGGAGGAGGTCATGTTCAAGAAGGTGGCATGTTGCCTTGTCCCGTCCAGGGCCCTGGGCACCTCTAGCTTACCATCCAGCCACTGTTGGAGCCAACTTCAAGGTGGGCCACGTCTGAGAAATGGAACCATCCGACCCCGCAGTCTTCACAAGGACATCTGATGGTGTGACAAAATGCCCCAGCCTGGCCCTTTCCAGGTGCTGGCGCCCGCGTGTGCAAGGCTTCCGGATTCTCTATGCTTTCTCAGGCTCCGCTGCCTTCACCTAAACAAGACCAAGCAAGGTGTAGCTTAGAGCCCATGCCCCCTGGAAGGCTTCCCGCAAAGGGACACCAGCCACCCCCTGGGTGCCGCCTCTGGCGCTGAAGTCCTGAAACTTACGTAACCACACTTGTACCTGCTGCTGCTCCTGAGGCCACCAACGGGGTGGGCCAGGTGGGTGCCCAGGCTGCCCTGGCATCCCTGTGGAGGGGTCTGGAAGACCCCTGGCTGCTCAAACTGCGCCCGTGTTAAGGAGGCAATGGGGAGACAGTGGCACCTGTGAAGGAGGGCTGAGACCAGGCTTGGCTCTGCTAAGAGAGTCACAGGCCCAGCCCTTTGCCCCTCTGTCCAGCTTCTTGGTTTCCCCTTTTGGCGTTCCTACAGTGAAGCCCTTTTACTTTCCCTCCTGATACAATTCAGCACATGAGACAGCTTCCAGCACTTCTCACTTTCGTGCTAAAAGCTCAGTGAAGCAGCAGCTGCTGCTGTCAAGGCCCACAGTTGCAGAGCCCTGGCCCTTCCCACTCTCAGAGAGCTTTCATTATGGGGAGGGAGGTGGGAGGGGGTTCAGGATGGGGAACACGTGTACACCCGTAGCGGATTCATGTTGATGTATGGCAAAGCCAATACAATATTGTAAAGCAATTAGCCTCCAAATAAAATAAATAAATTTATATTAAAAATAGAACAGAAACAGTAAATGATGAACAAGTTTCCTGAAGCTCTGGGTCTCGTCCTTGCTCTGAACGCCTTTAAGATTTAACAGCTTGTTGAAAAGCAGAGAAAGATAGCACTCCTAGTGTCATCATTCGTTGGATTGTTAAAATTCAAGTGCACTTGAAATCGCAAAATCTGGGAGGTGGGAAACCACAGAAGCTCTCCTTGTTTTGTTTTCTCCAGCCAGCCTACCGGACCAGTGAGAGGAACCTGAGCGTGTGTGTTCAGTATGGTTTGTAGCGGGGTGAAGAATGGCATAAAAGCCGCAAAGATTCCCCGAGAGGACTGCGAGAACCAGGTCAAACTCTGCCTTCTTTTTTGTTGTTGTTTGTTTTTTTTTTTCACAGGGAAGGTGGAATTAGACCAGCAAGTTGCAAATGGTGCCGGGAACACAAGTCTCCTCCAGGGCACCCAAAGCCCTTTGATGTCAGTTGCAGAGTATGTGGCCCATGTCCACACCATATGATTCTCTGTGTTCTGTCCCGTCAAACACATTTGAAACAAGGCCATGGAGCTCAGACATTTCCAGGTAGGAAGGAGGAGGAAAATGTTTGTTGACAGATTTCAAGGCTTCTGATTTGTCCCTTTCCTCCCTAACCAGTACATGCTGGTTNGTCCCGTCAAACACATTTGAAACAAGGCCATGGAGCTCAGACATTTCCAGGTAGGAAGGAGGAGGAAAATGTTTGTTGACAGATTTCAAGGCTTCTGATTTGTCCCTTTCCTCCCTAACCAGTACATGCTGGTTGAGGGAAATTTGAGGAATGTAACATTTCCTCTCACCTACTTTTTCTTTGAAGAAAAGGCCCCATCAAACCTGAAACTATTTCCGAAACAGAGTTTTCATATTTTGCTANGAAGGCGTCAGATAAGTCGAATTCAGACAATAAATGCAACCCAATCCCAGCTATTGTTGACCTGTCTGTGGCGCCCCTGTAGCTCAAGCGGTGGGTTTGCCTTTCTTCCTTCAGATGCAAGGGGTACTAATGACTTCAGGTAATTAACCTGGCGATCTGCCTGTGTAATAGAGGCATGATATAAAGGCTTAAAGTGACTTGGTCCAGAAAATGCAGGGGTGGAACTGTTTTTCGATTTGCAGGGTAGAAAGGAACTCGGTGAAGGCTCAAACAGGAGGTAGAGGGAGCAAGGTGGGCACATTCCCTGCGGGAGTGTGTTCTGAAGGCAAGATGCTCCTCCTTCCACAAACTCAGTGCGTAGACCTGCCTGCAAATTACAGCACTCTGGAGAAAGGGGAGAAGGCTCCATGGGGGATTTTAAGATATTGATGAGAGCAGTGAAAGACACCAATTCCTGGAAAACCATTCCTGTTGAACATTAAAGCTTTAACCATTCCTGTTAAAGCTTAAGAGCAAGTGTATTGCTTTCATTGCTTATAGGAGGATTACAGCTAACTACCCTACTGAGATGACGCAGAGCCCTTGAAAATTAGAGACAAGTTTCTTCACCCTCTGAAGAACTGCCCGTTGTCTACACTTAATTTCAACATCCTGCAGCTTGTGTCTGTGAGTCCACTGTGTGATTAGAGAGCCTGGGAGCAGGAAGCCCCTAACTCGAGCTGGAGCCAGGGTGTTTTGGAGGGGAAACCATGATTCAACAGGTGGAATTCCCTAGTGGTCTCCTTTGCCAGGCTTTGTGGCCATAGCCTTAANAGCCCCTAACTCGAGCTGGAGCCAGGGTGTTTTGGAGGGGAAACCATGATTCAACAGGTGGAATTCCCTAGTGGTCTCCTTTGCCAGGCTTTGTGGCCATAGCCTTAATTTAGTTTCAGACTGGAAGGTTTGGGAATTGTAATTTAGAATTCCCCTTGCATTTTCTGAATACCATTACTTAGGAAAAAACCCTGATGCTGGGAAAGACTGAAGGCAGGAGGAGAAGGGGATGACAGAGGATGAGATGGTTGTATGGCATCACCGACTCAATGGACATGAGTTTGAACTGGGAGATGGTGGACAGGGAAGCCTGGCATGCTGCAGTCCATGGGGTCGCAAAGAGCTGCACACAACTGTATGACTGAACAAGGAGAGAGAGTGCCACTTTCAAGGTCTTGGGTGACTGATTTGCAACCATGGCCTGAGGATCAAGTTTGTTGTGGAGAAGGGGTTCCTTCCAGGCCCCACAGGCAAGGAGGTTTCTTGGGCCCAGAGACTGTCCATTTATAAAGGATCGTCCGAAAAAGAAAGGGACGTTTCCACTGATAGCAAGTGCCTGGAGATCTTCTTTCTTACCATCCTACTGAGTTCTAATCTTTCCCTGTGACTTTCCTGATTTACTGCATCTTGAATGGAAGCAAAAAAACACCTTATCAGCCTCTAGAAACAGATGTTTCACTTGAGATTTCAAGGAGATGGTGGCAGACGATCTGTGCCTTCCCAAATAGCGTCATAGGTGAAAAGGACGACTTGGGCGTGGAGGTTGTTGGCTCATCAGAAGCCCCTTTGCAAAGATCCCCTCCAGGCATGACTCTTTTACGCTAAAATATTCATTTAAAGGGCTTCCAGGGTAGTGCAAGTGGTAAAGACCCTGACTGTCAATGCAGGAAACAGGAGACCAGGGTTCGATCCCTGGGTTGGGAAGATCTCTTGGAAGAGGAAATAGTAACCCACTCCAGTATTCTTGCCTGGAGAATCCCACAGACTAGGAGTCTGGTGGGCTATAGTCCATAGAGTCACAAAGAGTCAGACAAGACTGAAGTGACTTAGCATGCTGCATGACATTCATTTAAAAAGCACACTCATTGACAGGAAGGAGAAATCCAAGCTCCAGGGTTGCTCAGTTCCAGGTCTGCGTGTCAGCATCAGGGGAACTGATGCAGCCAACCTTCAATCCAGACAGCATCTCCACACCCAGGACCGGAGATGCTCCAAGCCTGCAAACTCCGGGCAGGAGTTCAGGCAAAGAAGAGCCTTTGTCCAGTGGCATCACAAAGGAAAGAGTGCTGTGGATGAGCCAAGGTCTCGTCAAAAGAGGAAAAGACCCAGACTGCAAGCCCAGCAAACCAGCAACTCAACCGCAAGTTCATTTGCATGCCAGTATGCCAGTGGGCTTTGGCTCCTTTACTTTCCTTTCTTTCTTTTTAATTGGAATACAGTTGATTTTCCATGTTGTGTTAATTTCTGCTATCCAGCAAAGTGACTTAGTTATATATACATTCTTTCTTTATATTCATTTCCATCATGGTTTATCCCAGGATACTGGGTACAGTTCCCTGTGCTATACAGTAGGACCTTGCTGATTCTCCCTTCTATAAGTAACAGTTTGCATCTGCTAATTTCAAACTCCCAGTATATTCCTTCCCCTTCTCAGTCCTTTGCTTTTCTGCCTGGAGTTCAACAGGTCACAAAAGGAAACAGCACCGTGAGACAAGATGCTTCTCAGAACATTAAATACCATTTGCTGATTCATCTAAAACATCAGCAGTCACCCAACTGCCTGATTGAGAGAACTTCTCTTGAGAAGGGAGACCAAACATTTCACACAAAGGAAACAAAAGGTAGGCTCAGGTGTTATGAAAGAGAGGGCAACAATTTGGAGCTTTAGATACAGTGGGAGTCGCGGGGAATTAAGGTGCCACGGAACCAACTGCAAAAGTTAGGCTATCAGAAAGGAAAAGGAGATCCTCAACAACTCTGTCCAAAGTCATTCATAAGGCAAGAGAAGCGGTTGCTCTTTTGAGGATAGATTTTTAAAGGGCTCCTCTGGAAATGAGAGATGCTGACAGATTGAAGGAGGGCAAACTCCAGTCTCTAGGAAAGGGATTGGGAAACAAACCAGCCAGGAGACAGCATGTCTGACCCTGGCGGTAGGCAGAGTCCTAGAGACATTAGTAAGAGATGAGATCACAAAACACGTGGAGAAATGAACCAGTCATCCTGGTTCACAGAGGCAAGAGCTGCCTAAGAAATCGGGTGGAATGAGTGCTGGAAGATGATGCAGAAGGCAGGGCTGCGGAGGACCCGGTCTCCTTCTCAACATCCTGAGCCACTGACTCCTCCCACGATGAGATTTAGGAGGGGCCAGGTGAGTAAGTTACTATGTGGTCATCAAAGCTTGTGTTGCTGGCTCTTGGCTAGTGATAGGCAGAAGCCAGTGTGTAGATTCCCCTCTCCAAAGGGCTGGGGCTGGGGGAGTCTGGGCTCAGTCCAATGCTCAGGGTGTCTGAAGCGTGGAACCCTGTAGGCTCTCACTGAACACACATAGCTGCAGCTATCAGTTAGGGCTTCTGTGGAGAGACAGGAACTTGAGTCAAATAACTTTTGCAAAACATGAATGTTTTAGTTCATGTGGCCCAGAAGGAAATGGGCATTAGTTTACAGATTGAAAAGGCTGAGAGACTAGGAGTCCTCTCTCCTTTATCTCTCTTTCTCTCCCTCACATCTTCTTTTCATCCCTTTTGGGTCTCCATTTGGCTTTATTCTGCAGATAGACAGGCAGGCAGGCTCCATGCATGAGAAAATGTAACCAAGAACAGCCTCGAATTCACAGCCTCAGAGCCTGGCAGAGACAGGCATTTTCTCCTGCAAGGCACACATATCAGCTGTCACATGGGCTACACATGGTCCTTTCTGGGTCACAAGCCACTGTTTAGACCAACTGCTCTACTCATTGGGTGGATCCAGGGACTGGTGGTCCCAAGAGAGAAACTTGATTGAAATGAGAATAATGCCTAGAGGAAGGAATGGTGGAGTGATGACCAAGAGGACAAAAAGCAAGCTATGTTCACTGCGGCATTTATAGAGGGCTTGAGTCTCTTTCTACAGACTCTCAAGGCATCTCCAAAAGTTTAAAGTGGTGTATGGACGTAAATGCTCCAGCAGTCACTATATATTTCTCTCAGTATGAAACAAATTCTTGCATCGTGTATGAGGATGACTTCATCACCAGTGAGGCCTCCTTAGCACTGAGAGGTAGACTTCTGTGGGTGAGCATCACCCTAACTGGCTGTTGGGGGAAGTGGTGCCCGGTGCACGGAAATGGAGCTTGTCTGCACCGAGGGCTTGTCTGCTTGGCGGTTGGGCCCTGAGTCTCGACAGCCTAAATATACACACACCACCCGAGCCGTAGAGGCACTGTGCCTACTGGACCACTGGCTTCACACCTGCCGTCCCCGTAGGTCTGAGCTGAGGTTCACTGAGGACACCGGAAGGCAGAGGACACCCTTCACTAAGAACTGAACTAAGGTCAGTAGGACATTCAAGGCAGAAACATAGCTGAATCATCCTGAGAGCCTTCCAGCTTCCNATCCCAGCTATTGTTGACCTGTCTGTGGCGCCCCTGTAGCTCAAGCGGTGGGTTTGCCTTTCTTCCTTCAGATGCAAGGGGTACTAATGACTTCAGGTAATTAACCTGGCGATCTGCCTGTGTAATAGAGGCATGATATAAAGGCTTAAAGTGACTTGGTCCAGAAAATGCAGGGGTGGAACTGTTTTTCGATTTGCAGGGTAGAAAGGAACTCGGTGAAGGCTCAAATAGGAGGTAGAGGGAGCAAGGTGGGCACATTCCCTGCGGGAGTGTGTTCTGAAGGCAAGATGCTCCTCCTTCCACAAACTCAGTGCGTAGACCTGCCTGCAAATTACAGCACTCTGGAGAAAGGGGAGAAGGCTCCATGGGGGATTTTAAGATATTGATGAGAGCAGTGAAAGACACCAATTCCTGGAAAACCATTCCTGTTGAACATTAAAGCTTTAACCATTCCTGTTAAAGCTTAAGAGCAAGTGTATTGCTTTCATTGCTTATAGGAGGATTACAGCTAACTACCCTACTGAGATGACGCAGAGCCCTTGAAAATTAGAGACAAGTTTCTTCACCCTCTGAAGAACTGCCCGTTGTCTACACTTAATTTCAACATCCTGCAGCTTGTGTCTGTGAGTCCACTGTGTGATTAGAGAGCCTGGGAGCAGGAAGCCCCTAACTCGAGCTGGAGCCAGGGTGTTTTGGAGGGGAAACCATGATTCAACAGGTGGAATTCCCTAGTGGTCTCCTTTGCCAGGCTTTGTGGCCATAGCCTTAATTTAGTTTCAGACTGGAAGGTTTGGGAATTGTAATTTAGAATTCCCCTTGCATTTTCTGAATACCATTACTTAGGAAAAGACCCTGATGCTGGGAAAGACTGAAGGCAGGAGGAGAAGGGGATGACAGAGGATGAGATGGTTGTATGGCATCACCGACTCAATGGACATGAGTTTGAACTGGGAGATGGTGGACAGGGAAGCCTGGCATGCTGCAGTCCATGGGGTCGCAAAGAGCTGCACACAACTGTATGACTGAACAAGGAGAGAGAGTGCCACTTTCAAGGTCTTGGGTGACTGATTTGCAACCATGGCCTGAGGATCAAGTTTGTTGTGGAGAAGGGGTTCCTTCCAGGCCCCACAGGCAAGGAGGTTTCTTGGGCCCAGAGACTGTCCATTTATAAAGGATCGTCCGAAAAAGAAAGGGACGTTTCCACTGATAGCAAGTGCCTGGAGATCTTCTTTCTTACCATCCTACTGAGTTCTAATCTTCCCCTGTGACTTTCCTGATTTACTGCATCTTGAATGGAAGCAAAAAAACACCTTATCAGCCTCTAGAAACAGATGTTTCACTTGAGATTTCAAGGAGGTGGTGGCAGACGATCTGTGCCTTCCCAAATAGCGTCATAGGTGAAAAGGACGACTTGGGCGTGGAGGTTGTTGGCTCATCAGAAGCCCCTTTGCAAAGATCCCCTCCAGGCATGACTCTTTTACACTAAAATATTCATTTAAAGGGCTTCCAGGGTAGTGCAAGTGGTAAAGACCCTGACTGTCAATGCAGGAAACAGGAGACGAGGGTTCGATCCCTGGGTTGGGAAGATCTCTTGGAAGAGGAAATAGTAACCCACTCCAGTATTCTTGCCTGGAGAATCCCACAGACTAGGAGTCCATAGAGTCACAAAGAGTCAGACAAGACTGAAGTGACTTAGCATGCTGCATGACATTCATTTAAAAAGCACACTCATTGACAGGAAGGAGAAATCCAAGCTCCAGGGTTGCTCAGTTCCAGGTCTGCATGTCAGCATCAGGGGAACTGATGCAGCCAACCTTCGATCCAGACAGCATCTCCACACCCAGGACCGGAGATGCTCCAAGCCTGCAAACTCCGGGCAGGAGTTCAGGCAAAGAAGAGCCTTTGTCCAGTGGCATCACAAAGGAAAGAGTGCTGTGGATGAGCCAAGGTCTCGTCAAAAGAGGAAAAGACCCAGACTGCAAGCCCAGCAAACCAGCAACTCAACCGCAAGTTCATTTGCATGCCAGTATGCCAGTGGGCTTTGGCTCCTTTACTTTCCTTTCTTTCTTTTTAATTGGAATACAGTTGATTTTCCATGTTGTGTTAATTTCTGCTATCCAGCAAAGTGACTTAGTTATATATACATTCTTTCTTTATATTCATTTCCATCATGGTTTATCCCAGGATACTGGGTACAGTTCCCTGTGCTATACAGTAGGACCTTGCTGATTCTCCCTTCTATAAGTAACAGTTTGCATCTGCTAATTTCAAACTCCCAGTATATTCCTTCCCCTTCTCAGTCCTTTGCTTTTCTGCCTGGAGTTCAACAGGTCACAAAAGGAAACAGCACCGTGAGACAAGATGCTTCTCAGAACATTAAATACCACTTGCTGATTCATCTAAAACATCAGCAGTCACCCAACTGCCTGATTGAGAGAACTTCTCTTGAGAAGGGAGACCAAACATTTCACACAAAGGAAACAAAAGGTAGGCTCAGGTGTTATGAAAGAGAGGGCAACAATTTGGAGCTTTAGATACAGTGGGAGTCGCGGGGAATTAAGGTGCCACGGAACCAATTGCAAAAGTTAGGCTATCAGAAAGGAAAAGGAGATCCTCAACAACTCTGTCCAAAGTCATTCATAAGGCAAGAGAAGCGGTTGCTCTTTTGAGGATAGATTTTTAAAGGGCTCCTCTGGAAATGAGAGATGCTGACAGATTGAAGGAGGGCAAACTCCAGTCTCTAGGAAAGGGATTGGGAAACAAACCAGCCAGGAGACAGCATGTCTGACCCTGGCGGTAGGCAGAGTCCTAGAGACATTAGTAAGAGATGAGATCACAAAACACGTGGAGAAATGAACCAGTCATCCTGGTTCACAGAGGCAAGAGCTGCCTAAGAAATCGGGTGGAATGAGTGCTGGAAGATGATGCAGAAGGCAGGGCTGCGGAGGACCCGGTCTCCTTCTCAACATCCTGAGCCACTGACTCCTCCCACGATGAGATTTAGGAGGGGCCAGGTGAGTAAGTTACTATGTGGTCATCAAAGCTTGTGTTGCTGGCTCTTGGCTAGTGATAGGCAGAAGCCAGTGTGTAGATTCCCCTCTCCAAAGGGCTGGGGCTGGGGGAGTCTGGGCTCAGTCCAATGCTCAGGGTGTCTGAAGCGTGGAACCCTGTAGGCTCTCACTGAACACACATAGCTGCAGCTATCAGTTAGGGCTTCTGTGGAGAGACAGGAACTTGAGTCAAATAACTTTTGCAAAACATGAATGTTTTAGTTCATGTGGCCCAGAAGGAAATGGGCATTAGTTTACAGACTGAAAAGGCTGAGAGACTAGGAGTCCTCTCTCCTTTATCTCTCTTTCTCTCCCTCACATCTTCTTTTCATCCCTTTTGGGTCTCCATTTGGCTTTATTCTGCAGACAGACAGGCAGGCAGGCTCCATGCATGAGAAAACGTAACCAAGAACAGCCTCGAATTCACAGCCTCAGACCCTGGCAGAGACAGGCATTTTCTCCTGCAAGGCACACATATCAGCTGTCACATGGGCTACACATGGTCCTTTCTGGGTCACAAGCCACTGTTTAGACCAACTGCTCTACTCATTGGGTGGATCCAGGGACTGGTGGTCCCAAGAGAGAAACTCGATTGAAATGAGAATAATGCCTAGAGGAAGGAACGGTGGAGTGATGACCGAGAGGACAAAAAGCAAGCTATGTTCACTGCGGCATTTATAGAGGGCTTGAGTCTCTTTCTACAGATTCTCAAGGCATCTCCAAAAGTTTAAAGTGGTGTATGGACGTAAATGCTCCAGCAGTCACTATATATTTCTCTCAGTATGNCCGCCCTGGCACGCCCAAACCTCTAGGCGATCAAGCCGAATATTTGATATGCAGCCCCCTAAATTCACAGCTCACACTTCCTCCTTCTAGTCTCTAACTCAATACTTTTCCTTCTCCCATAAAATAGAATACTCTAGATCTCCATGGCAGTTTCCCTCATAGCTCAGTTGGTTAAAAAATCTGCCTGCAATGCAGGATACTTGGGTTTAACCCCTGGGTCAGGAAGATCCTCTGGAGAAGGAAATGGCAACCCACCCCAGTATTCTTACCTGGAGAATCCTATCGACAGAGGAGCCTGGCAGGCTACAGTCCATGGGGTCGCGAGAGTTGGACAGGACTGAGCAACTAAGCCAGTACCACGGCCACCAGATCTCCATGACGCCCACCAGGTTACCCAAGAGACAGGTGAGAGTCAGACACGACTCAGTGATTGAACTGAACNTGGTTCTGCAGGAGTTCCGGCCTTACCTGAGCACGTGAACAAACCGTGGGACAGAATGGCTGTTTCAGAAGCCACGCTCCCAACAGGTGTGGGGTGAAGGTGGCCCCTGCAGAGCTGGGGAGGAGCCTGAGCGCCCAGCGGTGGGGTGCTGACAGGGAGGTTAGGAGACTGGCATCCCACCCTCCATGGCCTCTGGACATCGGTTCTCTGAACTCTGGAGATGACCACACTGGGAGGCGCTTCCACGGCTCCTTTAAGACCGTGAGCAGTGGTACCTGATGCCTTGGGGGCTGGTCATTCAGCTGTGTCCTCGCCAGGGCAGAAGGAAAGGCATCTCCAAGGAGCGTGTGACATAAAATCGAACGGATGGCAAGGGCCCCGACCGAGGCCACTGGAGCAGAAAGAGACGGCTGCCTCGAGGGGCAGGTAGAGCCCGCTTTGGCTGATTCACAGGCACTCTGCAGAGGAGGGCACTGGTGGGCTTTCAACCTGGCGCTGCCAGCTTCAGATTCCTCAGTCTGAGCAGCAAGGAAAACATGGCTCAGCTCCTCAGGGATGCGAGGACAGAGGACTGAATATCCTGCTCTGAGGATAAAGGGCTGGCTGTCCTGCCGTCAGCTCCTGGCCTAGCACCTGCAAAGGTCCAGATAACTCCTCCCCCAATCCTGCCTGGGCAAAACAGCCCAAATCAATTTGTCCTCAAATAACTGTTCAGCTGAAAGAAATTGGAGACTTTCCCTCCACTCTCCCTTCATTACCTGGCTGGTGACCATGTCTGAGACCTTTGGGGTCCACACCAAGGAGCAGAAGTGTGGATGCAAACGGCTGGTTTGAACGGACCCAGCTCCCTACCCCCTGCCGCCCTCGCCCTGCCCCCGCCAAGGGCAGCAGCCTCAGGAAGCTGACTCGGGTCCCAGAGGCTGAGCTGGTGATGAGATGCTGATGGACGCTAAGCCTCCCTCCCAGGCATTTGGCAGTTGGCACCAACACGCCACTGTTGGGAAGAAGATGGAGCCTATACTTGCTTCTCACACTGTGCAGGGTGCAGAGGGTCATGGTTAAGAGGAAGCTTGAATGCCAGGCTGCCTGGGTTCCCATCCGAGCTCCAGATTCCTAATCTGCCTGCAGCTCAGTTTCTGCACTAGGTTAGGGTTATGGTTAGGGATAGGGTTTGGAATAGAGTCAGGGTTAGGGTTCGGCTTCAGGTTAGTATTGGGGTTAGGGTGCAATGATAGCAGGATGTCCCCTGCAAGAACTGAATCCACGGAGCACATCTTTTATATGAGAAAACTGGCATCCAGCTAGTGCTCAATAAATGCATTTAGATTTATCTATCCATTTCTCTTTATTTATGAGAAATGAAATTGAAGTCGCTCAGTTGTGTCTGACTCTTTGCAACCCCGTGCACTGAGTGTAGCCTACCAGGCTGCTCCGTCCATGGGATTTTCTAGGCAAGAGTACTGGAGTGGGGGGTGCCTTTTCCTCTTCCGGAGGATCAAGTGAAAGAATCAGTCATCAGTCATGACTGACTCTCTGGAACCGCTTGGACTGTTGCCTACCAGGCTCCTCTTTCATGGGGCTCTCCAGGCAATAGTACTAGAACATGTTGCCTTTCCCTTCTCCTAAGGATCTTCCTTAACCAAGGGTCATACCTGGGTCTGGTTTAGGGTAGGCATTAGGGTTAGTCTTAGGGTTAGGGTAGAGTTAGGTTTAGGGATAGGGATAAGGTTAGGGTTAGGGATAGGGTTTGGAATAGGGTTAGGGTTAGGGATAGGGTGAGGTTAGGCTTTAGGTTAGGGTTAGGGTTCAGTTCAGTTTAATTCAGTTTAGTTCAGTCACTTAGTCGTGTCTGACTCTTGCGATCCCATAAATTGCAGCACACCAGGCCTCCCCGTCCATCACCAACTCCCAGAGTTCACTCAAACTCATGTCCATCGAGTTGGTGGTGCCATCCAGCCATCTTATCCTCTGTCGTCCCCTTCTCCTCCTGCCCCCAATCCCTCCCAGCATCAGAATCTTTTCCAATGAGTCAGCTCTTCGCATGAGGTGGCCAAGGGTTAGGGTTAGGGTTAGGGCTGGGTTTATGTTTAGGGTTTGGGTAGAGTTTGGAATAGGGTTAGAGTTAGAGTTCGGCTTCAGCTGGGGATTAAGCCGAAGGTTAGGGTGGGATGATATCAGGATGTCCCCTGCAGTAGCTGAATTCATGGGGCACATCTAGTATAGGAGAAATCTCACATCCAGCTAGTGCTCAGTAATTGCACAGAGATTTATCTATCCATTTATATATGTTTAGATGCACATGCAAAGTGAAGGAATTAGTCATTCAGTCATGACTAACTCTTTGGAACCCTTTGGACTGTGCCTAATAGGCTCCTCTTCCGTGGGGTTCTCCAGGCAAGAGCACTACAATGGGTTGCCATTCCCTTTTCCAAAGGATCTTCCTTAACCGGGGATCATACCTGGGTCTGCTGCATTGCAAACAGGCTCTTTACCATCTGAGTCACCAGGTGAGCCTTGTATGTGCATGTATATCATGTTAAATGTTTTGTATAGCTGTAATTTTGCATTATGCATGCACTTTAGCATATATAGTCAATTTTAAATAAACTATCACGTGACCTGGTCCTAGGAGGCTGCCTCCTCCTCCCTGGGGAATTCAGTGGCTAAGCAATGTACTGTTCAATGACTAGTGTTTGGGGTGGAAATTCTTTGTTTGAACCAAAGATTCTGTGACAAGCTTTTAGTTGATGATTCCGTTAGCTCTCTGAGTGACCTTTTCTCCGTCTTCTACTCTGATTCCTGAATTGTATGAAAGCGGAGACCCAGGGCTGCCCGGGGCTGAAGCGGATTCACGTGGTGGGCGTTTTCAGCACAGGCTGCTGAGTCTCCCCTTGGAATTCTGATCCAGAAGGAGCAGTCTACAGCCCAGGTGCTTTGACCCCACATCCCCCACTCCGCACCCAAAACCGTGCTGTGCAGTCATGGTGGGACCACTGGCTGCGATGCTTTTCATGATGCCAAATTCCCCAGGTAACTATCATGTCACTTCACTGGCCTGTCCACATCTGTTAAGAACAGGGAAGAGAGACCACAGGTGAAGAGCTGGGAGGAAGGGCTCTGAGTTCAAAAGAAGAGGGTTTGTCGGCATTTTGTAATTCGAAATAGTCAAAAAGAAGGAGTAAAATGGAAGCCAAGCTTCTGGCAGCACATACAGGGAATAGGAAACCCAGGGCAGAGGGCTGGGCTCAGGGACTTCAGGGCTCAACCCTAGACCACTCAGACCAGTTAGGATGCAGTGACAGGTGTTACTTTCCTGTGGTTATGTCAGAACATTGGAGGACAAGGATAAAGGGTGTGTGGGAGTAACCTGTGGCAGAGGTGGGGTGGATGATGGATCATTTTAGGTATCCACTTGACTGGTCTAAGGGATGCTCAGGTGTTTATGGAAGAGATTAGAAATTGACTCAGTAAACTGAGTAAGGCAGATGGCCCTCCACAGCTTGGGTGGGTCTCATCCACCCAAGCTTCATCAGTTGAAGCTGAATTTAGGGGGAGAATTTGTAGGAAGGATGAATTCTTCTCTTCTCGACCTGGGGTCTCCATCCTTTTCTGACTTCAGACATCTGAGCTCCTGATTCTCAGGCCGTGGGTGGGGAACTGAGGCACACACCATCTGCTTCTTTGGGTCTCAGGCCTTCAGATCCAGACAGAATTATACCCCCAGCTCCCCTGAGCCTCCAGCTTGCAGGACAGCACCTTGCAAGGCTCCTTGGACCCTGGAAGAGCTAATCCCTACAATAAATCTCCTCCTGTATAGTCTACATATATCCCGCTGCTTCTGTTTCTCTGGAGAATGTAATTATACAACTTCAAGATGTCAAATGTGTAATCACAGCAGGATGCAGGAAGTCCTAGGTCAGTATCTTTAGGATGATGGCATTTTAAGGCTTAAGGGAGAGGACGTACTGAGAGTGGTCCAAGCAGGCCTCTCCTTGGGGGTATCCTTAGCAAATGAAAAGTGTCCCACCCTTGGGCAGGTGGAATCCAGCCAGCTCCTCCCCAGGGCATGCACAGCACTTCCTCCTCAGGCCCCTGCCTCCCTCTGGCTCTGCCCACCTTCTAAGTCCCTGGTGACACTAATCCATCACTACCTCCAGGTCCAGACAGACCATATTCTCCTGAACTCCAAGCCAGCACACACTGTGCCTGAAACCTGTCTCTGCTTTCTTGATGTGGCCAGTGCCTGCTGGACTTTAGTTAGTTTCAAAGTCATTTCTCCTAAGGAGTCATTTCTAATCCCCACAAAACCAAACCAGGAGCCCCACCAGCTACAGAGGCAGTCATCCTAATAATCTCTCCACAGTCAGTCCCAATGGCTGCTGACTAATCCGTCAACCCCTCGACTAATGGCCGAGGGTGGGCTGGCTCAGGTCTGTAAATATTTGCTGAGTAAACGAGTGAAAGCTAATCACGTCCCTCCAGGTGGTGAGCCGTGAGCTCCTCAAGAGAATGGTCCTGAGTCCTGCATCTTCTCAAAGTCTCCCTCTGAACGATGTCATGCACAACAGGGGTCTTCAAAGAATGAATTGCTTGATGGAAGAGGAAGGAAAGAATCCCAAGAAAAAAGTGATTATATGAAATGCAACCAGGAGATGAGTGAGGCAAAGATAAACCATCGCCTTTTCTGAGAGAGTGTGTTGACCTTGGCAGTGGATTCAGTGTGGTCCTTTGTTAGTCACAAGCATCCTGAGGGTCGACCATAGGCCTTTCAATAGTCACTGCCTAGCTCCACTCTCGAGGCCCGCCCTGGCACGCCCAAACCTCTAGGCGATCAAGCCGAATATTTGATATGCAGCCCCCTAAATTCACAGCTCACACTTCCTCCTTCTAGTCTCTAACTCAATACTTTTCCTTCTCCCATAAAATAGAATACTCTAGATCTCCATGGCAGTTTCCCTCATAGCTCAGTTGGTTAAAAAATCTGCCTGCAATGCAGGATACTTGGGTTTAACCCCTGGGTCAGGAAGATCCTCTGGAGAAGGAAATGGCAACCCACCCCAGTATTCTTACCTGGAGAATCCTATCGACAGAGGAGCCTGGCAGGCTACAGTCCATGGGGTCGCGAGAGTTGGACAGGACTGAGCAACTAAGCCAGTACCACGGCCACCAGATCTCCATGACGCCCACCAGGTTACCCAAGAGACAGGTGAGAGTCAGACACGACTCAGTGATTGAACTGAACTTTTTTGGGGCTCCAAAATCACTGCAGATGGTGACTGCAGCCATGAAATTAGAAGATGCTTACTCCTTGGAAGAAAAGTTACGACCAACCTAGATAGTATATTCAAAAGCAGAGACATCAGTTTGCTGACTAAGGTCCATCTAGTCAAGGCTATGGTTTTTCCTGTGGTCATGTATGGATGTGAGAGTTGGACTGTGAAGAAGGCTGAGTGCCGAAGTATTGATGCTTTTGAACTGTGGTGTTGGAGAAGACTCTTGAGAGTCCCTTGGACTACAAGGAGATCCAACCAGTCCATTCTGAAGGAGATCAGTCCTGGGTGTTCCTTGGAAGGAATGATGCTAAAGCTGAAACTCCAGTACTTTGGCCACCTCATGAGAAGAGTTGACTCACTGGAAAAGTCTCTGATGCTGGGAGGGATTGGGGGCAGGAGGAGAAGGGGACGATGGAGGATGAGATGGCTGGATGGCATCACGGACTCGATGGACATGAGTCTGAGTGAACTCTGAGAGATGGTGATGGACAGGGAGGCCTGGCGTGCTGCAATTCATGGGATTGCAAAGAATTGGACACGACTGAGCAACTGAACTGAACTGAACTGAACTGAACTGAACTGAAGCACAGGAGAGCGCTCCTCAGCTTAAACTCGTTTTAACTGAACCCTGTAACCAGACATTTGCTTGAAAGATCATTTTGTGTATTCATGGACATGTTCTAACCAAGTTCCTTTCTAAGAATGAACCATCTGATCCCAAGTTCTTCATTAGCTGCAGCGTCAATCTTCCCTGCTTTAAAAATACTTAATGGCGGGAGAATGATAGTGAAGGAATACAGTTCAATGTATATTAAAGAAAAAAATGTAAATAAAAGACAGATTAAAACCCAGAGCAACTAAAATGATGCAAAATAATCCCTCAACAGCACAGTTTGAAGAAACAAGCTTCAAAATAATTCCAGAAAGACTGAAGCATCTCACTTTCAACATCAGCCACAGCAGTGCTTGAATGAAGCCAAAAATGTAAGGGGACTGTTTCAGCAACAGCCGCCATGAGAAATATAACGAGTGACACAGACTCACAAGTAAAGCACCACCAGGAAAGGCACTTCAAGTGTGCGTTTTTGAGATGCTGAGAGAAAACGACGGCATTAATGTAGTAGCTATATTGTTGGTAATGCTAGCAAAAAATGTTATTTATGCATGGATGCAAATGTTTGTAAATTGACCTGAATGTCTTTTATCTGGCAACTTTTAATGTGAAATGAGAATTAGACAAATCTTTCTAGAAAAAAACATTGATGCTTTTTCAATTAAATCATAGAGAAAGAGCTCAGGAGAAGAGTCCACATTATCCTACATGATCTCACCTTTTGTGGAAACACAGTTAATTGGTATTTATATGGAATATGAACCAGCAAGGCAGAGGAACCCAGAGCTCCCACTGTCAGAAGCACTGCTGTCGGCTGCCCACTTCCAGGAGCATCTCTGAGCAGGACTTTTCTGCAAGACCACCAGGCTGGGCGCCCACCTCCCTGCTTCCAGGGCTGAGTCTGCAGGTGCCCTTGAGAACTCTGAGAGTCGCTAAGTGTCCAGTGTGCAGTCTGGGTGATTCCAGAACAACCTGTGAGTTGTGCCGTTTCGTACTCAGTACATTTAATTTTGCTTTCAATTTTTAGAGAATAGGGGTACACGCATAGTCCCAGTGCTGCTGAAATGAAACATCGTAGATTTCTCAAGCTGCCTGGAAGTCAAATATCACCCTGTGACCTCCTAAGACCCTTCCCGTTTGCTGGACTCTCAGCCTCACTTATTATTACTGCTGCTGCTGTTGCTGTTATTACTGAATGTGGCCTCTCTATGGTGTGGAGTTCTAACAGCGTCAGGACTTCAGGTCTCTGCATCATGTGAGGGCATAGTGAGAGGATGCCAGTTATGAACAAGGAAGGGGACTCTCGCCACGATGTAGCCANGGCCTCTCTATGGTGTCGAGTTCTAATAGCGTCAGGACTTCAGGTCTCTGCATCATGTGAGGGCATAGTGAGAAGATGCCAGTTATGAACAAGGAAGGGGACTCTCGCCACAATTTAGCCATACTGGGACCCTGATTTCAGAATTTCCAACCTCCAGAACTATGAGGAATACATTTCTGTTGATAACCTAAAAAAAAAAAAAACTTCAGTTAATTAAAACCACCTCTTTGTTCAGTCACTAAATAGTGTCCAACTCTGCGACCTCATGATCTATATAGCACGCCAGGCTTCCCTGTCCTTCACTGTCTCCTGGAGCTTGCTCAGACTCATGTCCATTGAGTCAGTGATGCCATTCAATCATCTCATCCTTTGCCACCGCTTCTCTTTCTGTCCTCAGTCTTTCCCAGCATTAGAGTCTTTTCCAGTGAGTCAGATCTTTGCACCAGGTGGCCAGAGTATTGGAGCTGCCGCTGCAGCACCATATTCAGGGCTGATTTCCTTTAGGGTTGACTGATTTATCCTCCCAACCCCCCAGAAAGTCTTCTGATGATTGTTGCTGTTACTGCCCAGCTCAGTCCTTTGAGGTTCATCAGCTTTGCCTTGACTTTGTGTCATTTGATGCTGCCCTTAACCGAGACCCAGCAGGCCCAGCGGGGGTAGGGAGGGTACTGGGCACACCGTGCCAGCCAAACCAGCCATCACTGCACTGCTCCTGGCAACAGGGGCCCTCCTCCCGAGGGGTGAAGGAGGCCTCCCTGGGCCGCTGACATGGCAAGAGACCTACAGAGGCTGCGCTCAGCTCCCATCTCAAGTGACTTCTTATTCACACTGTATTAAATTAATATGCACATTACCCCAATGAACATTTTATATTTCTTCAATTAAAATTCCCTGCCCAAATATGCTACTTCAATTGCTGGGAACGGCAGTATGAAGTCCACATCTCCGTTCAGCAGGGCGTCCCATCTTTCACACCGCCTTCCAGAATGAGCAGTGACTTGTGAGGGACAAAAGACAATGCCTTTCCTTCCAGAAAGAGGCCAGAAAATCCCTGTCCTCCAAGTGTGTGCAGGGGGTTAGGAAATGGTGGCTAGCTGGCTTCAGAGAGAAAATAAAGGAGAAGTTCTGGGTCACAAGAAGGCAAGAGGTGGACATTACAGACCACACTGGTGCTGCCAGGATGTGGAGGCCCCCAGACAGGACAGCAGCCATGGACCCCTCTGCTCGAGGCACCCGGGGCTTCCCTACTGTCAGTCACCCCCTGCCGCTGCCCCCTCTCTGCCTGGGACACCTGTGGCTCCCTCTCTATCTGAGGAGTTCGTATCCAGCCTTCGGAGTCCAAGCCTGAGGAGAGGAGCCACCCGCCTGGATTCACTCAACAAACATTTGCTGTGCGTGAGTTCTGTTCCAATTTTGTTCTGAATGGAAGGAGCTTAAGGGGATGCCCATCCTTGGGGTCAGAGGCTTCCTAAGGCCTGAGGAGCCCGTGGTGGTGAGCTTGGCCTGGGGAACAAACAGAGCTGCTCCTCAAGTGAAGGGAAGAAGGAACCAAAAAAGGAAGAAAACAGAAAAGAAACCAGACCATGTGGTTGACAAATAGGTGCATTTAATCAGCACAGAGGCAGCTGAAAAGGTGAAGCTGATGCCCTTCTCTAAGGTGGTCCGAGGAAGCGAAGGCCACTGCCCTTGGCATTCCGCATCCTCTCGGTAAAGCAGTGGAGCTGCCAGATGCTAAGCCACAAAAGATGAGCTTCCACTGATGCAAGCAGATTCAGCCCTCAGATTGGTGAGAGGAAATACACAAGGCAAGCATTCTGAGGGATTTTTCCAAAAAGACCCAACGTGGGAAAAGCCACTGTCTCCTCTTCTACATCCGCAGCTGGAGGGAACTCACACAGAGGCTTGTGTTTTGTGGTATCGCATGGCAAAGTAATGCAAGTGAGAAGGTGCAACTGGGTGGCACATTTATCAGCATAATTGCTCCAGACAGATGATTTGACAGGCTCTGTTCAGACTTCCCCAACAACCCAGCCCACAGTGGTCCATTTTGGAATCCTTCTGGCTCTGTCTTCGGGAGGGTCCCCTCTGATTATGTTTTTTCATCCTAAAAGTGCCCCCTGGGGACGCACCGCTGTCTTGGCCAATCAAGGATGGTTAACAACCCTTGTAGAAGCTGCCTACAGGTTGACAGGCAAACCGGTCAAACATCTCGTGTAATCTCTCAGGTAACTTGGTGTCAGAGCATTTAATAATTTCTATGAATGTCTTCATGCAAAGCTTCAAGATACTTTTATTTTTGACAAAATGCAAAAAAGAGTAGGACAGTTTAAGAGATCAATTATGCCATAAAACAGCCCCCCTCTTCTGATTTTTGTGCTTTTATTATAATCAAATGATCTGAAAGGATTAGAGATGACAACACTAATCGCTGGTTGATTTCTATTTGTTCTGGAAACAGACGCTAATTGTTTGTGGCAGTTTACCTTACTCTTCCCGGTGCTGAACTTTTCCATCAGGCTAAGCCAGCATCCTCCAGCCTCCCCCCACCACGCCTGCATGATGCAAAGACAGGGAGAGGAGGCGCCCGGGCAGGAACAAAGCCATGGATCGGGGCAGAGAGGCTGAGCATGTATTAATTAGCTCTCCTGTACGACACTGTATTTTAATTAATCTGACAGATTTTTCAAAACTGGAATTGACTTTTCACTGTTCTTGGACTCTGAGTGCTTTTCCCTGTCGCTGAGCAGGTCAATCACTCACGAGGCTCTTAGCCGCTCCCAGGATTGATCTCCTGTCCGGCCGCGATGGCTATGGTGGGCCGTCCCATAATGACAGGGGGGCGTCCTGTGTTCCTGGGCACCATGCCCCTGCCAGAACCTTCTACCCAAAAGATCGTCACCTGTAACTGGTTGAGCTGAACCAAGGCCCTGCCATAGTAATGCCACCCACATCAACAGCATTCAGCAAAGTGCCTCTGGAGACTTCCCTGGTGGTCCAGTGGTTATGACTTTGCCTTTCAATGCAGAGGGTGTGGGTTTCACCCCTGGTGGAGGAGCTAAGATCACACATGGCTTGTGCCCGTAAAACAGAAGCAAAACAGTAACACATTCAACAAAGACTTTAAACACGGTCCACATCAAAGTCTCAAAAGAAGGAAAACGTCTCCAGTGCATCACCTAAACACAAGAAAGATGCTCCTTTGAACTTTGACCTCTCAAAGAGCTCCCAGAGTAGCGCACCCTCCCCTTGGCTGATATTTCCACGGGACCCAGAAGCCTCAGGCTCCCTGGAATTCTCATCAGATCTCTGACTAGCACAGCTTCCGTGATGTGAATGAGGCTTGGGTGGTTCCAGATGTCGGAGAAACTGCTGCTGGATTTTGGGAATACTTACCACCAAATAGTGCTTTCTTCCTAGGCTTACTCAGAATTCTCCATCCAGGAAATGAGTATTTGACTCAAAGTCCTTAAAATCCTCAGTGAGATGGTTTCTTCTTCCTCTTCTCTCTCTGGGCAAGTCAAGGGCAAGATCCATGACCCAGTTGGGAGGNTTCCTGGGCACCATGCCCCTGCCAGAACCTTCTACCCAAAAGATCGTCACCTGTAACTGGTTGAGCTGAACCAAGGCCCTGCCATAGTAATGCCACCCACATCAACAGCATTCAGCAAAGTGCCTCTGGAGACTTCCCTGGTGGTCCAGTGGTTATGACTTTGCCTTTCAATGCAGAGGGTGTGGGTTTCACCCCTGGTGGAGGAGCTAAGATCACACATGGCTTGTGCCCGTAAAACAGAAGCAAAACAGTAACACATTCAACAAAGACTTTAAACACGGTCCACATCAAAGTCTCAAAAGAAGGAAAACGTCTCCAGTGCATCACCTAAACACAAGAAAGATGCTCCTTTGAACTTTGACCTCTCAAAGAGCTCCCAGAGTAGCGCACCCTCCCCTTGGCTGATATTTCCACGGGACCCAGAAGCCTCAGGCTCCCTGGAATTCTCATCAGATCTCTGACTAGCACAGCTTCCGTGATGTGAATGAGGCTTGGGTGGTTCCAGATGTCGGAGAAACTGCTGCTGGATTTTGGGAATACTTACCACCAAATAGTGCTTTCTTCCTAGGCTTACTCAGAATTCTCCATCCAGGAAATGAGTATTTGACTCAAAGTCCTTAAAATCCTCAGTGAGATGGTTTCTTCTTCCTCTTCTCTCTCTGGGCAAGTCAAGGGCAAGATCCATGACCCAGTTGGGAGGCCAGGTCTGGTAGGAGATTTGGCTGCAAAGTGCACCCGCTCCCCGACCCCCAGCGGAGTCTGAAGACCTGCCTGGCCCCGAGCCCAGGGCTGGGCTGCCTCCTGACTACCCTCATTACCGCAGCATTTCTGTGACACAGCCCAAAGCGGGAGAGTTTTGCTGCTTCCCCCTTTCGTCCCTGAAAGTAGATCTGGGATCCTTAACTTGGAGAGGGATGTAGGTTTCAGCCTGTGTCGCTTTTGGTCTGTTGCTCAGCTGTGTCCAGCGCTTTGTGACCCCATGGACTGCAGCATGTGAGGCTTCCTTGTCCTTCACCACCTTCTGGAGTTTGCTCAAACTCATGTCCATTGAGTCAGTGATGCCATCCAACCATCTCTTCTTCTGTCGTCCCCTTCTCTTGGCTTCTATCTTTCCCAGCATCAAGGTATTTTCCAAGGAGTCAGCTCTTCACATCAGGTGGCCAAAGTATAGGAGCTTCAGCTTCAGCATCAATCTTTCCAATGAATATTCATGGTTGATTTCCTTTAGGATTGACTGGTTTGATCTTACAGTCCAACAGACTCTCAAGAGTCTTCTCCAACACAAGTTTCAGCCTGTAAGTATCTTGTATCACCAGACAGGCTTATGCCCCTTCCTCCATCACTGATGAATACTCTTCCCATGAGAAACCTCAGAGGAGACACTGGGACCCTTTCTCATATGACGTCCTGGCAGCTGCCATCCCATCTCAGTTAGATGCAGGAGAGTGGGGATGATATCCAGGAGATAGCGGAGGAAAGAGAAGCCCAGCATGCTGCAGTCCATGTGGTCACAAAAAGCTGGACGTGACTTAGCAGCTGAACAACAACAGTGGGGATGAGACAGAAAGCAGAGTCCACAGCATCCGGCCTTCCCCAGCACCCCAGCAGTTCTGAACCCGCAGGAAATCCTGGGTCACCTTCGCAGCAGCCTTCCCCCTGCCCCAGTGCCCCCCTGCCAGTTCCTTTGGGTCCTTGTTTCCTCTGTTGTACGCCCAGCACCTCTGACTCCACCAGGCCTGGCTTGTGTATCAATAATTGCCTTCAAAACCGGTCCAAGTCTCTTACCTTCTCTGATTTCCGTCCTAGAGATGATATAAGGAAATGCAACACTCTGAGCACTCCATCTCACCTAAGGCAAGAATGTCTTAGAGGATTTAGATACTGAGAAAAAAACATGTCCAAGACAGTTACTTCTAGAAATATGCACCAAAGATTTTGAAAGTTCTCAAGGCTCAGTTTCAGGACCACAGATTTCAGCCTGCTGGCTCGTGCTTGAAAGCATGGCTACCTTACAAGAGTGCCAAGTTGAATACGGCCAGCCTGCAACCAGACCCCAGGAAAAGGCACGATCGATTAAAATGACACTCAGATTCACTCTTCTGTCTGTGATATTTCTTTGGGCATAAAAATGCCCACATTCACATGAATAACTTGCCTGGTGTTCCAGAGCCAGCCTGGACTGGCTCTCCAGTGTCCATTGTTGAATTTTCAGGAATTTGGCAAGCTGGTTGTTAAACACAACTGTTATTAAATATTAAATTCTATAAATGTACAGTTAAATCATACTTTGAAAAAGTAACAGGTTCCCAGAATAAGTCACTTTCTAATTAGTCTGTTAGTTTTTCTTGCAGTCTATGCTCTTATGGTTATTTACGCCAGTTTTATCCACAGAGTGAAAATATGTTGCTTTGCTGAATGGTGGCAGTATTTACACCACAGAAATTGGCAAACACTCTGAACCAGGGATTTCTCTCCTTGCAGCAACTGGTTGTTAAGTAATTAGCAGTACAATACTGCCTACTCCTCGGACTCTACAGTAATTCACATGCAGTTTGTCTTCGGGAAGGACTGAGAACCCCTGTGCTTCCCTGGCGTTACTCATCAAATCTGTTGTACATCTACATCTACTCACTCCTATTTGTGGGAAGTGAGAGGCTCATCTTTTTATTTATCTTTTCCTTTCAAAAGATTCAGCCCTGTACAGCATTATCTCATGTAATGGACCTTGTCTCCATACTGCAGTTATTAACATTGGGCAGAGGTTGTGTGTTTCTTGGCAGGGCTCACGTTCCCATGTATAAATCATGATAAAGAAGGTTCACTCTGGAGGCTGGACTGATGTTTTCAATTTGGCCAGTGTAGAGACTGAGTTGGATTTAAACAAGGGCTCTTTTAAAAATTGAAGGCCAGTTGGAGAGACATGACAGAAATAACTTGGACACGTTCGTAAACTTTGCAGCCAGTGGAAATCAGCCCAGGGACCAAATGTGCACCCCGCGCCGGAGAGGGTCCTCCCCGGGAGCCTGCTGGGCCAGCCGGTCCGAGCTGTGCACCTTTGACGACCAGCGATGAGGTGCTTCTTTCACTCTTGAGCGGGGAGCGTGCGGTCCCAGCGTTGGGGGGTGAGCCTGGGCCTACACATCCTGCAGGAGCTGCTCCTGGAGATGAAAGCACCGTCTCTGCAGTAAACCTCTCCAGTTTCTCGGATTGTGAAAAAAAGAAAGAAAGAAAATTATAAAATAAAAAGAAAAATATCATAGTCATTGTGTTTTCTCCGAGTAGCATACACATTACTTGTTGATACAAATATTCAGGCTTTATTTCATAGAAGGGTTAAAGAACTTCAAAGAAGTTATCTCTTCTAATAGATACCTCTTTTAAAAGAACTGATGCTACAGCTGATGCTCCAATATTTTAGCCACCTGATGCGAAGAGCTGACTTGTTAGAAAAGACTCTGATGCTGGGAAAAATTGAGGGCAGGAGGAGATGGCAGGATAAGACGGTTGGATGTTATCGTCGACTCAATGGACATGACTTTGAGCAAACTCTGGGAGATGGTGAAGGACAGGGAAGCCTGGTGTGCTGCACGCCACGGAGGTCACAAAGAGTTGGCACGACAGAGTGAGCAACAAATAGACACCAGCATAGCATTTTGCTTCTTTTAAGTACATGGAAGTTTTTTTTTAGAATATAAAGTCTTAGGTGACAAGGATTTGGGAGTTTGTTTTGAATATGCATAGAGGTTAGCAAAATTGCAGGAATGTTGGTGTATAGAATTGCTGTTTTATGATAAAAATTCAATTAGATAATCCATCAATCCTAACTTTTATTAGTTTGTAAACCATTTGTGAATTTTCTCATATTATGAATAATTCCAAGTTTCAAAAATAAACTAAAAAGAAACAAGGTGATCTGAGGAATATGTGTACTTTCCTTTTTCAGAGGCTTTGTGTGGCCTGGACTGCATCCCTGCTGCTGATTTAGGCAAACTTGCCGTAACCCCATGCACCCCCATCCCCACCCTCAGCAATGACTCTGCTCACACCTCCCTCCCACCCTTCCCTACTCAGGTGGATCAGAGCTGACTTACTTCTCTATGTCTCCTTCTTGACAGTTTAGGGCTCAAAAAATTAACAACAACAACAAAAAGTCAGATCCTGTCTGTTTTCTTACCCCTGGGGGAGGAGAGAACAGGGAGGATCATTCCCACCAGCTCCAGCCTGATCTGATTAGAGACCCTCCTGCTCTCTGTCAACAGCCCCTGGTTTCCTGTAACTTGATCTCTTCTTCTCAGTTTTCCTTCATTTATCACTTTTAAATGAATATTTATTGAGGATTTATTGGATGCCAGGAAGAAGGAATAACATGCAGGAAGACACTTTGGGGGAACTCTATGAAATTTGACAGCTGTGAAGGGGGTCCTTTGGGAAGAGACTCCATATCCCAAGTCAGGAAAGATAAGGATGGATGAGATAAGGCTGAAGGAGGTGGGCACGCTATCAGGCCTTCTTGTTAATGCTGGAACTTTTCTTTAGGAAAGGAGAGCTTCTAACCGGGTTTAAATCAGAATGTATGTGATGCACATATAGACAAATGCACACTTAAGACTGGGCTTTCCTGGCGGCTTCCCTGGTGGCTCAGACAGTAAAGAATCTGCCTGCAATGCGGGAAACTGGGATNCCTCTTTTAAAAATTGAAGGCCAGTTGGAGAGACATGACAGAAATAACTTGGACACGTTCGTAAACTTTGCAGCCAGTGGAAATCAGCCCAGGGACCAAATGTGCACCCCGCGCCGGAGAGGGTCCTCCCCGGGAGCCTGCTGGGCCAGCCGGTCCGAGCTGTGCACCTTTGACGACCAGCGATGAGGTGCTTCTTTCACTCTTGAGCGGGGAGCGTGCGGTCCCAGCGTTGGGGGGTGAGCCTGGGCCTACACATCCTGCAGGAGCTGCTCCTGGAGATGAAAGCACCGTCTCTGCAGTAAACCTCTCCAGTTTCTCGGATTGTGAGAAAAAGAAAGAAAGAAAATTATAAAATAAAAAGAAAAATATCATAGTCATTGTGTTTTCTCCGAGTAGCATACACATTACTTGTTGATACAAATATTCAGGCTTTATTTCATAGAAGGGTTAAAGAACTTCAAAGAAGTTATCTCTTCTAATAGATACCTCTTTTAAAAGAACTGATGCTACAGCTGATGCTCCAATATTTTAGCCACCTGATGCGAAGAGCTGACTTGTTAGAAAAGACTCTGATGCTGGGAAAAATTGAGGGCAGGAGGAGATGGCAGGATAAGACGGTTGGATGTTATCGTCGACTCAATGGACATGACTTTGAGCAAACTCTGGGAGATGGTGAAGGACAGGGAAGCCTGGCGTGCTGCACGCCACGGAGGTCACAAAGAGTTGGCACGACAGAGTGAGCAACAAATAGACACCAGCATAGCATTTTGCTTCTTTTAAGTACATGGAAGTTTTTTTTTAGAATATAAAGTCTTAGGTGACAAGGATTTGGGAGTTTCTTTTGAATATGCATAGAGGTTAGCAAAATTGCAGGAATGTTGGTGTATAGAATTGCTGTTTTATGATAAAAATTCAATTAGATAATCCATCAATCCTAACTTTTATTAGTTTGTAAACCATTTGTGAATTTTCTCATATTATGAATAATTCCAAGTTTCAAAAATAAACTAAAAAGAAACAAGGTGATCTGAGGAATATGTGTACTTTCCTTTTTCAGAGGCTTTGTGTGGCCTGGACTGCGCCCCTGCTGCTGATTTAGGCAAACTTGCCGTAACCCCATGCACCCCCATCCCCACCCTCAGCAATGACTCTGCTCACAGCTCCCTCCCACCCTTCCCTACTCAGGTGGATCAGAGCTGACTTACTTCTCTATGTCTCCTTCTTGACAGTTTAGGGCTCAAAAAATTAACAACAACAACAAAAAGTCAGATCCTGTCTGTTTTCTTACCCCTGGGGGAGGAGAGAACAGGGAGGATCATTCCCACCAGCTCCAGCCTGATCTGATTAGAGACCCTCCTGCTCTCTGTCAACAGCCCCTGGTTTCCTGTAACTTGATCTCTTCTTCTCAGTTTTCCTTCATTTATCACTTTTAAATGAATATTTATTGAGGATTTATTGGATGCCAGGAAGAAGGAATAACATGCAGGAAGACACTTTGGGGGAACTCTATGAAATTTGACAGCTGTGAAGGGGGTCCTTTGGGAAGAGACTCCATATCCCAAGTCAGGAAAGATAAGGATGGATGAGATAAGGCTGAAGGAGGTGGGCACGCTATCAGGCCTTCTTGTTAATGCTGGAACTTTTCTTTAGGAAAGGAGAGCTTCTAACCGGGTTTAAATCAGAATGTATGTGATGCACATATAGACAAATGCACACTTAAGACTGGGCTTTCCTGGCGGCTTCCCTGGTGGCTCAGACAGTAAAGAATCTGCCTGCAATGCGGGAAACTGGGATTTGATCCCTGGGCCAGGAAGATTCCCCGGGAGAAGGGAATGGATACTCACTCCAGTTTTCATGCCTGGAGAATTCCATGGACATAGGAGCCTGGCAGGCTACAGTCCACGGGGTCGCAAAGAGTGGGACACAGCTGAGCGACGTCACTTTAGCTTTCATCCATATTTAGTTCTGGGCTGACCCAAACAGTCCTCTTCTCACTGGTTTTCGATAGACAAGTGTCAAGCTCTGCTGACACAAACATTGCGAGGAGCAAGCATCCTTTAGTTTCATGGCTGTGCTCACCATCTGCAGTGATTTTGTAGCCAAAAAGGATAAAGCCTGTCACTGTTTCCATTGTTTCCCCATCTATTTGCCATGAAGTGATGGGACTGTATGCCATGATCTTAGTTTTCTGAATNATGTTCTCAAGTACTGGGGAGTAGGGCTTCAATATATGGCTTTTGGGGGCTATGTGGGTGGCACACTTCAGCTCCTACCAGCAGCCTTGGAAGAATTTGTAAGAGATGAAACTCAGCAGGGTGAGAAGGGCTCTGAGTGGAGAGCTAACTCAGGCAACGTCAGTGGCAGGAACAGGCAGATGGACAGAAGGGCAGACGGACAGATGGCTGCTGTGCCCAGTGACGTGCCAAGCAGAGGGAGGTCTATAAACCCTTGTCCACCAGGGACTAACATCTGTGGCATCTCCTCTGCCTTGAAAAAGGAGCCACGGTCAGACCCTCTCCATGTGCGTTTGTGTGCATATGAACCTTTTTTCAGGAGACCCCGCGGGATGAAAAGATCTTAGAAACACCCACTTTCCAAGTGTGGCTGCTTCACAGAAGGGCTCGTCATGNTGTGGCATCTCCTCTGCCTTGCAAAAAGAGCCACGGTCAGACCCTCTCCATGTGCGTTTGTGTGCATATGAACCCTTTTTCAGGAGACCCCGCGGGATGAAAAGATCTTAGAAACACCCACTTTCCAAGTGTGGCTGCTTCACAGAAGGGCTCGTCATGAACTGTTCACCCCTCACCTCTCTAACCCACTGGAAACACAACCAGTTCATGGCATTGTTCTTCCCCGGAAATAGGCCCTTCGAAAAAACGGAGTCACTTCTGCCGGTTTTGTAGTTAATGCAAAAACTGAATTAACTGAATGAAAGTCATTAGAATCAAGAAAAGAACTTATCTGGGAATTCAAAATGTATTCAGTGTAAGAACATGCCATGATTTTAAAAGGTACCATTTTTAAAGATGCATTTAAAATATGCTTATTTTTTAAAGATACATTAAAATGGATAAGGACTGAACAAAAATTTTCCTTAGTATATCATGGATTTAATAGCAAAATAAAGAATCACATATCTTGAAGACAGTATCACTCACAAACATTGTGTTACAGGCCAAATATCACAGCAAGTTCTTAACACACTTGCCCTTAGTACACAAAACCAATAATATATGTCTTAATGCTGCCAGCCCAACATTTATGGCAGATGTAAAAAATTATATTTAAATTAGAAATGCTAAAATTAATATTTATTGACTCTATGTTTCATTATCATTAGAAATTAGTTTGTTCTTGGGTAAACAGTTTATAGCAAGATATAAATATGTTCCATTGACCTGTTAACTAGCCCAATATATTATGGGGTTATTGACAGCAGCAGTAAAATTTACTAACAGCTATTAAACCTTTTAACATACTTGATATGCCTCTGTCCCTTTAATACCCAGGAATTAGGTGTGGGTTTTTCTTTTTTTAGGATAATCTGCTACTGATATTAAATTTCTTCCAAGATTTTAATATATTGTCTCAGTTTATGGGTCATAAAATAACCCTGGAGCTTACAAAAATTTACATGACAATATTATTTTTTTTAAAAGGGCATGTAAATTTTAGTACAGTAAGAATGATGATATAAACCACTGGAACACATAAAAAAGTTCCCCAAACTGTATTAAGGGAATATTTAGGGTCTTAGTTAAACATATAGAACCAACAGACTGTGTGGGCCAGCCTGCTCAGGGAACTTAGGACAGTCACTGGGGCACAGCTCCACTCAGACCAGTCCACATGAGGAACAAGTGGCCAGGTACACACAGGGTCTTTGTGTGCCATCAGACACCTTTCTGTGTGGCCCAGAGGCTGTCTAGCAGAGATACTGTCCAGCAGACTGTTCTTCCCCACATCAGAGCCCATCCGAAGCAAGGGAGAACTGGCCTATGGTGGGCTGAACAGAGGTCCTTCTGCAAAGGGTCCCTTCCAGACACCATCGTCCAGCCAGCTGCCAGGCAGGGGACCGCAGGACATCTAGGTCTCTTTGGGGCCCTTGATCCATCATGCCCCCAGGCAGCCCTGGACAAAGACATTTTCCCCAGGCCTCTGGGAAAAACCTCCATCTAGTCCACTTGCCACTGCTGCCCTGCGAAGACAATTCAAGGAGAGCTTATTGACAGAGGCTCTAATTACAGGGATGTGGGGGGTGGGGGGAGTTGGAAACTATGGGGGATACTGTGAGGACCCCCCACTATAGAGCCATTACTACCTTGATGCCCATATGAATGAGGAGGGGGAACAGTGGCCAGACATGGGAAGCAGGAAGATAGATCACATCAGACCCTACTTGACAGAACAGGGAGGTCCCGTCGGAGGACACAGCCAGCTTGAGGAACCTCACGGGGAGAGCGACCACCCTGAGTCTTCTGTCTAACCACCCTCTGATCTCCTGTCGGGAGTCCTGGTTGGCTGAATCCATGGAGCAGAGCNGGGGACACAGCCAGCTTGAGGAACCTCACGGGGAGAGCGACCACCCTGAGTCTTCTGTCTAACCACCCTCTGATCTCCTGTCGGGAGTCCTGGTTGGCTGAATCCATGGAGCAGAGCCCACAGCAGTAATCCCAGGATGAGAACAAGAGTGAGAAGGATGAAGGGAGGACCCCAAGCGTGCGTTCTAGCCACTGTTACTTCTTTCTACCCTTTCTCTCCCAAATCATGTCAGCCCCTTGGAGACAGAAAACAAAAGTAGGGGGAGAAAGAAAAGAGAACAAAGTGGGGAAAGGCAAGGCTGACAAGGAAAACAGGAGAAAGAACATGTTTTTGGTAAGAAACTATATAGATTCTGTACTTCAACACCAGATTTGAAATGGAGCTTCAGAGGAGCCATTGCAAAAATGAAACACAATAATTTCTAAATCTTTTCCTTTAAAAGGAGTCAGAGTATCTGTCTCTTTCTCGTGAAGTGCCCTTTAAAGAAGCACTCAGCAAAAAATGTCATTGATGTCAGTAGCAACTGGTTGCAGTGAATTCAAAATGGTATGATCTTCGCTGTGTCACAAGCTGGGTGAATAGAGGCTGGGGCAGGGGGGTGCACTGCACTGAGACATAGCTCAGTAAAATCAAAAGAGACATTTCCTGGGGCTCCTGGAGCCTTAAGTAGAATCCACTAAGGATAAGCCAGCAACCGTGTTATTCTTATTAGATAGCATCTAATTCTTATTGGGTTTGGCTGGGAGGCCAAATTAGTCAGTGTTCTCCAGAGAAACAGAGCCAATAAAACGTGTATATAAAGAGAAAGAGATTTATGATAAAGGGTTGGGTTACACAATTGTAAAGACTGGCAAGACCCAATTTGCAGTGTGAGCTGTCAGACTAGAGGCCCAAGAGAGCCTCTGGTGCAGGTCCAATCTGAGTCAGTCTGCCAGAGAATTCCCTCCATCTTTTCGTTTCATTCAGGCCTTCAACTGGTTGGACGCAGCCCACCATGCGAGGGAGGGCAATCTGCTTTACTCAGAGTTCTTTGAATTGCATGCTAATCTCATCCAAAAACACCCTCTGAGTTGACATGCACAGTCAGCCTTGCAGAGGTAGAGCAGAGGTTTTGAGGATATGCCCTGCCGACACTCTGTTGGGTTGCTCTTCTGTGCTGCTCTGAGAATTCACACAGATCTGTATACTCTGAAACCAGAAGAAACGGTGGGACAGGAAGACTAAGATGAAGACTAAACAGCATAATGCTGCTGCCCATACTTCCACCCAGACCTGGCCTAAGCCTCCCCTAACTCTGGCTCTGCCGCTACACTGTGTTCCAGGGACTGTAATCCATGTGGCCGCTGGCCTACACAAATGCACTGGAGCCTTTGTCTCACGAAATCTTCCCTCAGCCTCTAAGTCATAGCAATGTGACCAGAGCAGCAGAAGGTCAAATAATATTCCAGAAGAATTATCAGTGTTGTTACCAGCTCAGAAGATTCCCAAAGCAGACAAATCATAGGCAGTCATAAAGCTGGCAGTATCAACAGACGATTGTCCAGTATTGCCCACTTACTCACTCAACCACCGATTTGATTTCAAGCTCGTAGCTTATCAGACGTACTCTCTTGAAACCATTAAAATACTATCATTATAGTATTGCTACAGCCTGGTGGAGACCATGGAATAAGGTGATTTTCATTGAAGTTGGTCTTGAATCCTCCTGGAGACTGGTAGCCTGAGAATGTGACTCATCTTTCTCTGTTCTGGAAGGACTAGAGGACACAGGACAGATGCATCTGGGGTACAGGAAGGTGAAATTCACAGGGCACCAAGGCAGTCAACGTACTGATATTTTCTCGGTGAAGGTAGGCTATGGAGTGTTGATCATAACCACTTAGGTCAAGAGATAATGAATGCCAGACATCCTTGCTCTTTGTCTGTTTTGTGGTGGCTCCTTTTTGCTCCCCAAACCAGGACTTGGCCAAAGAGGGCCAACAAGTCCCTCCACGTAGGGGCACAGGCTGGTATCCTGTAATACTCGGTTTGTAGAGAATGAAAGCAGCTTTGGTTCCCTTTTGCATGAGCACACCGAGTTGCCGACGTGACACTCTGGTTTCCTTGCTCGGCTTTGAAAGAGAGTAAACTCACAAAAGCTACTGTCGAGTTCAGAACAAACACAGGGGGTATGTTTAGTTATTTGTTTTTGTAGTAAAATAAAATATTTATTATCCGCAGACACCTACTGTGAACAGAGGGGGAGGCCACCGTGTTTTATCTCGCCGGTGTCATGTTTGACTTCCATTAGGGATGGATTACAGACCTGTGGGTTTTCATGAATTCAGAAAGTCCACTTTGAACACTGATTTCAAAGCCTACAGGGGGTGTGAGGATGTAAGAACACAGCTTTGGAGGAAGGAACCTGTTGCATCTGGCAAGCACCTTGTGTTTGATAAGGCAGATCGGAGGTTCCCTGCGAGAGAGAGGCCAGGCTGCTTCTCCCTTAATAAGACGACTTTAAAGGGAGCGTTCCTATTGTTCCCTCCACTCTTTCCTCAAGGTGTACACAATTAATTCAGTCCCGGAGTCCTGAGGAAATCACCATTGTATCAGCCGGCTTTGCCTTCTCGTCTCTCTAAGGCATCACAGGGAATCGGGAAGTGCGGGAATCGTCAGGGGGCTCTGCCTGGCGCGCGCCGGCACGCCTGCACCCCCGAGCCTGCGCCCACGTGCGCCCTGCAGCCCCGGCGGGTGGAGGTCCCCGAACCGGAGGAGGGCCGCCCGCACGTCCACCTGCAGGCCCATCACAGCTGCCTCCGGGTCTGAGAGTGCACTGGCCAATGCCCTGGCGTTGTCTGTCTGAAGAAGGGGGTCTCCGATGAAAGAGGGTGGGGGCCAGCACAGGGGAGAGGCTCAAGGCACCCACACATTTTTCCTGGTGAGGGAAAGAGCCCCGGTTCTTCCAGGGGCTTTGACCTCAGGGATGTGAATGTCTCAGGAAAAAGTCTGGGTTCACCCTGTCCTGTCAGGGACAACGAAAGAAAGGTTCCTGGGTGGGGACCTCACCGAGTCAGGTGTGGGGTCTTCAGAGGAAATGTTCTAACGGCCTCCTCGGGATCCCCACAGCTCCTTACTCGGCAAGTGTCTGGCAGGGGTGGGGGCCCCTTGGTAAGCAAGAGGGAAAGGGTGGGAGGATTGGATTAAAATGTGGAGACAACCGTGGGACCAGAAAGCCCCTGGTCTGATCACTGAAGTGCCGTCCTCAGGGTGACGCCAAAGCTGTGCTTAGTCTAACTCAGTCGTGTCCTCCTCTTGTGAGCCCATAGACTGTAGCCTGTCAGGCTCCTCTGTCCATGGGATTCTCCAGGCGAGGATACTGGAGTGGGTTGCCAGGCTCTCCTCCAGGGGGTCTTCCCGACCCAGGGATCGAACCTGTGTCCCTTATGCCTTCTGGATTGCAGGCGGATTCTTCACTGCTGAGCCACTGGGGAAGCCCGACCCAGTGCACATACGTCTACATTTTCACTTCTCATTCCTTGTGGTTTCATGGTGGCTCTCATCCTTGATTCAGACATTCAGGACATACTGATGGAGAAGGTAGAGGATTTCCCAGCTCCTCCAAGTCAAATACGACAAGTCCTGGGAGTGTGGCTGTTTCCAGCTAGTCCTGGCAGAAAGGCCTCTGCTTCTGACACCTGCCTCTTCAAGGACGAGCCACCTTCCCGTCCCTTCCCTGGCCATTGGCCCACCTACCCTCAAAACACACAACAGTCTCATTCCAGTGCATCACCTTTTTAGCTCCTCATGGGAATTTCTGGTGTGGGAGGCCCCTGCATGCACGCCTGCCGTGTCCCCAGGTGGCCTGCAGGGGATGATAAGGTGCCTCAAGCATGGCTCATGAATAAGTTAAGTGTCCATGTGTCTCGGGGAATATTTGCTCCTGGCTCCTGATTCTTCTGGACTCCTGGCTCTGGAATCCCTCTCTGGATGCTGCGGGCTCCAGAGCAGGAATTTCTGAAGCAGATGGATTACGGATACCCTGAGCAGGGCATTTCATACTACTGTCTCCCAGGAGCAGTTTGTATTTGCCTCCCAATCAAACCAGGGAGAAGAAGCCAGACTGTCACTGAGCAGCCATCCTGCTTGGGTCAGGGGTCAGCCCCTTGCCCAAACCATGTCCCTTCCTCACTGATGGCTGGACATCACGGGAACACGCATGCTTAGAATTTGCTGGAACAATTATAGCCATCCTGAAACCTTCATGCTTGAACCTTAGAGTCCTTGGACTAGCTTCTGAAAGGCTGAAGGTCAAGGCACTTCCTGGAGAAAGAAAAAACAGTCATGGTCATCCCCAGACATTAGAGCCCAACTTGAAGTTCCTTCTTCAATTTCCAAAGGCACGTGGAGGTAGTTTGTGAACCGAGAATCCTCTCTGTTCTCTTTCACTTTTCTTTGCTTCTTCGCCTGTCTAATTTGATCTCCTTCTTCCAGAAATAGATCTCAAGAACTTCTGGGTTTGGGCTGGGAACCTCTTGTCAGAGGTTTAGAGCTTTCCCGAGGGCTCAGATGGCAAAGACTGCCTGCAGTGCAGGAGACTGGGGCTTGATCTTTGGGTTGGGAAGATCCCCTGGAGAAGGGAATGGCTACCCACTCTAGTATTCTTGCCTTGGAAATCCCATGGACAGAGGAGACTGGTGGGCTACAGTCCATGGGGACACAAAGAATTGGACATGACTGAGCAACGGACACTTGCCCTTTTATCAGAGGTGTAGTTCTGTTGTGAGGAAAGACCTAGGGCTCCTTCAGTAGCTGTGTGTCTTCAGGTTTGCAGAAGGACACACAGTGTGCTTCTCTTCCAGGGAGCAACTTGAAAAAGCTTGAACTTTGCTAAAACCCCACATACAGAAGTCTACTTGTATGTATGCTTTGACATGCAGGATCACCATGGGAAAGTTGGAGTCCTTGTTTTTGCTTATCCACATGTGTATGGATGTCAAGGACATGACTGAGTGACTGAACTGAACTGGTGTCAATTAAGTGCTTTACCGTAAACCATCAAATTATCTCTTTCGTTGTCTTTCAGTCACTCAGTCGTGTCCAACGCTTAGTGATCCCATGGAAACGCAGCACTCCAGGTTTCCCTGTCCTTCACTGTCTCCTGGAGTTTTCTCAAGTCCATGTCCCTTGAGTTAGTGATGCCATCTAACCTCACCCTCTGTCATCACCTTCTCTTCTTGCCTTCAATCTCTGCCAGCATCAGGGTCTTTTGCAATGAGTCGGCTCTTTGCATCTGGTGGCTGAAATATTGGAGCTTCAGCTTCAGCATCAGTCCTTCCAGTGAATATTCAGCGTCGATTTCCTTTAGAATTCACTGGTTTGATCTCCTTGCTGTCCCCAGGACTCTCATGAGTCTTCTTCAGCACCAGAGTTTGAAAGCATCATTTCTTCAGTGCTCAGCCTTCTTTATGATCCAACTGTCATGTCTATACATGACTACTGGAAAGACCATGGCCTTGACAAAATATCTCAGAATGCTTTAGAAAGCATTTGGGGATTTTTAGATAGAAAGGTGCTATCTAAAATGGCATTCGGTCTGTGTTTAGTACAACAGCTAGGTCCTTGAAACACTAAGTTCATGAATCAGACTCAGAAATTTCTGGAAGTTAAGAGTCAAGGTTCCCATGGCAACCTCCTTTGTTCCATTACACACTTTTATAATGACGTTTCTTTTATTACTCAATCCCATAGTAATATTCCACGAGACACACAATGAGGCTATATTTTTAGAGAAATGACTAACTATGAGATAGAAAAAAATATACTCACACCTCATCCCACTAGTCGAGTATCAGAAGGTCTACCACTGTGAGCAGAGATTTACAACCTGGATCTTCTAACTTTTTTCATGCTTTCATTCTGGACTTTATGAGCACTCCTACTTCATTAGAAGAGCTTTGGATAGCAACATGTAAACCCGCCACTGTGGCCTGGCCCACTCCCCCATCTCTGGCATAAAAAAAAAAAAGGCCTTGTCCTTGAAAATCTTTTAACATATGTGAAACGTTGCCATTGTAGACCAAGGCTGGATCTGTGAAATCCCATCCTAAGTCCTCTTTTTCAGCTGGATGCATCAGGCACAGAGAAGAGATCACATTCCATGAACCCACAAGGACCCCGGGAGGCCACACCGAATGTCAACCAGACACACTCTCCTGGAACCACTACCTTAATAATGTGCATTTAAAGAAAACTCATGTTAAAACAAACACAAAGACATAAGGTCCTTGAACGTAAAGTGTGTGTGTGAAGTTGCACAACAGGACACAAGGTCTCATTCAGCAGATGCGTATGGGGCTCCTGCAAAAGTCCAGGCACCCTTCTAGGCTCTTTGCAGCTAAAACTCTCCAAGCACACACCACGGGCCAGGCACTGACCTGACCATTTCACTCTTTCTCTGATTTTCACAAGAGCCTTAGAACTCCCATTTTCCAGATGAACAACACTGAGGCAAATGCCCTTCAAGCACCTTGCCCAAAGTCAGAGCTTGGGGAGTGGCCTAGTTCCAGTATCTGAGATCCAACCTTGAGCTGAATTGCCTCAAAACTTTACAGAAACATCCCACTTTCTCGTAGCTTCCATAATCTCCAAATACCAAACTCTCCGACAAGGACCCACAGTTCATTTTCCTGACTCTGCCTGGCACTACTCCCCTGGTGTGCTGTCCTTACCCAGCAAGGAGTCTGGTGGGGGATGTAATATATGCTCCATAGCTCCCTTCCACTACCCACCCCTGGACCAGGGCTGGCCAGGCTTTAGCTGAGACCAGATCCTTTCTCACCTACTCCTTTCTTATCTTGCTCCTGGTTCTCCTGTTAACTGTGTTTCCAGAAGCTCATTCCTGCAATTAGCCACAAGCATCTGAAACCCTGCCTCAGGCTCTGCTTCAGGGAACCTGACCTAAGGCAGAAGCCATACTAAGGTGCCCTTGAGGTCTGAGGTGGTGTAAACAGGGTTACAGAACACAGAGGCATCCTATAGCCAACAGAAATCCACCTGCTGAAAATGAACCTGCGTTTCAGATATGCAATACAAGTACAGAAACCTGGGGAAGGAAATATTACATTCACTTAAAATTCTCATAGAGATGGAAGTGGCCGGAACAGCAATTAGAGACAATGTGTTTGTTTCCTGGGGCTGCCACGAGAAATGACCACAGACAAACGGGCAGCTTAAGACCACAGCTCTCTCTGTACTCCCTCGAGGCTCTAGAGGCCAGAAGTACAAATCCAAGGGCTGAGCAGAGTGAACTCCCTCTGCAGGCTCTGAGAGAGGATCTGTCCTCTGCCTCCCTCCCGGCTCCTCAGGAGCTCCTGGTGGTCCTCGGTGTCCTTCATTTTTAAAGGCATTATTTCCACGCTACCTCCATCTTCCATCTTCATGAGACCTTCCTGCTACACATCTCTGTTGCCCCACTCTTTTCAAAAAAATATTTGTTTGGGGCACTGGGCCTTAGTTGTGGCATATGAGATCCATCACCGTTGGGTCACGCAGGAACTTTTACCGTGGCTTGCGGCCTCTCTAGCTGTGGCACTTGAGCTTAGCTGATCACTGAATGCCGGATCTTACTTCCCTGACCAGAGACTGAACCCACATCCCTTGCCATTGCAAGACAGATTCTTAAATGTTGGACCACTAAGGAAGTCCCTNGCTTGCGGCCTCTCTAGCTGTGGCACTTGAGCTTAGCTGATCACTGAATGCCGGATCTTACTTCCCTGACCAGAGACTGAACCCACATCCCTTGCCATTGCAAGACAGATTCTTAAATGTTGGACGACTAAGGAAGTCCCTTCCCTTCTTCTTAGTAGAACTCTTGTCTTTGTATTTGAGACTCACCTTAAATCAAGTAAGATCTCTTCTCAATGAGTCTTCAGTTAATTATATCTGCAAAGAACCTTTAGTCACATTCATAGACTCTGGGTAGATATATATCTTTTTATTGTGGGGTGGGATAGGGTGGGGTGGGGTGGGATATAATTCAACCTGTTATAGCTATACTTGTAATCTGAGGTTCTTTGCCAAGATCCAAAAAGTGAGACTCAAGATGCTATCAACAACTAGGGTTTCTTCCCTCCACTCTGCCCACAGGTCCTCAGGGGTAGAATGCCGCTCCCAGAGTCACTAGGAGCAAATGGCTTCTCCACCGGCACTCTTGCCAGACGTCATAAAGGACTGGGGCAAGCGCCAAAAGCCAAGCAGCTCTAAAGCAGTAATCCTCTTAGAATCCTTCCTCGACAGCAGGTGATATGCAATTTGAAATCTCAGAACCTTTGAATGACTAAGAATTTGGCCCTGAGTTTATTCATAAACCTCTATAGCCAAGACAGATTTACATGAAGTCATTAGAGTTAAAAAAAAAATCCAGCATTCCACCTGGAGTAGTCAGCTTATTCATTTCTTGGTCGCCTCTTACTTTTCAGAGTTATCAATCACACGTGACACTCCTCTGAATTCATGATTTACCTTTAAAGTCATGGGAGCAGGCATCACACCTCTGACTGCAAAGCTTCAGGGCAAAGGGCATCCTTAAGAACTCGAGGTGAGCGTGCAGGAGAAGCTTCATCTTCAAATCGTCTCCAAAGACCCCGTGTGGACCACTGGGACCACTGACAGTCCTGGTTGGGTCTCTGCTTGCACTTCCTGCTCTTAAGAAGTTTTCCCTCCGTGTACCAAAGAAAAGCATGGTCGGTAGCAATGGGAGCCTGGAACACTTTGCAAAAAATTAAGCCTTCTGGTCACGCAACAATGGTCATATTAGAGCAATTTACAGCGAATCCTTGTCTGTGTCCCAAAGCATCATCTGATTGTAAAGACACAGGAAGTGGTGGGAGAGATACTGTGGCCAGTGTGAATCATGGTGGAGCTTCACCAGAGACAGGTGCAGATGTCTCTCACCAAATTGCAGAGTTAGGTTCAGTAGAATTTTCTCTGCAGGCAAGCGAATGCAGGTATGGAGACAAGACTGTGTTGCATGGTTCCATCAAAACCAGGAGCTCCTAAGATGCTGTGAATCATAAAGAAAATCGACTGCAGCATCAAAATATTCTCTACTATGTGATTAATTTGGTCAATAGGAAGCCAACAGAGCTAGGTGATGATTTGTTTCAAAATCAAATGATTCTATATGCAAAACTAGGAATTACAGCTCATGATTATGATATTATCATTAATACAATTATTTTTAATTAAGAATTTTTATTAGCCCTCATCAACTGAAGTAATAGCTGTGCAGTGAAATAGATTCGCTCCCCAGACATGAAAAGACCTCCATGAGGACAAAGAGCCAAGCAAAAATGATGCGATTTTGATGCCAAGGCTGTCTTCCAGAAGAGACTGTGTACTTGTTCTGGTGGAGATTTTTTCTAAAATTTATCACTTTCCCAGTTTCTGATCCGAGTCACCCAAGGACTAGGCCAGAACCTTCCGGTCCAGTGCCCCATCCCCAGGGAAGACCTAGATTTTTAATCCTTTCGAATGTTCTGGCTGTGGACGCAGAACTATGTGTTAACCGTAGAAAGCATCCACTTTGTGGTCCATTATTGTCAAAAAGGCCCCATGTCAGGCAGTGTCCTGTCCCCTGGGGAGTCACCTGTCTCTCTGGGCGGTGGGCACCCTCTCAGTTAAACACAAAGGCTATTGGTAGCATATCTGGAGCTGAAACTACTTTCACTAACCAACATAAGACTCATCTTATTATAATTAACATCAGTATATTTCTTTATATCCACAGCCTCTTGGAGGAGCTAATGCAAAACAAACCAAAGGGAGAAAAAAACCCTCAATTGTTTGGGGGATTTTAAGAGAATTCTTTAATATCAGATTAAGCCCATTTTGATTGTAGATCTATTTTCAGCTCAACATTACCAAAGAATATTACAAGAAAACTCTGTTTTATGAAGTTATTATGATTTAAACCGTTCTCTCTCTGCTCTTTCTCCCCGACTCTCTCACACACACATTCCTTCTCTAGAGGATCTAAAAATAAGCCTCAAGCTATGCATGTCAGTGCTCCGGGTTTATGCCACCGACTAAGGAGTTTTTCAGAAAATACCTTTATTATTTTCTGGGGTTCCCCTGCAGAATCTGGAAGCAGAGATGGTTTTAGCTCTGAGCCATAGGGGGAGCAGGGCTGTCTAAGGGACAGGATCTGGAAGCAGAGATGGTTTTAGCTCTGAGCTGTGGGGGGAGCAGGGCTGTCTAAGGGACAGGATGGCCACCACGGTCATCCTCACTCTCGTCACAACCAGTACTGGCTGTTTTCTAACAGCTGAAAAGTCCATGATGGCCCGATTTCAATAGGCATCTTTACCCTGTGGGATTTCAACCCAGCCAGATCCTATGTGCGTGCAGGTCTCAGCTGTGTGTGTAAAACACTCAGTGCTTTTTTGTTGTTGTTGTTTGAAGCTGCAAGGGCAAAGTGAAAGACCTGGCAAGGTGGTATTTCTGGGAAGAGCTTGCACACACAATTTGGAAAAAAAAAAAAAGAGAGACATGTTTAAGAAGGGTGCTGAGTGTGCCCCAGGTGAGTGGTATAAGCGCTGTGCCTTCTCAGAGCCTCTGCCCAGCACAGGATTGCCCACCTCCAGCTGCAGAATCGTGGACTTGCAGGTCTGCTCTGAGGCCCACTTGGCCTCCACACATGAAGCAGGGATGAGCGGATGCCATCTGGCAGCCGTGGTTTGTTTCCGAGCCCTGAATGCTTGCCTGCCTGTGTGCTTGCCAACAGAGAACGTGGACTATCGGATGGGGAAAAGCGTTTTCAGTGATGGCCTGGCCCCAGTCAACCCTGACAAGCAGACCACTTCTTACTGAAGCCAATGACCAGAGGGATGGGGGAGTGTACACTCGGCCAGCTCCTGTGAACGTTACCTCGTGGCCGGTGGTCACACATGGAAGAAAAGATGCATTCACTGTGTAGTGCTCATTGACCGGCTACTAGATTAACTCAGTAGGTAGGAACTTAATCTATGGATAAAAAAGTGAAAAATGTAACAACTTCCTCACAACAGCTTAGCTCTGACTCTGGTGATGTTTTGGGGTGTCCCCTGAAAGCAGCAAGCTGGGGAGCAGCATAGGCTTCCCTGTGGCTTCCTCACTCATGGCATGAACTCCTCCCTCAGGTGTGGCCCGACTGATGGCGCTGCTATGACGCCACAGTCCCTAGTTGTCCCAGGAACAGCAAGGCGGGCAGCCTCACCCACCAAGCCCCAGTTGTGTGCCAAGCCCAGTGCAAGTCACTTGATAGCCAGCAGCTCACTAAGCAGATGCTGCACATCCACTATTTCTTAGATGGGCATTTGGTCACAATTTAGTATTTCTGCAATTGGCATCTGTCTTGTGACTCATAATGCCTTCTGGCAAAAAGAAGCATATTATGTATGTGTGTCAATTAAAAAAATATGTCATAGGTTTAAAGTCACTTTAACATAGAAGTAATGTAGTATGATGATATGATGATCCCCATTTCACAGATGAGGCAAACTGAGATGGAGACAGAGACCCACCCAGCAGCACACAGCCTGTAGGTGGCTGACCAGCTTTCCAGTCCAGGTCTCTCTCCTGCAGAAGTTTGCTTTTGATACTTTTCCCATTATGAACAAATGTGAGGGAAGCCCAGAAGTCTCTCAGAAATGGGACCTATGAAGTGGCCAAAGCAGGACTGGCAGCAACATGGTGGACTTAGAGATTGCCATACTGAGTGAAGTCAGTCAGACAGGAAAGACAGATCCCATACAATACCACCCGAGTTGTTTGCTGTTCTTTACTCAGTCGTGTCTAACTTTTTGTGACTCCACGGACTGTAGCCCGCCAGGCTCNCTATGAAGTGGCCAAAGCAGGACTGGCAGCAACATGGTGGACTTAGAGATTGCCATACTGAGTGAAGTCAGTCAGACAGGAAAGACAGATCCCATACAATACCACCCGAGTTGTTTGCTGTTCTTTACTCAGTCGTGTCTAACTTTTTGTGACTCCACGGACTGTAGCCCGCCAGGCTCTTCTGTCTGTGGGATTTCTCAGGCAAGAAGACTGAAAGGATTGCCATTCCCTTCTCCAGGAGCTCTTCCCAACCCGGGGATCAAGCCCATATCTGCAAGTCTCCTGCATGGGCAGGCAGATTCTCTACTGCTGACCCACCAGGGAAGCCTATGCCATCACTCACATGTGTGATCTAAACACACAGTTCAGATGAACTTATTTACGGAGCAGAAACAGAGTCACCATGGAAGAAAACAAAGATGTGGCCACTTGGAGGGAGGAGAGGGAGAGAAGAGCTGGAAGACTGGGATCGATAAATACACGCTACTGTATATGTAATATAGATGACTAACAAGGGCCTGCTGAATGGCACAGGGAACTCTACTCCGTACTCTGCAGTGGCCTATCTGGAAAAAGAATCTAAAAGAAACTGTAGATGTATGTGTAAATGGTTCACTCTGCCGTACACGTGAAACTAACACAATAGTGTAAATCAACTGTACTCCAATACAATAAGAAAAAAAAACAATAAAATTGTGATGAACTTATAACGCGAAGAAAACTAGACCTTGTGCTCAATTAGCGAAGAGTCTAAGCAGAGTCTGGGTTTGGGGAAGTCAGTTAAAGAAGTAACATGGTTTGTCAGGACGTCCCTGGTGGTCCAGTGGTTAAGAATCTGCTTTTTGATGCAGGGGATGTGGGTTCCATCCCTGGTCGGGGGCTAAGATCCTACATGCCTAGGGGAAACTAAGCCCACTCCACAAGATAAGTCCTCATTCCTCAGTGAGAACTCAAAACAGCCAACATTTTAAAAGAAAGGAACAAGATTTGTTCATACAGGTTTCTCAGCCTGAACTCCTGATCATGGGTGACAGGGGTGTCTGGAGGCGTGTGTGGTAGGGGGTGGGGGGTGCCTTTCACATGGGAGAGTCATTTCCTGCTTTCAGGGAGACAGAGGAGGGTCAGAGTGTCCATCTTGCATTTCTTAAGTAACTTTAATTCAAAGTCAACAACATGCCGCAGAGATGTATTTGGGGGATGCCTGCTCCAACTCCAAGACCTCCACCATCAAGAGGTGAGAGCCCTCAGGTTGCCAGGCCTTTTTGGGTTGGGCCTGAGGGATCAGTAATTGATCCCCTGTGCACAGTCAGAAGCATGCAGGATTGAGGTGGGTATGTTCCCACCACCCTGACCAGAAGGTGGTGGTTCCCTGTACCAGGCACTTGCCTGGGGCTCTGGGAACTGAGCTGGCCAGCAGGCAGATTCTCAGAGACCTGGTATTTCAGTCTGACCTCCCTCGCTGCCACCTCTTACTTTCTCCTCGTAAGTTTCTTCACTTCCTCCTTGTCTCCTTTCTTAAGCATCTTGGTGATGACCACATGTTTTGCAGGTCATGGATTAACTACACAAAAGCTCCAAAGGTCACCACCTCTCCCGCGGTTGGTCATTGACCTGAAATCATGAATTTGTCATTTTTGTTTGTAGTAGCAAGGACATGTGTTGCTTTCAGCATGACTGTGGTCCAGATGATACACATTGAACAGGAAGTGCTTGCCCATGACTTACGACAGATTTACCAAGCGACTCCATTCTTGTTATTTTATACCCAGATAAACAGTCTTAAGTTACTGAACCTCGTGACTTAGCTAATGCGGGACAGTGGTTGTTTTACAGAAAGGAAAACTTCTTCTAAGATCTTTCAATCTCCTGATGATCTGGCTCCCAGGATCCCTGCTGTGCACTTGCATGGCCTCCAGGTCTCCGCCACAAACCAAGCTCCAGGACCTACTGGAGGCCGGGCTTCAGGCCCCTGCTGTCTGTGCCACCTGCTGGAGGGGACCATCCACTCTCCAAGGTGCCGCATCTCTGAGACCAGCTTCTCCAGGGCACACGCTCTGCCCTTCGCTTGATGTATTTCTGTCATGGGTCAAGTTTAGTTCTGGCATCTTGCATCTGAAGGACCTAAGGATTACTCCTGGGACAAGAGGTGCGAGGAAGCATGTGGAAGTAACATGTTTCCTAAAGCCACGTGTTCTCACGAAGCCAGAGAGCAGGTGACTGAGGGGACCTCCTCCCGGCCAGGCCTGCTCTCAGGTTGGTCCTGATCAGGAGCCCCGGTGAGCAAGGCCAATGCCTAATGTGCCTCTGCTGAAAGGTTCTGGCCAAATACCACAGAGCTGCTGACCCTTTTAGGAAGAAACAGCGTTAAAATATGCCATTTTTCTCCCCCAGAGAAAGTACTTTTGTCTGTGATTCATAAGCCCTTCCTTCTCTCTGCGCCCACTTCCTCTAGCTCCTCAGGACCTAGCTTTTATCCTATAGAACAGAGCTGACAAGTTCATGGGTGGAATTTACTTGAGTATTTGCAAGTGTTCATGAAAGCTCTGCCTACAGCCTGGAACCCACACCTTCACCTCCACCCTCCATGGAGCACAGAGGAGACCTTCTAGGAGATGAGGGTGTGACGGGAGGAACAAATCTGACTCCAGATCGGATCTGTCTCTCACTTTAACCTTTGTACTCTGCTGCTTTGCCTTGTGTTAAGAATGCTGCCTATAGTCTGAAACATACCGGGGCGCCCATTCTCAAGCCCATTCTCAAGCCCATTCTCAAGGCTCTGACCTTTGAAGGTATAACAGCTTTCCATTCACACAGAGATGAAAAGTTGCAGAACAGAAACTAGTATTTGTCTTATCGGGGGTTCACAGAAATATCACAACAGCTGCAAGAACAAAGGATTTTGACATCAAGAAGTTTTCAACAAACAACCACAGTCCTTCCCCTTTTAGCCTTAGGGGGGGAAAAAAAAACCTAATTATTACCTCATTATTACTCAGGTAAGATGGTACTTTTTGTGACACGAGTCCTCACATCCTCTTGATCTGCTGGCTTTCTTAATAAAGTCCCTATTCCTTGCCCCCCCAAACTTCTCTTCCTATTTATTGACCCCTTCGCATGGTAAGCAGGAAAATCTTGGATGTGGTAGCAAGAGGAGTGGGCTACTCTCATTGCATGTTTGCTGGTAAGCTCTCCCGACATTTTACTTTACCCAGTGGTAAAGTTACCACCCAAGGGAAAGAAGCATAAGGTAAGACTTTGGAGGAGATTCATAAAAACTGGAAGGTCTTGGAGAATGCCAGCAGTCTACAGAAAGTAAAAACATTTCCCTTCTAGTGTTTCTCACTGGAGTCCTGGGCTGCACTCAGGGGCCAGGTGAGCGGCTGCATTTGAATGACTCAGAATGGCCTCCGCTCCCACTCATCATAGTGCAAGATGCTATTCTTGGGCATCTCATTTTATCAAAGGAATTAAACTTTTAAATTATATTACATAGTTGTGCTATGAGAAATTCCAGATTTCCAGAGCTATTGTCAATGTTCTGGTGAGGTTTTAAACTGGGGAAATGTGCTAACATAAAACGCAGGTGATGTAAACCGCAGGGAAGAAGGCCAACATCTCATAAAAGCCATCTTTAAGTCCATACACAAGAAAATCAGTCCTATGCCTTGTCTGTGGCTGAAAACAGTTCTAGGAGCAAGGAGTAGGAACAGCCCATCATCTCACACAGCCCAAGTGGCTCAGTTATATCCTCCTGATGCAGGAAGGATGAGAATCCAGGGAAGAGGTGATAGAATAAGAGGCAACAGGAGGACCATCTCTGTGCTTCACGAGAGAAAGTGAGTGTGGTCATGATTTCCAAGCCTGGGTCTTGTGCTCCAGGAATGTGTCTATAGCAAGACTTGCAGAGGAAGACTTTGCAAAAATGTACAAGAGGATAAACGTGCGTGTAAAGCTAGATGAGTGGGGGTAGAATCAGATACACACAGAAATACAGCTATGGGTGGATAAAGATTACACATAGGTAAATACAGATATTGACATAATACAGATAGACGCATCAGATGATAGACTTAGAGACAGAAATATGGAGACACAAATACAGTTGTAGAAAAAGATAGAGATGGCTGAGGAGAGAAGGTGAAAGTGAAGTCTCTCAGTCGTGTCTGACTCTTTGCAACCCCATGGACTGTAGCTTTCCAGGCTCCTCCATCCATGGGATTCTCCAGGCAAGAATCCTGGAGTGGGTTGCCGTTTCCTTCTCCAGGGGATCTTCCTGACCCAGGGATCGAAACCGGGTTTCCCACACTGCAGGCAGACGCTTTACCCTCTGAGCCACCAGGGAAGCCCAAGATGGGTGAGGAATGGCCTGGAAATAGATGTACTGAGCTGAGAGATAAAAAGACATAGATAATCATCTCTCACATCCCTCCCCCTAGCGAGCTCACTCTCAGGGGGGAGTGCTTTGGAAATGGAAGATGGGTTTCCTGCTTTCAAAAAGCATCCAGTCTAGTAAAAAGGAGATATGTCAATATCACTGAGATACAAGGGGATGATCCTCATGTCAGAAGAAACTAGATTATGCAGTGAAAGCCCAGTGCAGAGGCCGTAACTCAGCCTGGGGAAGAAACGCAGAGGCTGGAGCCAGGGTGTTGGGCCCTGAACCTCCGTTTTGTGCCTGCATGTCATACAAGCACATGTGTGTTACATGGTTTGTTCATTAAGCAGGAGCTTCCACCATTCTCCGTAAGGCTCCCATTCAAGGCTGGTCTGACACTCCCAACCATGAGCCTTCCATAACCCCTTGAACTCCAGGACACCTGCCAGGTCCAGGTGAGAAGGAGGAGAAAAGGTGATGCCTGTGGTCCCCCCGGGGCTGAGGGTCCCCCTGTGATGAGATGGGTGGGAGAGGCTCTTGATAGATGGTGGTTATCCAGAGCCCAGTTCAGTTCAGTTGCTCGGTCGTGTTCGACTCTTTGAGACCCCATGGACTGCAGCACACCACTCCCGGAGCCTACTCAAACTCACATCCATCATGCTGGTGATGCCATCCAACCATCTCATCTCCCAGTTCAGAGAGGGTTTTCTGGGGCAGGCTAGGAAGATTCTGGAAACCAGAGAAGGCAGAGGAGGAGGAGACCCAATACATGTCAGCCTGGAAAGGGGCTGCTGGACACCAGCCACGATTCTCTACCAAGGAGGCCACTGGCTTAGAAACCACCAGCAGAAGCCACTGGAAAANGATCCCCTGTGCACAGTCAGAAGCATGCAGGATTGAGGTGGGTATGTTCCCACCACCCTGACCAGAAGGTGGTGGTTCCCTGTACCAGGCACTTGCCTGGGGCTCTGGGAACTGAGCTGGCCAGCAGGCAGATTCTCAGAGACCTGGTATTTCAGTCTGACCTCCCTCGCTGCCACCTCTTACTTTCTCCTTGTAAGTTTCTTCACTTCCTCCTTGTCTCCTTTCTTGAGCATCTTGGTGATGACCACATGTTTTGCAGGTCATGGATTAACTACACAAAAGCTCCAAAGGTCACCACCTCTCCCGCGGTTGGTCATTGACCTGAAATCATGAATTTGTCATTTTTGTTTGTAGTAGCAAGGACATGTGTTGCTTTCAGCATGACTGTGGTCCAGATGATACACATTGAACAGGAAGAGCTTGCCCATGACTTACGACAGATTTACCAAGCGACTCCATTCTTGTTATTTTATACCCAGATAAACAGTCTTAAGTTACTGAACCTCGTGACTTAGCTAATGCGGGACAGTGGTTGTTTTACAGAAAGGAAAACTTCTTCTAAGATCTTTCAATCTCCTGATGATCTGGCTCCCAGGATCCCTGCTGTGCACTTGCATGGCCTCCAGGTCTCCGCCACAAACCGAGCTCCAGGACCTACTGGAGGCCGGGCTTCAGGCCCCTGCTGTCTGTGCCACCTGCTGGAGGGGACCATCCACTCTCCAAGGTGCCGCATCTCTGAGACCAGCTTCTCCAGGGCACACGCTCTGCCCTTCGCTTGATGTATTTCTGTCATGGGTCAAGTTTAGTTCTGGCATCTTGCATCTGAAGGACCTAAGGATTACTCCTGGGACAAGAGGTGCGAGGAAGCATGTGGAAGTAACATGTTTCCTAAAGCCACGTGTTCTCACGAAGCCAGAGAGCAGGTGACTGAGGGGACCTCCTCCCGGCCAGGCCTGCTCTCAGGTTGGTCCTGATCAGGAGCCCCGGTGAGCAAGGCCAATGCCTAATGTGCCTCTGCTGAAAGGTTCTGGCCAAATACCACAGAGCTGCTGACCCTTTTAGGAAGAAACAGCGTTAAAATATGCCATTTTTCTCCCCCAGAGAAAGTACTTTTGTCTGTGATTCATAAGCCCTTCCTTCTCTCTGCGCCCACTTCCTCTAGCTCCTCAGGACCTAGCTTTTATCCTATAGAACAGAGCTGACAAGTTCATGGGTGGAATTTACTTGAGTATTTGAAAGTGTTCATGAAAGCTCTGCCTACAGCCTGGAACCCACACCTTCACCTCCACCGTCCATGGAGCACAGAGGAAACCTTCTAGGAGATGAGGGTGTGACCGGGAGGAACAAATCTGACTCCAGATTGGATCTGTCTCTCACTTTAACCTTTGTACTCTGCTGCTTTGCCTTGTGTTAAGAATGCTGCCTATAGTCTGAAACATATAAGGGCGCCCATTCTCAAGGCTCTGACCTTTGAAGGTATAACAGCTTTCCATTCACACAGAGATGAAAAGTTGCAGAACAGAAACTAGTATTTGTCTTATCGGGGGTTCACAGAAACATCACAACAGCTGCAAGAACAAAGGATTTTGACATCAAGAAGTTTTCAACAAACGACCACAGTCCTTCCCCTTTTAGCCTTAGGGGGGGAAAAAACCTAATTATTACCTCATTATTACTCAGGTAAGATGGTTCTTTTTGTGACACGAGTCCTCACATCCTCTTGATCTGCTGGCTTTCTTAATAAAGTCCCTATTCCTTGCCCCCCCAAACTTCTCTTTCTATTTATTGACCCCTTCGCATGGTAAGCAGGAAAATCTTGGATGTGGTAGCAAGAGGAGTGGGCTACTCTCATTGCATGTTTGCTGGTAAGCTCTCCCGACATTTTACTTTACCCAGTGGTAAAGTTACCACCCAAGGGAAAGAAGCATAAGGTAAGACTCTGGAGGAGATTCATAAAAACTGGAAGGTCTTGGAGAATGCCAGCAGTCTACAGAAAGTAAAAACATTTCCCTTCTAGTGTTTCTCACTGGAGTCCTGGGCTGCACTCAGGGGCCAGGTGAGCGGCTGCATTTGAATGACTCAGAATGGCCTCCGCTCCCACTCATCATAGTGCAAGATGCTATTCTTGGGCATCTCATTTTATCAAAGAAATTAAACTTTTAAATTATATTACATAGTTGCGCTATGAGAAATTCCAGATTTCCAGAGCTATATTGTCAATGTTCTGGTGAGGTTTTAAACTGGGGAAATGTGCTAACATAAAACGCAGGTGATGTAAACCGCAGGGAAGAAGGCCAACATCTCATAAAAGCCATCTTTAAGTCCATACACAAGAAAATCAGTCCTATGCCTTGTCTGTGGCTGAAAACAGTTCTAGGAGCAAGGAGTAGGAACAGCCCATCATCTCACACAGCCCAAGTGGCTCAGTTATATCCTCCTGATGCAGGAAGGATGAGAATCCAGGGAAGAGGTGATAGAATAAGAGGCAACAGGAGGACCATCTCTGTGCTTCACNGAGTTAGCCAACCATGCCTGCTCAGATAAGGCATCGAAATGATCCCAGTATCTCTTTTTGACATTTAGAAATATGTAGAGAATGGGAATTTAGCACCATTGGTATGGAACTCTCTCTGAATTATATAGTGAAAGTATTAGTTGCTCGGTCGTGTCTAACTCTTTGTGACCCCATGGACTGTAGCCTGCCTGGCTCCTCTGTTCATGGAATTCTCTAGGCAAGAACACTGGAGTGGGTAGCCCTTCCCTTCTCCAGGGGATCTTCCTGACCCAGGGATCAAACTCATGGTCTCCTGCACTGCAGGCATGCCATCTGAGCCACGCGAGACTTCTGTAGCCAGAAAGTCAAAGCTGCAGTCACCTCCGGATGCTCAGCAAGGAGGCTCCAGTGGCCTTTGCTGATCTGAGATGGGGGGAGGGAGCTCATAGGAGGGAGAGAAGCTGGTGANCAGGCATGCCATCTGAGCCACGCGAGACTTCTGTAGCCAGAAAGTCAAAGCTGCAGTCACCTCCGGATGCTCAGCAAGGAGGCTCCAGTGGCCTTTGCTGATCTGAGATGGGGGGAGGGAGCTCATAGGAGGGAGAGAAGCTGGTGATGCCCACGACGAGCTGGCGCCTGGGGAGGTAGTTCCCTGAACACCTCAATATGCGGAGCATCTTAAAGTAGAAAGATCAGTTCCGAAGGAGTAAAAACCAGTCCAGTGGGATACAGAGGCTGGGACTGGGACTCAATACTACTACTTTAAAATGTATAAAAGGGCTTCTCTCCCCCCAGGCAGCCTTTTCTGTCTCCCCTTTGGCACACACAGTATNAAGTGATCAAATTAAACTGAGCTCACTAAGGCAGGCCTTCATCCAACGGGACCTGTGCCTTTATGAAAAGAGGAGATGTGGACGCAGAGAAGACAGCCTGGAGACACAGGGGGGCATCCGTGGAGACAGAAGATGCATTTTCTGTGATTCACCCACCAGCCAAGGAGGACTGAGGCCGTCAGGCGGAAGGTGGGGGCAAGGCTGGGAAGGGACCATCCCCAGCGCCCTCCGAGGAAGCACCCACCTTGAGTTTGGACTCTGGCTTGCAGAAATGCGGACAGTTTCTGTGGTCCTGGCCAAAGCTAGTGCAACCCCAGGAAGATGTATTCGTTTGCTTTCTCACAGTTTTACACAGCCATGCCCCTTCCTTGAGCTCTTGGAGAAGGTCGGGGGAGATACGGTGCAGTGGGGAGATGGGGGATCCACCCCACTGCACCTGCACAGGGCTCTCAGTTCCAGAGGAGGGGTGTCCCGGCCGCAGGGTCCACCGTAGGCAGCCGGGTGAGATGGTGAGAAGGCACTTCCTGGAGGCCTTGCCGCCTCCCGCATTCCAGCCATGAAAGGAGGAAACAGCGCTTTGCAGCCCGAATCCTGGAACTCAGCTGGGGCTGCTGCCGGTAATCAGGCAATGAGGCCCCGTCCTTTCCGATTTGGATCTTGGCTGATATCCCATGACCTATGGGAAATGAGTTGATCGTTTCAATCAAACGATAACCACGTTGGGTCACTCCCCATCACGGGCTCCAGGAGGCCGGCCAGGCCCCCGTGTTTGTCTAAGCCCATCACGGGGTGTCAGTTCCAATGAGTGGCCTTGCCAGTGCCGCAAGGACCATTACCTGGCAATGCAAACCAAGGAGAGCGAGCCTCACGGCCTGCGCTCCCGGGGTGGCCGCGGCCAGCCCAGCGCTGCTGTTTCCCGCTCAACAGGCCTTGGGGGACTGCTTGGTTGACAAGTGCCTGACGGGCAGTGGTTCTGGGCTGCGCTCAGTGTTCGCTGTGAGGGAAAGGTGGCCTCCTCCCGTGGCGGGGGGGCTGGAGCCTATCAGGTGTCTACGGCCACGTCAGACTTTTCTTCCTGCCTGCATTTCAGGGCTGCCCTCTGGATAAAAACAGATGCATGTGGTGTCAGGGTGTGAGGAACAGAGGGATGAAGAGATCCTCTAGGAAAGCCCCCTGCAGCTCCTCCCAGGGACCCTCTCTGGATTTCAGGAAACCTGCTGACCCCGCCCCCCTTGCAAAAGAGCTGTGTGGACTGAGCAACGGAACACACACACCGGCGCACACATCACGTGATCACAGACACACTCCATCCAGTTAGTATCCTCTGAAGCCTTGAGATGCCTCATAATTGCTGACTTGATCAGATTTTGTAGATTAAATACATCTAGTTTTGCTCTTTCTTAACCATCCAGATAAGGTTAAATAAGTGGAGACGTGGTATGGGTCTGTCCATGGAGATGTGCTTCATGCTTGCTCTGAATTAAGTCTCGTGATCATACTTTTCCACTCAAAGCTGTGTTTCTCCCATTTAAAAAAAAATAAAAATAGGAAGAGCCACTATGCCATGTTATAAACTGGCTGCCAACCCATGGCAACCTTGGAGCTTGCTTCCTGGATGGAATTGTCCTGACACGGGGAGCATAACTCCTCCTGACTCAGTTTTCCTGCCAAGTCGCTCCCCAGCAGAAGGGCTAAGATGGCAAGATGCTGAGTCTGCGGGAGGAAGCGTGTCCCATCGCACGCGTTCTTGCCCATCTCCTTGGGAAATGTCACTGCTCACAGGAGTGGAGTCAGACCTCACCCGGCAGAGAGTGGTCACTGTGGCCTCAGTCAGCCTAGCAGGGATATCACCTCTCAGGAGGGGACCAGGCTCCAAGGTCTCTCCAGGCCTCGGGAAGCCCATGTGCTAACACATAGGACCAGAGAGACAGCTGCCAATTATCCTGGTGAACAGTCTGACCAGCTTCACAGAGGCTGTAACACCCAACCTATGGATAAGCCACGGAGATGTTCTAAAGCTCTTGCAGACTCTTAGCAGGAAAGCCCGTACCCTTGCCCAATACCTGTCCACCACCTCTCTGATTACTGTCCCCAACCTCTCCCCTTCTCCAGGACGCTGGTAGCACATAGACTGGCCTGTACCCAACTATCCACAAAATCCAGAATTCCACCCCACCGCTTAGGAGCCGACTTCAAGGTGGCAGACTGGAGTCTGGCCTCAGGAGACGAAGCCAAGTCCGGGTAACCCTGGGTGCACGTCCTAAACCCAGCACACGGGAAGCGGGGCTGGGTGCCTCCTGTCTGCTCACGCCGCCTTGGGCACTCAGCACACGGGAAGTGGGGCTGGGAGCCTCCTGTCTACTCACACCACCTTGGGCACTCAGCACGGCCTGGCACATGGTGTGTGCTCTGAAAATACGTGTTGATGAACTGAGTGGACTGGGCCCAGCCGTGTCGTCTCCCAGGGCAGAGGAACGCCCAGAGGAGCCCCCAGGCACCCACGCAGAGGTGGAGTGTGTGCCGGGGGTGGCCGCCCAGGCCAGCAGTGATGCCAGAGGACCCGAGGAGTCAGATGCTCAGGCCGATGAGTCCCAGCTCCTGCCCGAGGTATGGGGAGTGGTGGGTAGGAGCAGCAGCAGAGAGCATCCCCCGACAGAGGTCCCCACTTGTGCTAACAGGATCCTTGGGGATACACGTCCAGCATGGAGTGTGGGAGGATGTGGAGTGTGGAAGGGACAAGGCACAGAGACGGCGGGCCTAGAGGAGGCAGGGTCAGGAAGGCGGGCTGAGCACACTGTCTGCTCACAGGATAAGCCATCAGGGCTTGTTGCCAGGACAGCATGTGACAGGCAAAAAGGTGACCTCGATGACTAGGGTGTCCCAGAGGGGCTCGATGGGCAGACCTTGGAACAAGGATTTGGGGAAGATCAGAGAGCAGAGAAATGGTTTTCCTGACTCCCAGCGATGGCCCAAAGCTATTAGGAGCAGCCAGTGGCCATGCCATGAGCTTGGATCAGCCCCTTCTCTGGGTTCCACTGGTTCAAGCTCTCAGGGCACTCATAACCCTGAGTAGTTTTAGGGTGCCCTGCCCTGCAGCCCCCTGAGCTGGGGCCTGGAGCCATCAGATCCTGTTTGGAGAGGTTGTGTGCCTACAAAGCTAAGGTCTCACTTTAGAGTTAGCCAACCATGCCTGCTCAGATAAGGCATCGAAATGATCCCAGTATCTCTTTTTGACATTTAGAAATATGTAGAGAATGGGAATTTAGCACCATCGGTATGGAACTCTCTCTGAATTATATAGTGAAAGTATTAGTTGCTCGGTCGTGTCTAACTCTTTGTGACCCCATGGACTGTAGCCTGCCTGGCTCCTCTGTTCATGGAATTCTCTAGGCAAGAACACTGGAGTGGGTAGCCCTTCCCTTCTCCAGGGGATCTTCCTGACCCAGGGATCAAACTCATGGTCTCCTGCACTGCAGGCATGCCATCTGAGCCACGCGAGACTTCTGTAGCCAGAAAGTCAAAGCTGCAGTCACCTCCGGATGCTCAGCAAGGAGGCTCCAGTGGCCTTTGCTGATCTGAGATGGGGGGAGGGAGCTCATAGGAGGGAGAGAAGCTGGTGATGCCCACGACGAGCTGGCGCCTGGGGAGGTAGTTCCCTGAACACCTCAATATGCGGAGCATCTTAAAGTAGAAAGATCAATTCCGAAGGAGTAAAAACCAGTCCAGTGGGATACAGAGGCTGGGACTGGGACTCAATACTACTACTTTAAAATGTATAAAAGGGCTTCTCTCCCCCCAGGCAGCCTTTTCTGTCTCCCCTTTGGCACACACAGTATGAGAAACCCGATTCCCGCGCAGCTCCTTTCTATTTGTGAAGGAAGAACAAACTGCATTTTCCCAGGTGAATAGGGACATAAATTCAGCTGAAATGGTGTGTCATTAATCAGATTCCAGGTCTGGAGAAATGATACCAGACCATGATCCCCATATTAAATGCATCAACTTACAAATGATTCATTTCATTTGTAGGGAAAAAAAATAGAGAAATGGTGGAAGAGAGCCAGTTATGCTTCATCCAACTCCTACTTGGTATTTCTGATTGAAAAGGGGAAACTTTAACAGGACAGGCACGGGCAGGGTGTAGGACACGAGTGTACAGTGGAGCTGGCATCTGCCAGGAGACCCCAAGGAGCCAGAAGGCATGCCCTCGTTTGGAGAGTCCGGGAGCATAAGTCTGAGCGTGAGATAAACTCAGGCTTTAAAAAGCTTGCCCAGCTTTCAGTGGAAGGCTATGAAATAGGGCTTCAAGTCAGAAAACAGATGGATACTTTGTCAAGAAGTCACCATGGAAAAACCTCAACAGACCTTCCAATATGAGTGTTCCTCTGAGTGACACTCAAGAGTAGGTTGGGGGAGAATCGATAATCAGACAGGACTCAAGCACCTCTAACAATCACGGGACATTTGCAATGATGTCAATAGACGCTCCTTAGGAAGTCCAAGGCCAATGAGCCCAAGGACCTCCTTGCTCCATTAAAAAGACAATTTTATCCATGAAATAATGGGAACTGCCAGACTTGGGGACAGAAATAGACTCTTTTACGTATTTCATTTGCACAGAAATATGTTTTAAATGAAATACTACCTGACAGATAAATGACTTAGCTTTGCGCATACAGCAGATTGATCTAGTGTTCCCAGCAGCCCAGTGGCTGGCAACAGCTCCGGAGGTGCTTAAACAGCTTAGTACATGAGGCAGTTTCGGCGCTGATGCAAAGCATTTGCAGAGTGACCCCAGTGTGTAATCTCTCTTTCAACCCGAAAGAAGATCAGCTTTGGAGTAGGATGATACCAATGGGCTGAGGTAACCCATACCACCTTTCAAATTAAAGACAGTTTATATGGACCGTAGACATGGTTTCATAGTGACCCCAAATGAAAATGGTTTCTCAAAGATTCAGAGCAATTCAAGGCCCATTCTCCAGCAGAGGAACAGACACGCTGGCAATTTGTTTGTTCTACTTGTGGTCTTTGTCATCTCTCATTTTAAACAGCACCGTGAAGGGGACAGCTGGAAAGTTAGCTAGCTGCTCTCCCAATTCCCAACAAGAACAAAGAAGCAGCAGCCCTCAAGGAACCTCTCTAGGTCTGTATGCGGGGAAATTAACTGTCTGTGCGGCAAACATATGTTGAACAGAAGCAGCGTCTTAATAATAATAATGCGGGCTCAGTATCCAGACCATGGGACCATCCTACAGGTGAACCCATCTTATAATGAGAAGCTTGTGGTGCTAAATTGCTTGGATGGAGGCCAAAACAGAGCTGCCTGATGCCAAGTTTTGCCTGGAGGAAACAGTACAGGAATCAAAACAAAGGCGAGCATTCTACTGCTGAACCAAACCTTCAGAGGAGGACAGAGAAATGGCCAAGGAGACTGTGTCTGCAGCTGTGGCGCTTCCGAGCTGAGTGCTCCACTCTGCAGGGCAAAATCAGCCCAGCACGAGCCCAGCACGTGTCTGTAAAGTCAGAGTATCCGATGGAAGACCAAGAAATCCAGGTCTAAGGGCTGGAACCAGGAGTCACCCTCAAAACTCAAACATGATACATAAAGTTAAAAAGAAAAAATCTTTGTACACAAGTACCACTTAATCACCATGCGTGTGCACACGTGTGTGTGTTTCTTTTATCTTAAGAAGAAAGATGATATATGCAAATTTATAAATAAACTCTCAGATGATGTGCTCATGATAAATTATGTTGATGACCTTGAATCTACTTGAAGGCACATCCTTATATTTTTGTGTAGGTTGATAGTACTAAACCTCTCACTGAAAACAACTCATCAGATTCATAAACTTTTGAAGGATCCTGAAGAAAAAAAATCAAACAACAGAGAATGTTCTGTTACCAGTTTCCACGGTGAAAAAATATTTGTGACAATAAAATGCGTTTCCTTATCACAGTGTTTTAACTAGTGAGTCAAGGTGGAAGGTCTTTAATGACCAATGGTGCAATTTATATAGATTGATTGAAGTTTCTACATGGATGGATATTCAGTTATTCCTCCATAAGTCTGCTGAATGAGGAGGAAAGCTGAATCTAATACCTGCCTTTGGAGATAGCTAAGAAGAACTAGGCAAATATACATCTCAGCAGGGCTGGGACCAGGGGTACCCATTTTCACAGCCCTCACTGGCAAAGATCTGTCTAGTCACAGCTGTGGTTTTTCCAGTTGTCATGTACAGATGTGAGAGTTGGACCATAAGGAAGGCTGAAGAACTGATGCTCTCAAATTGTGGCTCTGGAGGAGAAGCTTGNTTCAGAAAACGAAGATCATGGCGTCCAATCCCATCACTTCATGGGAAATAGACAGGGAAACAATGAAAACAGTGACAGACTTTATATTTTGGGGAGCTCTAAAATCACTGCAGATGGTGACTGCAGCCATGAAATTAAAAGACGCTTGCTCCTTGGAAGGAAAGCTATTATCAATCGAGACACCACGTTAAAAACCAGAGACCTTATTTTGCCAACAAAGGTCCGTCTAGTCAAAGCTATGGTTTTTCCAGTAGTCATGTACGGATGTGAGAGTCAGACTATAAAGAAAGCTGAACACCAAGGAATTGATGCTTTTGAACTATGGACTCTTGAGAGTCCTTTGGATTGCAAGAAGATCCAACCAGTCCATCCTAAAGGAAATCAGTCCTGATTATTCACTGGAAAGACTGATGCTGAAGCTGAAACTCCAATACTTTGGCCACTGATGTGAAGAACTGAGTCCTTGGAAAAGACAGTGATGCTGGGAAAGATTGAAGGCAGGAGGAGAAGGGGCTGACAGAGGATGAGATGGCTGGATGGCATCACCAACTGGATGGACATGAGTTTGAGTAAGCTCTGGGAGCTGGTGAGGGACAGGGAGGCCTGGAGTGCTGCAGTCCATGGGGTTGCAAAGAGTTGGACACGACTGAGTGACTGACCTTACTGACTGACTCATCCATGAAATGTTTATTCAAGTCTTTTACACAATTGTGTATTAGATAATGACTTTTCCCGAACATCCTGTGAGAGCTATTTACATATCAAGAACAGAATCATGTATTTATTGTTTACCTGGTAAAACTGTCTTTGCTCCCAGCTTCTTACTTTTACTTTGGATAATTTTTGATGCCGAGTCAGTAAATTTATATAGTTTTTTTTTAATTGCCATTTGTGGATTTTGTTTCCTGCTAACCAAGTTCTTTTCCACACTGAATAAAAATTCTTACATGTTTTGTTCTTACATTGGATTTTACACCTTAAATTTATGATCCATATGGAATTTACATTGGTATATAAAGTATGAACCAAGAGCCCCAGGTTGAATTTTTTTTGTTGTTAAATAGTNCTGCTAACCAAGTTCTTTTCCACACTGAATAAAAATTCTTACATGTTTTGTTCTTACATTGGATTTTACACCTTAAATTTATGATCCATATGGAATTTACATTGGTATATAAAGTATGAACCAAGAGCCCCAGGTTGAATTTTTTTTGTTGTTAAATAGTTAGTTATTTGTTCAACAGTGTTTCCTATATGATTTATCTTTCTCACTGCTTTTAAATGTTAATTTATCATATACAACATTTATATATGTTAGAGCTTTTATACATCTTTTATTCTATTTTTACATTTTATTATATTGTTCTATTTTTATACTGTTTCAAATCCTTTATCTTACTAAAGCTTCATAATACATATAACATCTGGATAGTTTATTTTTTACCTCATGAATTTTCCATCTTTGGACTTTTCTATTTATGGAAGAACAATATGTTTTTTAAATCTGGAGTCTGACAAAGTAAAAAATTCCAATAGAAATTTTACTTGGATTACATTTAATTTCTATTGCCAAAGTTATCTATTCATTGTTAAGTACAGGACATGTTTCCATGTTGAATCTTTTAGCAGAATTCTAATTTTTTCCTATAAATGTTCTATGTAGTTTTATTTATTCTTAATAACTGTAATCATTGGTGAAAAAGTAAACATAATCTCTTTAATTGAAAAAACACTGTGTGTTTATATTCTCTCTCTCTCTGGAGATCTGTATCTAGGTGGATGGATACCTACAGAATGAGAGAGAGTTATATACTAGAACTAAGACCCAAACCAGAATATATTCAGTCACCTTAACAAAGACTAGAGGGAAGTTGATGGGATCAGTGGGATCTGCCAATTGAAACACATTCCAGAACAAGGCTCAGCGACTTCAAGGACAACACACCATTGCTTCTTTTGTCATATGAAATGCTCAGCACAGAATAAACCATTACGAGACAAGACAGGAAAAACGTGACCCCTGATCAAGAGGAAAAGCAGTCGACAGAAATGTAAGTATGTCGGAGAATTTAAGTTTTGTGGGAAGCATCAGCCTACAGATTTGAGGGGCACAGCAGTCCCTTATTGGGATAAATAGAAATAAAAGCCCACCTGCACATGTCAGAGTAAAGCTGCTGTAAACCAAAGACGAAAAGAAACATTTTGAAAGCAGTGCGATGAAAACAATATATTAAATACACACCGAATGGAACTAACGACTCCTAATCAGGAAAACAAACAAAAAAAAGCAAGCCAGTGTGTGAGGTAATGAAATCGTTAAAGCGCTAACAAATTAAAGCCGTCAAGTCTGTAACATAGATTCATTGAAAGCATCTTTTGAAATGAGGGTGAAAACACCTTCAGAGAAATGAAAGCTAAGGTAACATGCATGAGCTATAAAAAATGATAAAGTTCTTTATGAATGATGATAACATCAACACAAAACTTGGAAATACAGGAAGGAATAAAGAGCACTATGAACAGTCAACACATGGATAAATATTAGAAACTATTCTCCTTTTCTTAATTCCTTCACGGTAAACTATCAATATAGTGTGAAATTTTTAAAATATATAGGAGTAAACTGTATCAAGACAACTGTACATAGGACAGTGAATTTAAATGGAATAATACTTGATATTTTATCAGAAGTGTTTAATATTAATCTTAAATAGACAATGCTAGGTTAAAATGCACAATTTAATCACTGCAGTAACCACTAAATACAAAAGAAAGCCAACGATACCACCACCAACAGGCCTAGCTAAAAAAGAGAAAGCAAAAAGCCAAACTTTCAAAATTTGTAACTCAGAAAAAGAGAATAAAGTGGAAAAAGGGAATAAAAAATTGATGGGACAAATAGGAAATGAATAAGATAGTGGCAACTGCATTAAATATAAATGGATAAAACACTGTTCAAAAGACAAACTTTCAGATCACATAAAAAGATAAGACCTAATGATCTGATTACTGCAAGCGTTACATTTTAAATATAAGGAAATGACAGGTTAAAAATAAAAGAACAGAAAAATGTATAACATAAAATGTATGCTTAAGAAAGCTTGTGTGGCTATGTTAATAACAAAAGCAATAACAAGAACAAATGCATCACCGGAGAGAACAACAATCATTTCCTAATGATACAAACTCTTTTTCTGAGGAAGACATAACAAGAAGAAATGTGAATGCTCATAAAAGCAAAGTTTCAAAACTGAAAAAATTAAAGGAAGAAATAAATAGAGCACAATCATTGTTAGAGATTTTACCACTTCTCTCTCAGGAATTGAAATTGTCACTAATTAACAAATTAGGTATATGGAAAATTTGGACAACTCTTATCAACTGCCTTGACCTAACTGATATTTATAGAAGAATGCCACATCCAAAGCAATAGAACAGACATCATTTTTTAGTGTTCATGAAATGTTCACCAAGAAGAATCATATGCAGGGCCATAAAAATAAAATCCCAGTAAGTTTCAAAAAGTTTCAAAATCTTATACTGCATATTTGCTGATTAAAATGAAATTATAACAATAAAATAGTTATTTTAAAAAATCCAATATTTATAAAATTTAAAATGCAGTTCTCAGTAATGCTTTATTCAAAGGGGGAAAAAAATCACAATATAATGTTTTGAACTCAATTATAATGAAAACAAACATATCAAAAACATGTGAGGTTCAGAAAAAGCAGTACAAGATGGAAACTTTGCAAGTTTAAATGCATATGCTATCCAAAAAAGAAATCGAAAATGAATATTAGTCTCCTTTTTAAGAAGCTAGTATATAGAGAAAACACAAATCACTTAAAGAAATAAAAGTAACAGCAGATGAAATCATTGAAATAAAAAATGTAGAGAAAACTTACCAAAAAATTAATCCATTATTACACAAACTCTCTCCAAAAATCAACTAGGAAGGGCCACTCCCCAATTCATTTTTTGAGGCCAGTTTATTTCTGATATCAAAAATTGAGAAAGGTATGACAAAATGTAAATTTAAGACAAACATTCTTCATAAAAATATTTAATAAGACACTAAGAAATAAAATTCAGTGATATGTAGAAAGGATAATACAAAAATATGTCCTAAGCAAGTAAGATTTATCCCAAGAATGGAAGGCTGATTTAACATTTGAAACCAATTCATCACATTGATAAAGGGGGAAAAATGATCACTTCAATAGATACAGAAAAAAAGCATTTGTTGAAATTCAACATCAACGTATCACTATATCACTACATCAAATCTACATACATCATTACATAAATCACTGTATAAATCACTACATCAAATACAAATTAAGGAAAACGTGTTCATTCTGAAAAAAGGCGTCTACAAAAGAACAGCCACTTACGTGTATTACTATGAGCGTGTCCTCAGGCATTTCAGTCGTGTCCGACTCTGCAACTCTACGGACTGTAGTCTGCCAGACCCCTCTGTCCCTAGAGTTCCCCAGACAACAATACTGGAGTGGGTTTCCATGGCTCCTCCAAGGGATCTTCTTGACCCAAGGATGGAGGATCGAGTGAACCCGAGTCGCTCCTGTCTCCTGCACTGGCACCGCCTGGGAAGGCCTACGTTATTATTATATTTGGTGGCAGGACATTGAATGCCTTCCTGTACGGTTGGTATAAGGCAGCACAGTATCTGTTCTTAGAACTTCAATTCAACAGAGCGATAAAGAAGGGAAAAGAAAATTCTATAACATTTGAGAAAGAAAGAGTAAAGCTGTTTTAAATTGCAGCTAACATGATTTCATGTACATAGAAAATATTGAAAAAGCTACAAATATGCTTCTGGACCAATTAAACAAGATCATGGGATAAGGTCAATATTTTAAAAATCTCCTGTAATTATTTGTGTTAGCCACATGCAAATGAAAAATATGTTTTTTAAAGAAAAGCGCTATGCACAATAGCATCAAAAAACGAAATGTTGAAAAACAAATGTAATAAAAGGCATGCTTAATCTCTGACTGAAAACTTTTATAAAAACAATTTCTGAGAGAAATTAAAGGTAGAGAGATGAAGTTCATGGACTAGAAAATACAATATTATTAAGATGTCAGTTTTCCTCCCAACTGATTCGTAGTTTCAATGCAGTCCCACTGAAAATCCTAGCAAACGTTTTTGCAAATATTAACTAGCTGATTCTAAACTTTGTATGGTAATCTAAAGAACCTAGGATAACTAAAACAATCTTAAAGACAAATGTGTGCTCAGTCGCTCAGTCGTGTTCAGCTCTTTGCAACCCCATGGACTGTAGCCCACTAGGCTCCTCTGTCCGTGGAATTTTCCAGTCAATAATATGAGAGGGAGTTGCCCTTTCCTCCTCCAGATGATCTTCCCAATCCAGGGATCGAAGCGTGTCCTTTGCTACTCCTTTCCACTGAGTCACCAGGGAAGCAATAGATGTGGAGAATTTTCACTACCTGATTCCAAGACTTGTATAAGCTACAATCACCAAGACATTGTAGTTTTGACATATGGATAGAGAAACAGATCAATAGGGCAGGATGTCTAGAAGGAGGTCCACATAGTCACAGGACTTCTGATGAAGGCTCAATATCATGCATTGGGGAAAGCATGGTCTGGCTGCCATCTATGGGGTGGCACAGAGTCGGACACTTAATTCTGCCTCATATACCAAAAGAAATTAATTTGAGATGGAGCATTTAATATGAGCCCAAAACATAAAAGCTAAAACTAAAATCTCTGGAAGAAATTAAGAGAATATCTTTGCAACTTTGAGTAACGCTAAGATTTAATAGAGAGACCATAAAATGCGCTAAGTAAAAGGAAAAACAATCATAAATTGAACATCAACGTTAACCATTTCTGCATATCAAGGGTCTCTACCAAGAATGAAAAGTCAAGCTGGATATGGAGGGAAAAACATTCACAATGCATATGTCTCTCAAAGCCCTTATATTCAGAATATATAAAGAACTCATAAAATTCAACAATAAAATGCCAAATATTTTGTGATAGACACATGGTTGAAGTGGATTCAGCAGGAGATATATTGTGTTCTTTACAAAATGCAAATTTTACTGCTGCATTGTTTTAAGAAATGGCAACATCTACCCCAGCTTCAACAACTACCACACTTATAAGTGAGTTGCCATCAACACTGAGGCAATTATCTTTACCAGCAAAAAGACTTCAACTCGCTGAAGGCTCAGATAGTGATTAGCATTTTTTGGGCAACAAAGGAATTTTAATTAAGTATTTACATTATTTTATAAGACCTAATGTTACTGCATGCTTAATAGACTTCAGTATAGTGTACACACAACTTCTATGCACTGGGAAACCAAAAACGTGTGTGACTTGCTTTATTTCACAGTTTGCTTTATTGCAGTGGTTTAGAAAGAAATCCACAGTATCTATGAGGTCTGTCTGTATGTGACCACAGAAAGGCCTCAGTGNTGCTTAAGAAAGCTTGTGTGGCTATGTTAATAACAAAAGCAATAACAAGAACAAATGCATCACCGGAGAGAACAACAATCATTTCCTAATGATACAAACTCTTTTTCTGAGGAAGACATAACATGAAGAAATGTGAATGCTCATAAAGACAAAGTTTCAAAACTGAAAAAATTAAAGGAAGAAATAAATAGAGCACAATCATTGTTAGAGATTTTACCACTTCTCTCTCAGGAATTGAAATTGTCACTAATTAACAAATTAGGTATATGGAAAATTTGGACAACTCTTATCAACTGCCTTGACCTAACTGATATTTATAGAAGAATGCCACATCCAAAGCAATAGAACAGACATCATTTTTTAGTGTTCATGAAATGTTCACCAAGAAGAATCATATGCAGGGCCATAAAAATAAAATCCCAGTAAGTTTCAAAAAGTTTCAAAATCTTATACTGCATATTTGCTGATTAAAATGAAATTATAACAATAAAATAGTTATTTTTAAAAATCCAATATTTATAAAATTTAAAATGCAGTTCTCAGTAATGCTTTATTCAAAGGGGGAAAAATCACAATATAATGTTTTGAACTCAATTATAATGAAAACAAACATATCAAAAACATGTGAGGTTCAGAAAAAGCAGTACAAGATGGAAACTTTGCAAGTTTAAATGCATATGCTATCCAAAAAAGAAATCGAAAATGAATATTAGTCTCCTTTTTAAGAAGCTAGTATATAGAGAAAACACAAATCACTTAAAGAAATAAAAGTAACAGCAGATGAAATCATTGAAATAAAAAATGTAGAGAAAACTTACCAAAAAATTAATCCATTATTACACAAACTCTCTCCAAAAATCAACTAGGAAGGGCCACTCCCCAATTCATTTTTTGAGGCCAGTTTATTTCTGATATCAAAAATTGAGAAAGGTATGACAAAATGTAAATTTAAGACAAACATTCTTCATAAAAATATTTAATAAGACACTAAGAAATAAAATTCAGTGATATGTAGAAAGGATAATACAAAAATATGTCCTAAGCAAGTAAGATTTATCCCAAGAATGGAAGGCTGATTTAACATTTGAAACCAATTCATCACATTGATAAAGGGGGAAAAATGATCACTTCAATAGATACAGAAAAAAAGCATTTGTTGAAATTCAACATCAACGTATCACTATATCACTACATCAAATCTACATACATCATTACATAAATCACTGTATAAATCACTACATCAAATACAAATTAAGGAAAACGTGTTCATTCTGAAAAAAGGCGTCTACAAAAGAACAGCCACTTACGTGTATTACTATGAGCGTGTCCTCAGGCATTTCAGTCGTGTCTGACTCTGCAACTCTACGGACTGTAGTCTGCCAGACCCCTCTGTCCCTAGAGTTCCCCAGACAACAATACTGGAGTGGGTTTCCATGGCTCCTCCAAGGGATCTTCTTGACCCAAGGATGGAGGATCGAGTGAACCCGAGTCGCTCCTGTCTCCTGCACTGGCACCGCCTGGGAAGGCCTACGTTATTATTATATTTGGTGGCAGCACATTGGATGCCTTCCTGTAGGGTTGGTATAAGGCAGCACAGTATCTGTTCTTAGAACTTCAATTCAACAGAGCGATAAAGAAGGGAAAAGAAAATTCTATAAAATTTGAGAAAGAAAGAGTAAAGCTGTTTTAAATTGCAGCTAACATGATTTCATGTACATAGAAAATATTGAAAAAGCTACAAATATGCTTCTGGACCAATTAAACAAGATCATGGGATAAGGTCAATATTTTAAAAATCTCCTGTAATTATTTGTGTTAGCCACATGCAAATGAAAAATATGTTTTTTAAAGAAAAGCGCTATGCACAATAGCATCAAAAAACGAAATGTTGAAAAACAAATGTAATAAAAGGCATGCTTAATCTCTGACTGAAAACTTTTATAAAAACAATTTCTGAGAGAAATTAAAGGTAGAGAGATAAAGTTCATGGACTAGAAAATACAATATTATTAAGATGTCAGTTTTCCTCCCAACTGATTCGTAGTTTCAATGCAATCCCACTGAAAATCCTAGCAAACGTTTTTGCAAATATTAACTAGCTGATTCTAAACTTTGTATGGTAATCTAAAGAACCTAGGATAACTAAAACAATCTTAAAGACAAATGTGTGCTCAGTCGCTCAGTCGTGTTCAGCTCTTTGCAACCCCATGGACTGTAGCCCACTAGGCTCCTCTGTCCGTGGAATTTTCCAGTCAATAATATGAGAGGGAGTTGCCCTTTCCTCCTCCAGACGATCTTCCCAATCCAGGGATCGAAGCGTGTCCTTTGCTACTCCTTTCCACTGAGTCACCAGGGAAGCAATAGATGTGGAGAATTTTCACTACCTGATTCCAAGACTTGTATAAGCTACAATCACCAAGACATTGTAGTTTTGACATATGGATAGAGAAACAGATCAATAGGGCAGGATGTCTAGAAGGAGGTCCACATAGTCACAGGACTTCTGATGAAGGCTCAATATCATGCATTGGGGAAAGCATGGTCTGGCTGCCATCTATGGGGTGGCACAGAGTCGGACACTTAATTCTGCCTCATATACCAAAAGAAATTAATTTGAGATGGAGCATTTAATATGAGCCCAAAACATAAAAGCTAAAACTAAAATCTCTGGAAGAAATTAAGAGAATATCTTTGCAACCTTGAGTAACGCTAAGATTTAATAGAGAGACCATAAAATGCGCTAAGTAAAAGGAAAAACAATCATAAATTGAACATCAACGTTAACCATTTCTGCATATCAAGGGTCTCTACCAAGAATGAAAAGTCAAGCTGGATATGGAGGGAAAAACATTCACAATGCATATGTCTCTCAAAGCCCTTATATTCAGAATATATAAAGAACTCATAAAATTCAACAATAAAATGCCAAATATTTTGTGATAGACACATGGTTGAAGTGGATTCAGCAGGAGATATATTGTGTTCTTTACAAAATGCAAATTTTACTGCTGCATTGTTTTAAGAAATGGCAGCATCTACCCCAGCTTCAACAACTACCACACTTATAAGCGAGTTGCCGTCAACAGTGAGGCAATTATCTTTACCAGCAAAAAGACTTCAACTCGCTGAAGGCTCAGATAGTGATTAGCATTTTTTAGCAACAAAGGAATTTTAATTAAGTATTTACATTATTTTATAAGACCTAATGTCATTGCATGCTTAATAGACTTCAGTATAGCGTACACACAACTTCTATGCACTGGGAAACCAAAAACGTGTGTGACTTGCTTTATTTCACAGTTTGCTTTATTGCAGTGGTTTAGAAAGAAATCCACAGTATCTATGAGGTCTGTCTGTATGTGACCACAGAAAGGCCTCAGTGTGTGGAAGTAGAAGCTATATTTATAGTAACCCCAAACTGGAAACAAGTCAAATGTCCATCAACAGAGAACAATCTAATTGTGGTACATTCTTACTACTAATACTGCTAAGCATTGCAAATAAATAATGCATACAGCAACATGGATGAATTTTAAAATTTTTACGAGTTGCATATGCTAAGCATTAAAGAATACATACTGAGTGACGGCACTAACATGAGGGTCAGGAACAGACAGAACAAATCAATAGTTGTCTACAGAAGTGGAAATCAGCTATAAGGAAGAGCAGGAAAACTTGTGCAGTAACAGACAAATTCTATATCCAGGCAGAGGCTTTGGTTACACAAGGATACAGAATTATCAGGTTGCACACTTGGGGACTCTGCAGTCAGCTGTTTGTGAATTTTACTTCAATTAAAACTTGTTGGACATTGTTTTTTTATGATTGTTTTACACATCAGTCCAATACATATTTTTATGATTTTAACATGTGAAGGAGACATGTGTATAATCTGTTTTAGCAGTTTTCTGAAAGCAGAAATAGATACCAATTTTTGTTTTATTTTTATCATGATGAGAAAGAAAGAGCAAGAGAATGAGTAAGAAAAAGAGAAATAGAAAAGTTGGTTTATCTTAAATAATGGGGTTCAGTCAGTTCAGTCACTCAGTCATGTCCAACTCTTTGTGACCCCACGAATCACATCATGCCAGGCCTCCCTGTCCATCAACAACTCCCGGAGTTTACTTAAACTCATGTCCATTGAGTCGGTGATGCCATCCAGCCATCTCATCCTCTGTCGTCCCATCTCCTCCTGCCCCCAATCCCTCACAGTATTGGGTTCTTTTCCAATCAGTCAACTCTTCGCATGAGATGGCCAAAGTACTGGAGTTTTAGCTTCAACATCAGTCCTTCCAATGAACACCCAGGACTGATCTCCTTTAGGATGAACTAGTTGGATCTCCTTGCAGTCCAAAGGACTCTCAAGAGTCTTCTCCAACACCACAGTTCAAAAGCATCAGTTCTTCGGTGCTTAGCTTTCTACACAGTCCAACTCTCATATCCATACGACCACCGGAAAAACCACAGCCTCGACTAGACGGACCTTTGTTGGCAAAATAATGTCTCTGCTTTTTAATATGCTATCTAGGTTGGTCATAACTTTTCTTCCAAGAAGTAAGTGTCTTTTAATTTCATGGCTGCAATCACCATCTGCAGTTATTTTGGAGCCCCCGAAAATAAAGTCTGACACTGTTTCCCCATCTATTCCCCATGAAGTGATGGGACCAGATGCCATGATCTTAGTTTTCTGAATGTTGAGCTTTAAGCCAACTTTTCACTCTTCTCTTTTACTTTCATCAAGAAGCTTTTTAGTTCCTCTTCACTTTCTGCCATAAAGGTGGTGTCATCTGCGTATCTGAGGTTATTGATATTTCTCCTGGCAATCTTGATTCCAGCTTGTGCTTTTTCCAACCCAGCGTTTCTCATGATGTACTCTGCATAGAAGTTAAATAAGCAGGGTGACAATATACAGACTTGATGTACTCCTTTTTCTATTTGGAACCAGTCTGTTGTTCCATTTCCAATTCTAACTGTTGTTTCCTGACCTGTATATAGCTTTCTCAAGAGGCAGGTCAGATGGTCTGGTATTTCCATCTCTTTCAGAATTTTCCACAGTTTATAGTGATCTACACAGTCAAAGGCTTTGGCATAGTCAATAAAGCAGAAATAGATGTTTTTCTGGAACTCTCTTGCTTTTTCAATGATCCAGCAGATGTTGGCAATTTGATCTCGGGTTCCTCTGCCTTTTCTAAAACTAGTTTGAACATCTGGAGGTTCGCAGTTCACGTATTGCTAAAGCCTGGCTTGGAGAATTCTGAGCATTACTTTACTAAGCGTGTGAGATGAGCGCTATTGTGCGGTAGTTTGAACATTCTTTGGCATTGCCTTTCTGTCATAAACAAAGTTAAAAGAATTTGGAGTTTTATATTTGCTCACTTTGAATTACATATTCCTGAGCAAAAAGTGAAGCCTATAGCAAAACAATACACATTGCCTAACCCCATTATTAAGTTAGACACAGACCAGAGCCTTGTCTAACTCAATAGTGGGATTAGGCAACGTGTATTGTTTTGCTATGGGCTTCATTTTTTTGCTCGGAGAAGACAATGGCAACCCACCAGTACTCTTGCTTGGAAAATCTCATGGACAGAGGAGCCTGGAAGGCTGTAGTCCATGGGGTCACTGAGGGTCGGACACGACTTCACTTTCACTTTCATTTTTTGCTCAAGAATATGTAATTCAAAGTGAGCCCATATAAAACTCCAAATTCCTATAACTTTGCATATGATAGATTCACAAACTGTGTTTAGAATATGGTGACACCCTCTCTTAAATTGCTCTTCCTGTCTTTGTAGCCCCACGTTTCTGGCCGCATGTTTATCAGGGCCCCTTTGATGAGTTGCAGCCCCTTGAGAGCCCTCTTGAGAGTCCCTTGGACTGCAAGGAGATTCAACCAGTCCATCCTAGAGGAGATCAGTCCTGGGCGTTCACTGGAAGGACTGATGTTGAAGCTGAAACTCCAATACTTTGGCCACCTGATGCAAAGAGCTGACTCGGTTGAAAAGACCCTGATGCTGGGAAAGATTGAGGGCAGGAGGAAAAGAGGATGACAGAGGATGAGATGGTTGGATGGCATCACTGACTCAATGGACATGGGTTTGCATGGACTCCGGGAGTTGGTGATCGATAGGGAGGCCTGGCGTGCTGCTGTTCATGGGGTCACAAAGAGTCAGACACGACTAAGCGATTGAACTGAACTTGATGAGTTAGCATTGGAGGATTTTCTCTAAAATAACTCTGAACCAAGGCACAACCTAGCAATACAACAATTATCAAACAAAGGTGAAGGATTGTGACCCTGTTTCCTTATATAGTAATGAACATGTGCACACTCAGTTGCTCAGTTGTATCCAGCTCTTTGCGATCCCATGGACTGTAGCCTGCCAGGATCCTCTGTCCATGGGATTTGTCAGGCAAGAATACTGGAGTGGGTTGTCATTTTCTCCTCCAGGGGATCTTCCTGACCCAGGGATCAAACCCAGGTTTCCGGTATTATAGGCAGATTCGTTACCACTGAGCTACCAGGGAAGCTTACGAAGTAAATGACAAACCAATCCTGCATGACTTCAGGTTACAAAACTCACAGTAACGCCACATGTATCATTTGGAGAATCACCCCCTCTCACACTCAGTTCACACGTCTCAACAGATTCTGATCAGGCATGTGGCCCGAGCTCGTCCAGTTACATCCACGACCCGGCAGTGTGTAGGTGAGCAGGTATAGGCCACACTGGACCAGAGTCTCAGCATCAGGACTTTTGCTGGACTTGGGTTCTCTTTCTGGGACAGTTGCTGTGTCACTGCTGGGCGTCACTGGGACCGGTAGTTCTAGTGGTGAAGAACCTGCCTACTGATGCAGGAGACATAGGGGATTCAGCTTCGATCCCTGGGGAAGGTCCCCTAGAGGAAGGCATGGCAACCCACTCCAGCATTCGTGCCTGGGGAATACCCAAGGCCAGAGGAGCCTGGCAGGCTACAGTCTTTGGGGTTGCAAAGAGTCAGAAATGACTGAAGTGACTGGGCACGCACGCACATGGGAAGGCACGCTAAGCATGCAGCCAACACAGGTGAAAACAAAACAGTTTTAGAAGAGTATAGAGTCATGGACTCACGGTGTTACTGAGCGTCTGTACCCAGACATAGTCGGAATCACTGATCCAGTCAACACATGCCCTTTTCTGTTTGAAATATTTTAAGTTATTAATACTGTGCTTGAAGCCCAAGAGCCTTTGTTAGGACAGCATCCAGGGAGAAGCTGAGTTTCACATTACTTCTTTTTTGCAACACTTACTGCCAGAGAACAAAGAATGACATCCACGAATTTCCTATTCAACA
>SJYW01015575.1:6099-18399 GCA_006410735.1 Raphicerus campestris | reverse complement strand
CTTTGTAGCCCCACGTTTCTGGCCGCATGTTTATCAGGGCCCCTTTGATGAGTTGCAGCCCCTTGAGAGCCCTCTTGAGAGTCCCTTGGACTGCAAGGAGATTCAACCAGTCCATCCTAGAGGAGATCAGTCCTGGGCGTTCACTGGAAGGACTGATGTTGAAGCTGAAACTCCAATACTTTGGCCACCTGATGCAAAGAGCTGACTCGGTTGAAAAGACCCTGATGCTGGGAAAGATTGAGGGCAGGAGGAAAAGAGGATGACAGAGGATGAGATGGTTGGATGGCATCACTGACTCAATGGACATGGGTTTGCATGGACTCCGGGAGTTGGTGATCGATAGGGAGGCCTGGCGTGCTGCTGTTCATGGGGTCACAAAGAGTCAGACACGACTAAGCGATTGAACTGAACTTGATGAGTTAGCATTGGAGGATTTTCTCTAAAATAACTCTGAACCAAGGCACAACCTAGCAATACAACAATTATCAAACAAAGGTGAAGGATTGTGACCCTGTTTCCTTATATAGTAATGAACATGTGCACACTCAGTTGCTCAGTTGTATCCAGCTCTTTGCGATCCCATGGACTGTAGCCTGCCAGGATCCTCTGTCCATGGGATTTGTCAGGCAAGAATACTGGAGTGGGTTGTCATTTTCTCCTCCAGGGGATCTTCCTGACCCAGGGATCAAACCCAGGTTTCCGGTATTATAGGCAGATTCGTTACCACTGAGCTACCAGGGAAGCTTACGAAGTAAATGACAAACCAATCCTGCATGACTTCAGGTTACAAAACTCACAGTAACGCCACATGTATCATTTGGAGAATCACCCCCTCTCACACTCAGTTCACACGTCTCAACAGATTCTGATCAGGCATGTGGCCCGAGCTCGTCCAGTTACATCCACGACCCGGCAGTGTGTAGGTGAGCAGGTATAGGCCACACTGGACCAGAGTCTCAGCATCAGGACTTTTGCTGGACTTGGGTTCTCTTTCTGGGACAGTTGCTGTGTCACTGCTGGGCGTCACTGGGACCGGTGGTTCTAGAGGTGAAGAACCTGCCTACTGATGCAGGAGACATAGGGGATTCAGCTTCAATCCCTGGGGAAGATCCCCTAGAGGAAGGCATGGCAACCCACTCCAGCATTCGTGCCTGGGGAATACCCAAGGCCAGAGGAGCCTGGCAGGCTACAGTCTTTGGGGTTGCAAAGAGTCAGAAACGACTGACGTGACTGGGCAGGCACGCACATGGGAAGGCACGCTAAGCATGCAGCCAACACAGGTGAAAACAAAACAGTTTTAGAAGAGTATAGAGTCATGGACTCACGGTGTTACTGAGCGTCTGTACCCAGACATAGTCGGAATCACTGATCCAGTCAACACATGCCCTTTTCTGTTTGAAATACTTTGAGTTATTAATACTGTGCTTGAAGCCCAAGAGCCTTTGTTAGGACAGCATCCAGGGAGAAGCTGAGTTTCACATTACTTCTTTTTTGCAACACTTACTGCCAGAGAACAAAGAATGACATCCACGAATTTCCTATTCAACAGTATCCAAGATGGACATTTTCAAGGGTGTAAGAACACGTGGAACTCAGCATCCATGGCTCCTTTTGAAGACAAAAGAAGTCAAAATGGAACAAAAAGACTACCTGACAACTACATTCAGTCAAGCAAGCAATGGATTTAAATAAATGGCTTCGTTGTACACTTAGATGGATTTGCTGCTCTCATCCTAATTCCTTTCTCCAAGACTTCTTTATTTTTAAAGCTGAAAACTTGTGGGAGGCATGGACACAGAAGAGAATGTCCTAGTTACATTATTCTTTCACTGTCAGCGTTTATCACAATTTATCACAGGGTTTGGAGCTGGCCCTATAGAAGGCTAACCATCAGTCTTAATGTGTGCAAGCGTTTGCGTGTGAATTTACAGCTTAGGTAAACGTCATGTCCAATTCTTTGTGACCCTGTGGATTGTAGCCTGCCAGGCTCCTCTCCAGGAAGAATACTGCAGTGTGTTGCCAGATCCTCCTCTCCAGGGAATCTTCCCAACCCAGGGACTGAACCCACATCCCTTATGTCTCCTGCATTGGCACATGAGTTCTTTACCACTAGCGCCACCTGGGAAGCCCTAGGCAACTGTGAACCGAGTAACATCCCAGAGTTTCAACCGAGGAGACAAAGATCTCCCAGTTAAGTTGGCTCCAGAGGTTCCACCGTGCTTTGGAGGCAGGGAGAGTCCAAGGACCATCTGCTCTAGGATGAGGACATGACCTTGGCTCCTTCACTTATCAGTTGAGGAAATAATATTTTCACTTCCAAAGAATGTTCTATGTACACGATGCTTTCACTTCCATTCCTCAAAGAATTTTCATTTAATCAGAGAGTGAATATGAAATATGATTTCATGTTTCTCTGGAATTGTTGCCACATTTCTTCCCGTAAGAGTGATTCATTTCAGAGCATTCAATTAATGAGGAAGAAAAGGGTGCTGCTGTTACTCACATAAATGTCATGTGTCCTAGCACATCATCCCAAAGACTGGCTAAAAAGAGCTGCTCCCTCACAGACCCAAGTGACAGAGCCTCGAACGTGCAGTCAGAGCTAAGGCCTGGGACAAGCGGTCACGCAGCAGACGCTAGATCTGGGAATAGCCTGCTGTCCTCTGAACGTTGGTATGTTCCCCATCCCAGCCTCTGCCTTGAAACTTGCTCCTATCGGCCCCAGGTGGAATCTAATTTCTAACGTCTAAACTCCTCCAAAGTAAAACATACGTGTTCTGTGATTTTGGACAATTTTTCTCCCCTGGTGTTAACTGATTGTTTAAAAACAAATGAACCCCAAAGCCATCCAGATCGGGTCAATTTCCTCTGCCTGCCATCTGATCCACAAAGACAAAAATAGGGAATTTTCCTGTGCTGACTTTGCTCCAAAGGAAAGAAGGCAAAACAGTGTGGGAAAATGTCTTGGTTGTGCTGAGGCCTTGGAGAAGACCCAACGGCAGACCTTCCCCTGGGGTGTGGGCTGGAAATGTGATGAATGAGCCGGCCGGGGGCCCGGCCTCCTCCCCAGCATATGTTTTTGTACTTTCTTCCTAATATATTGCAGGATTATTGCTAAGGCGTGAACAGTCCTGGAACTCCTCCCCACCCCTTAAGACTCAGCCAGCCCACCCCACGTTTTACTTGAAGCATAAACTGCTTGGAAAGACAAGGCCCTCGCGATTGTTACAAGGGCGCAGAGCATTAACAGTGGAGGCGCACCTGTGCATCACCTGGGGCTTTCCAAACGGCAACGACATTCACATCTTGAAGGACGGGGGAGAAGCGGGGAACAGCACCATGTTTTATGGATAAGCGACAGACCCAGAACATGTAAAAGCATGTGCAACTGCGCTTAGAATCATACCAGGATTTCTTTTTAAAAAAATCGTTTCCTGAAAAAAACACATGTGCTAAAAACTTTCCCATCCATTTTAATAAATGTGGAAAATGTCATCCTTAGGTTCTGAGCTCTGAGTAGTGTTTGCATTGAAACAGTGATTTTAGTACTTCTTTGAGTATTCCAAAGTTTTTTTGAGCCTTTTGGATGGATCATTGATGATTTTCTTTTTTTTTCAAATTCTCAGAGACAAAAAAAGTTATATCTGTCCAAAGTTTAATGAACTTAAAAAAGTCCAGGAAACTGAGTTTCTGTTTAGAATCACAGGAGGTTCCTGTTGGTCCACACCAGAAAGACTCTGCGGGAGGAGGGGAGGTTTGAATATTAGGTTTCTGGTCCTCTGATGCAATATCTACAAAAGCTAAATATTCAAAATTTCTCTCAAGCCATCAAGTGTCATGTCTGACAGGAGGAGAAATTCCCGAAGTTCAGCTTTTGCAGTTGTAGTTGGCAAAGGGAAGGGGCAGAAAGGGGTTACTCTGATCATGGGGCTTTGACATGTGCATAGGAGTTGTATGTGCAGCCTGGGGCTGATCATGCACCAACCCTCCTGCTCTGCACCTCCCCTAGATATGTGTGCCAGTGACAGGAAGCGCACCAAGCANAGCGCCTCCACTAGCCTCCCCCTGCCCTCACCTCCTTCCACCTGTTCTCACTTCCTCATGGCTCCATCACCCCAAAACCAGGACAACAGGGGTGTCTCAGGACCCACGCCGGCTCCGAGCCGCCTTCTCTGTACCTCTCCAAACCTCAGGCCTGCTTAATTATGATTAATTGCCACATGGATAATCAGATACAGTTTCAAAAGGTTGGAAATGACATTCCAAGGACACCAGGGAAGAAGCAAGATCTTTCTTTGTTCGCAGGAAGAAAAGGCAGGTCCCTGCCTCAGCCCCATAACCTTTTCTTATTTTAACAATTCCAAACAGAATTAATAGCATCAGTATATTGTTCCCACCCTGGGGGATTGAACTTCAACTGTACAATTTCTGCAGCTGTCAGTGTCTCAGACCTCCTGTCAATAATGCAATGTTGGGGTGCCCTTCTGCTTGAACGAAACCAGTTTCAAGTTTCTGCTTTACGTCTGTGCTTTCTGGGTGGTGGGACACGATGAGAAAGTACAAAAAAAAAATAATAACGGCAGTTAAAAAGCTTCCACTCTTGACTTAACTGGATCAAATGTAATAGACTTCAGTCTTTTCTCCTGATTTCCTCTGCTTGTTTTAAAAAACACTGTGAAAAGTGCAGGCGATTTTGTCTTGCCAGCTCTTCCCTCCATTTAAAATCCCTTTGGCTAAGTCAAGGATCACAGTATGTCATTTCCAGTCTAACAGAAGTGCTGGGCCCCGCTCAGCTCCTATTACCAGGAGGCAAATCCCTTGGTTCCCGGCGCCAGGGTTGCTGCACTTGGCTTCCATCCCAGTATTGTTCCCTCATTGCATTCCAGAGGCCTCTCTTCGAGTTAATGTTTGCACTGGGAGGTCCAAATATCCAGCAATCAGCACGGAACTTTTCTCTTTTTGTTGAGAATTGCAGGTTTCAAATGCAATCCCTGGCTTTAAAGAAAAACTTACAGGTGAACACAAAAAGCTCTAATTTACATTTTATTCGCAAACAATAATATTTGTAGCAGTTTCACCACGTGTGCCCATAAAAGACTTTAGAAGATGTCTGGCTTTTTAAGACTTTAGGGTGGCTGGAACTGGTTTACCAATTTAAAAGCAGTCATTTTATTTTATTTTATTTTTAAAATTCTAAACAGCATAAAAGCATTTTATCCTAGAAGGCTGAGGCTCCATACATTCTGCATCACTAATACATGTGCCCACGCGGGAAACAGCCTTCAGGAAAGGCTAAACTAATTTGAACCAGTTTCAAGCACATAGCATTTAATTAAATCACATCTTCAGAGCACATTTTAAAGGTTGGGGTTTTCAGAGCCCATGGTTGGACCACGCTCAGCATCTTGGCCATGGTTCTGGACACCTCTGCCAAGATGCCCACGACTAACGGGCTGTGATCGGGACCAACATTTCATGGAGTTTTGCACCGAATTTCATGCCCAATCGAAACACCAGGGGGACCGTGAGGTTTTGACCTTCCTGAGCGCAGCAGAGACCCTCTGGCACAGCCAAGTCCTTCTCAAGAGCACAGCCAGGCAGCAGTCTGGTTTCCCTGGGTCCCAGCATGGGCTACTGGAGGGCTGGAGCCGGGTCCATGGCCCAGGGCACTGGAGCTTCAGATCTCCCTAAGGACCCCACCACCTGCCCCCCAGGACCCAGAAGCTTCCGCACAAGCCTTGCTGGGGAAACTCTGATGGCAAGGAGCCCGGCTGGGAAGATGCCCCTGGGGCAGGGTGCTGAAGGCTCAGTCTCCCTCGAGGGAAGGTGATGGCGCAGCACCGCACTCGGCCGGCCCAGAGGACGGCCGGAGAGCCTGGATGCTCTGAGAGACAGGCCCTCAAGGATGCCCCGGCCTGGGCCCGGTGTGTGGAGGAAGCGAGAGAGCTTTTTCCTCCTCTGCCCATGCCCACCTCCAGCGCGTCCTCTCTTCTGAGCCATTAGTGTTTCTCTGAGCCTCAAAAGGTAAACAGAGGCAACCCCTTGGTTCTCTCTCACTCATCAGCAGCTTCAAAACAGAAGGAACCCTTGCCTGGACTGCTCAGCCTCACGCTGATCTCATCCCATCCTTCCGAAAGCTGCAGCTCCAGGAGGATGACCGCGGTGTCACTCCCACTTTCGTCGCAGAGCCTGGAAAATGTCTGTCCCCTCCCTCTTGCCTGTTGTGTTGCCGTTGCCCAGACAGGCAAAAGAGGCACAAACCAGTGTCTGCTAGCCAGCCGGTGTCAGCCCCTGCAGGCAGCCCCCAGCGACTCCGGAGAGGGAGCAACACCCTGCCCTGCTGGCTTCCTCAGGAGCATCCCTCGGCAGAGCACAGGAGGCGAGTCTACATCTCCTCTCCTGCTTACTCATCTCCTAGGCTCTCCTCCTCTGCTCCCGCACACTCACCTGCATAAACTCATGTCCTGTATGCTGACCTCAAGCTCAGCTCCTATACTCACCCCCCATATACTCACCTCCTATGCTCACTCCCCATATACTCACCTGCCAGTATTCACCTCCCATATACTCACCTCCCATATACTCACCTCCTATGCTCACCTCTCCTATACTCACCTCCTATGCTTGCTTCCCATATACTCACCTCCCATATACTGACCTGCATATACTCACCTCCTATAATCACTTTCATACACTCACCTCTTATACTCACCTCCCATAAGCTCACCTGAGAAGTCATAATCTCTGCCTTCATTTAAGGGCCAAGTCCCTTGGACAGCAAGGAGATCAAACCAGTCAATCCTAAATGAATGAACCCTGAAGATTCATTAAAAAGATTGTTGCTGAAGCTGAAGCTCCAGTACTTTGGCCATCTGATGCAAAGAGCTGAGTCACTGGAAAAGACCCTGATGCTGGGAAAGATTGAGGTCAGAAGGAGAAGAGGGTGGCAAAGAGTGAGATGATTAGATAGCATCACTGACTCAGTGGACATAAGTTTGAGCAAACTCCCGGAGATGGTAAAGGCCAGGTGGCGCTGACAAGCTGCGGTCCATGGGGTCACAGAGATGTGGACACGGCTGAGTTACTGGACAAGAGCAACAGTGTGTGTAGACAGGTGGGTAGGTAGACAGATCGCATATGAATTCTATTTCTCTCTCCAGAGAATCCGGACTAACTTAAACTCCTTCAAGAGATACCAGTATTTGAATTTTTTATGTAAAATTTCCTAATTTTAAATGTCAGTTTAAAAATTTTAGAACATTATGGGGTGAACAGAAAGCATTGGCTGATTCAATTAAATACCTGGCTTCCATATGGCAATCTCTATGCTAATGTCTGTGTCTTAATAATAAACATTTTAATCAGAATTCTAGTGATTTCTAAATTTCAGGAAAGATAATTAATGATTGAAGGAATTTCTTTCATTTATTTCAAANATGGGGTGAACAGAAAGCATTGGCTGATTCAATTAAATACCTGGCTTCCATATGGCAATCTCTATGCTAATGTCTGTGTCTTAATAATAAACACTTTAATCAGAATTCTAGTGATTTCTAAATTTCAGGAAAGATAATTAATGATTGAAGGAATTTCTTTTATTTATTTCAAAATTCTCAAATATTGTATTTTATCGAAATAGAAAGTCTCCAGCCAGTGATATAATGCAATAAAAATGAGCAACCTTTTCTAACATTTACTAATGGTGCAAATATTATGCAAATGTTGTTTCACTTAATTCCTGTGATCACACTAAGAGACAGCAACCATGGTTCTCCTCATTTTACAGAGAAGGAAAGTAATTTGCAGAAGTCCATACGCTCACTACCACTGTTTTGGAGTCCGAAGCAGCAGTCATGACACTATTTCACATCTCCAAATACAGATCTGAGCAACTTTTAGGACATTTTGATGGGGCAGGGGGAAGCCTTTCTGTTAACAGTTTATAAATAGTGAACATGAAGACAAATGTAAGCTTTGATTTCACTTCTTAGAATAGTTAGAATCCTGTTTTGTCCCCTTATAAACAGTTTTCTCATCTCACAGCTGTTGTTGTTTGTGAGTCGTTTGGAAGCCATAGGGCCTTCCCAGGTGGCTCAACAGTAAAGAATTCCCCTGCCAAGGCGGGAGATGTGTGGCAAGCCACACCAGTACTCCTGCCTGGAGAATCCCGTGGACAGATAGGGCTCGACTGAGCACTGTGACCTTGGAAGCCATAGTCCAGTTCAAGTACAGCATTGCCTAAAAACACAGGCATCTGAGTGAAATGCTTCTTAATCTGTGTCCCAGCTCTGACCTGTATGCTGCTGCAGCCGCTGCTGCTAAGCCGCTTCCGTCGCGTCCGACTCTGTGCGACCCCAGAGATCCACCAGGCTCCCCGTCCCTGGGATTCTCCAGGCAAGAACACTGGAGTGGGCTGCCATTTCCTTCTCCAATGCATGCGTGCATGCTAAGGCGCTTCAGTCGTCTCTCACTCTGTGCGACCCTAAAGACAGTAGCCCACCAGGCTCCTCTGGCTCCTCTGTCCACAGAATTCTCTAGGCAAGAACACTGGAGTGGGTTGCCATTTCCTTCTCCGTCTGACATTTGTAAGTAGCAGATATTGGGAAAATGACTAAAGCCAGTCTCCATTTTCTCCCCTGTTAAATGGGAACATTTCCACCCCAATTTCAGAGCTAGTGTCAGGATTAGACACAGCGGGCACTGACTGCCTCCCAGGGGCCGGCTCCGAGGGTAAGAGTTCCCAGTAGCTTCATTATTGCACGGGAATTAGATGTGCCTAGAGACAGAGTGACAGTAAATTTAGATAAATTCATTTAAAAGTACATATGTAGGAAGGTTTGTTCCACAACTTTTCACTTGCAGTAAAGAAGAATAACTTCTGATCTTATTATTCCTACAATGTCCTAAATTTGCCAGGATCCCTAGAATCTGTGTGAATAAGAGGTAGGTGATAGGAGCCTGAAGCCAGAAATCCAGCCCTGAGACCTTCAGTCTCTTGCCTATGACCTTGAACCAGTCACTTCATGTCTTATTTACATAAGACAGGCCCTGAGATCCCCCAGGAGGAAGACAGGCTCCTGCCTGTCCCACATGACAGGATGGGCAAAGCTCTAAAGAGACTTCAGTGAAGCCCACTGGATTCTGGAAAGTGCTACAGAGATGTAGGGATGAGGCCGCAGAGGAGACAAAGCTCTGCTCCTTCTGAGTGGTGCCCCGAAGCTCTATTTCCTGAAACAATGCCAGCTTACAGCAGGGCAGCAGCTTCCGTGCTGCCCGCTTTAGATCCAATACGCTTACTCACGGGTGGGGGTGGGTGGGGAGTGTCCTTTGGTTACAGTTCCAGCCCCTTGACGGGTTTCGTGCGCCTGCGTTCATCATAGGCGTGCGCCTGCGTTCATCACAGGCGAGCACCGAGGCTGGGGTCAGCCTCGGTGTGAGATGCAGCTGCCCTGGGCCACGCTCCAGCACCAGTGCTGCACGTCTCCCTCCCTCTCAGGCCTTCCCTGTGTTTTACCACTTTTAAAATCAAGTGTGTGGTTTTACAAATCGCAGTGATGTGTCTACAAGCCAAGGAATGCCAAGGACTGAGAGGGCACCAGCTTCTCCAAGCTAGAAGAGAAGCAAGAGACAGATTTGCCCCTAAAACCTCGGGAAGGAATCACCCTGCTGACAACTTGATGTTGGACGCCTGGCTTCCAGCCAGGAGAGGGTCAGTCCCCGCCCGCAACATCACCGGCTCATGGTACTTGAGTGAGCTGAGGACAGTTCTCACCAGCTCAGTGTCCCTGGCGCCCCGGCTCCCTGTCACCCTCACCATGCGGCCTCTCACTTCCTGAAATCCCCTCCCAGGATCTTAAAGAAAACTTGATTCCAATGCTTGTTAAAACTACAAAGCGTTTATTCAAGACTCTTGCCATAAAGGTTGACTCTGTTGCAAGAAGGGAGAGAGATTGGGCTCAGCTCCAAAAATGGCAAGGACAGTGGGGATTTATAACCAAGGAGCAGAGCCAGGGGGTCAGTGGATGGAGAATTACTAGGAGATGGCTGGCAGTCCAGAAAGGCTTGCTCTGCTGGTCCAAGATTCCTGCATCCAAGGGGAAGACGAGGAATACGACCAGACTTCAAGGGTGGGGATTCTCCTGAGCAGGGGTCCTGCTAAGTCGAGGCTCTGCAGGCCAAGGGTGGATGGGGCCACAGTTGAGGCCCACTCGAGAACAGAGAATCCTGCCAGATGGGTCAAGGAGAGAGTCTTTGTTGCGGGGATATTGTCTACTGCTGCAGACCGATTCTGGGTCCCTTCAGCCCTGAGCCTGAAGTTGCCAGTGATAATTCTATCCCCCACCCATCAGCCAGGAGAATCCAAGCCCCAGGGGGAGAGGTGTAGACTGAGTTCCCTGGGCAGTGATTCAGCCAGTGCCCAGCGTCCTTGGAGAATCCCCAGGGCACAAAGCTCACCCTTTTGCTGGTGCCATGGGATCTGACATCACGGGCAGAGGGCACCCGGTGGGCCATCTTTGGAACCATCTCTTCCTACTCTCCAGTCCCTCCTTGATCCCCAGACTCAGTGAAGCCAGTGTCCAAAGGGCATCACCCTGTGTCCTCATTCCCACGGCCCCCAGGGGCTGCAGCAACGCTGCCTGATCTACAGAGTTGAGTTTGCTTCCAGACACCCTCCGAGGCCCCAGGATGCAGAGGCGAGTAAGGGCCCTGCTAGCAGTCAGCGGACGATGACGCTCCTGCCTGTGTCTGCTCCTTCTCGCCGCCTGGAACGCCATCCAAATGGTCTCCCGGCAAGAGCTGCCAAGCTGCCGTCAGGGCAGAGAGCGGTTTTCATCGCACTGCAGTCAGCGTGCTGCCGCTCCCAGCGCTAGACACAGGCTCGCTCCACAGGCACAGCCCCTCCAGGTCACCCAATGTCATGTAAATGTCCAAGTCCCCATGTCCTCATCCGTATGATGAAGGAGGCGGTGAGGACGGGCTGGGGGAAGTGTGGATGGGCGTGGTCAGGGCGCCATACGACGAGTGGGGCTGTGGGCATCCACCTGTTCAGCAGCCATTTCTGGGCACATCTTGCCTGCACAGCATCCCTGGAGGTAGAAGGCCTGACACACGGTCCCCTGACATACGAATGGGCACATGCTCTAGCTATGAGCTTGCCTTTTTCTGCCCACAGGGCCTCAGGCGGCACCATGGCCCAAGTGGTCAAGAGGGTTTGATCCACTGGTATTGACCCTCTGGTATTGACTGGCTCCATAGCAAAGGCGTTGTGGGAGGGACTCGCAGTATCAGACAGAGCGCCACCCGGAAGCCGCTGGCCTGGTGGGGCCCTGGCATGCGGAAGTGATGATCAGAAGGTGATGCCCAGTGAGGATGGGGCACCCTTCTCCAGGGGGCAAGGAACCATGGAAGCAAGGGTCTTCTCCGAATGGTGTGTTCCCAGTGAGAAGAATTCATGAGTCAGTAACCTGGCGGGGAGGCACCCAGGAGACTTTGTGAGTCCTGTCTCCATACTTCTGTGCTCTGCACGGCCAGGGTCTTGGTCTCCAAGGGAAGCTAACTTTCCCAAAGAAACACAGCAAATCCCACTGGACTCCAAGTTGAGGCTGCCACCTGGCCTTTCAGGAGACTTGAGCCTGGTCGTCTGGAAAATGTCAGTCTGCTGTGATACAGGGGTGGGAGAGGAGGTGGGTGGGAGGGTAAGTGCGTGGCCCCCAGCACCCCCTGGGGCACCTCTGATGCTCCCTTGCCCAGTCATCAGGGCAAGCAGGTGAGTGCCCAGCTCTGCCTGTGGTCAGGGACTTGATCCGGAGGAATGGTGGTCTTGGTCACACCCCAGGCCAGCTTCTAGGCCAGCGGATGTGCTAGCTGAGGAGGGGGGCCGCTAGAAGGGGTGGGGAGGTAGCGAAGGTAAGTCCTCTCTGGCCCTGGGATGCGGCCACAGGGAGGAGGCCTGGGGGCCTCAGCAGGGCTCGGAGACCTGCCCTGTCAGTCCAGCACGAGACCACTGTCTCGGTCCTGAGACAGGCTGAGACCTGGGGCCTCGGACACTTCATTGCAGTGCGTACACCTAGACGGAGGTCTCCTCGAGCAAAAAATACAAAGAAACCATAAGGGACTAAAGAGCTGCTGCACGCGCAGCTGGGACAAATTATGGATGGTGCTATGCTGTGCTTAATCACTCAGTCACGTCTGACTCTTGCGACCCCATGGACTGCAGCCCATCAAGCTCCTCTGTCCATGGGATTCTCCAGGCAAGAATACTGGAGTGGGTTGCCATGCCCTCCTCCAGGGGATCTTCCC
>SJYW01015567.1:109362-167595 GCA_006410735.1 Raphicerus campestris | reverse complement strand
CAACTATGCTCCAATCAAATTTGTAAAAATAATAATTTAAAAAAGATTAATAAGGGAAGTCTTGTGGCTTGAACTGAACTACTCTTATTTCTTCCACCCACTGTAACAAAAAGAGAAAAAGGCTTGACTCCTTAATCAATGAGGAGAGAAATTTCGCCTTGTAGCATCATAGATTGCCTGTAACTAAAGTTTGCATTTGGCTGTTGACCACAAAATGTACATACATACAGAAATTTTATGGAATTGGTACTCTGGGAGAAGTGCCTAAACTCATTATATTTTGGTGATTTAAAAGTAAATTAACAGAGCTTTTCAGAGATATGGGACTAAAGCTAAATGGGAAAGAAAGCTGAAATGAGAAAAATGTTCATCTTTACCACAGCAGAAGGACTTTTCCGCCTCAAGTAATTTCCGTTTTCCGGGTGAGTAGGTTTGCATTCTGGCTACACTAATGCAATAGTTCTATGTATGAGTAATTTTAGAGGTCCACTCACCAATTATAGCTCTACTGATAAAGCCTTCTTGTGGATGAAATAGTATGGTTACCTTTATCAAAAATGCACTTCCATATGAGAGTAAATTGTGACAAATATAAGAAAATAAAGGTGCTATAAACAAGCCAGGGCTCTGCTCATGGCCATGAGAGCTTTTAGTAATCACATATTACACAGTGTAAGTGTAATCTGCTGATGACACAATAGCCCCAAGCAGCTTTTTTTGTGTGGTTTGTTTTTAAGACACGAGGCATTACCCAGAAAGTACACTGCCTACAAGCCTAACATTATAGAAACAGGAAGATAGTCATTCTCCTCTTTCTCCGAATATGTACCTCATTTATTGTGTTGTGGTTTCAACAGAACTAAAAGGAGGAGCCTCTCCATGTTTAATCTCATGGTGTAGCTGTAACATCTGCTGTTTTGGGCACTTATTTGTCACTAGTTTCTACTTAAATACCTTCAAAAATTAGCTAATGGTCGGGGGAGATGGAGGTGGGGGATACGGGGTGAGAAGTGGAGGATGGTGAGCAGTGAATCTTCTCCCCAAGCATAAATACTTAAAATTTCAAGTTTCACTTGGAGCCCAAGTATTCTCTATAACTCACCTAATTTCTTCTATTGGTGGTTGGGGTTGTTGTGCCACTTACCTTCCCTTATTTTATTTAAATCTTAGAGACTTATCCAAGAAAAAAAAATTTCTCTAACTTTACTCTCCCTGGGCATATCACTCTCCCTTCCCTCTCTTCCTGCACCNGTTGTTGTGCCACTTACCTTCCCTTATTTTATTTAAATCTTAGAGACTTATCCAAGAAAAAAAAATTTCTCTAACTTTACTCTCCCTGGGCATATCACTCTCCCTTCCCTCTCTTCACTGCACCCCCCCCCCAATGGGATTGATGATAGCATTGGTCTATGTGCTCTACAGCCCTTCTCTGCCAACGTAACCCCCACCTGCCTTAGGTTTGCTGGATGGAAACTTCTAATCCAGGTCTGGCGAATATCTGGTGGATACTTGAAGCTATACTTTCTACCTATAGAAGGTGGCATGTGAGACTTACCATTCTAAGTAAGTATATTTTTTATTTTCCATTTTAAATGATTTTTTACATAAACACATTTCATATAAACTAGTACAAAGCCAAGCATATAGTAGATAATACATATTTGTTAAACTAAATATTCTGTCATAAATCTTACTTACACACTAAGCTTGGGATGATATTGACAGCTATGACTTGATGAGAAAGATGTGTAAGAGATATGAGTCTATACAGAGTCAAGGTAACATGCAAGAGCTGGAACCAATGAGAAATTGATTAGCAGCTGAATCACTTTTCCACTGGATAGAGATCTATTTTATCCAGAAATTGGTCCATACAGGTTCTGACTAAGGCAGTTGAAAGAAATGCACACTTAAGATAATCTCTCCTAACAGATTTTAGGGTCAGTTCTATGAAAGCAACTTTTCTAAGCATCTAGAAAATAAGCTGGGCACAGAAAAGACTGCTCACTTCTAGAAATGGATAAAAATACCTTCTGGATACATAGAAGAGAGCAGTAATTTCATTCATTTTATTATGAGTATATTTCTACAGACCATCCCGTGTGCATGTTTAGTAATGCCCAACTTTATGCAACCCCACGGACTGTAGCCTGCCAGGCTCCTCTGTCCATGGAATTCTCCAGGCAAGAATATTGGAGTGGGTTGTCATACCCTTCTCCAGGGGATCTTCCCGACCCAGGTCCTAACTGGGTTCTCATGCATTGCAGGCAGATTCTTTACCATCTGAGCCACCAGGGAAGCCTCCCTCTATAGACCATGACTGACTGGTAAAACATTCTTATTTATTGAATCGTGTACTTATTTACATGGATGTTCACACATAATAGCAAGAGTAAGTGACATTATTTCTAGAGATCCAAATACCTTATGTAGCTCACAGTGTCAAAAATCACACTATTTTAACTGATATAATCCAAACAGGATGTGTTAGAAGAAAATCTCAGTGTTTTCTTTTGACTAAACACATTGGAGGTACAAGATGAAAAATGGCTATAGCAACTTGAGTTCAAATCTCTATAATGCTCAGGGAGTTGCATAAACTCTCAGTGCCTTGATTTGTAAATCAAAAGATTTACGCTCTTGTGCTTCCACTGTGCACTGGTCAAGCTTTCCTCTTAAAATCTTTGCCAATTTAGCAGGACCTTCCTGCACTCTCCAGATGTCCAGACGGCTAAGCATTACAGAAACTGCCGTTATGCCTTTGCATCTTACTGCCCTTAAAGCATGGAGAGTTCTGCCTCCTTTACTTTCTAACTTGTATTTCAACATAATTATAGCCATAAAAGACAGCAGTTACAAAGAACGACTCAATACCATTCACCCAGATTCTCCAAATGTTGGTATTTTACCAATATTTCTTTAACATCCTCTCTCTGTATACATACATATATGTAAAATATATAAGTATATATTTTAATGAACACTTGAAACCAAGTTAACAGCATTTACTCCTAATACTTCAAGCTGCATTTTTCTTTGAAAGAGAGACATTATATAACCACTGTTTAAATGACAAAATCAGAAAATTATCATTATCATTACACTATCCTCTAGTGTATTTACAGAAAAGATCCAATATACACATTTTAAACTTCTTTAAACTTTCATGAACTTCACAATTTTGATGAGTACTGGTAAGTTATTTTGTAGAGTGCCCATAGTTTGAATTTGCCCAGTGTTTCCTCATGATTAGACTTAAGTTATGTATATAGGTAGGAAGACCAGAGGATGATGTCATGTCCTTCTCAGTGCATCATAACAGGAGACATGAGATTTGTGCTTGTTCCATTACTGGTATTGCTCTCTTTGATTACTCAGTTTAGATGTTTCCCAGATTTTCTACTGCAATGTCATTTTCTTCCCTTGAAATTAATAAGTAACTTGTGGGAAGGTACTGTGAGACTGTTGAAGCCTAGCTTGAAGGATTTTGAGCATTATCTTGCTAGCATGTGAAATGAACACATTTATACAGTAGTTTGAACATTCTTTGGCATTACCCTTCTTTGGTTGGAATGAAAACTGACCTTTTTCAGTCCTGTGGCAACAGCTGAGTTTTTCAAATTGACTGACATATTGAGTGCAGCACTTTAACAGCATCATCTTTTAGGATTTGAAATAGCTCAATTGGAATTCTATTACCTCCACTAGCTTTGCTGATAGTAATGCCTCCTAGGGCCCACTAGACTTCACATTCCAGGATGTCTGGCTGTAGGTAAGTGACCATACCATCTTGGTCATCTGGGTCATTAAGACTTTTTTTTTGTACAGTTCTGTGTATTCTTGCCATCTATTCTTAATCTCTTCTACTTTGGCCAGATCTTTACTTCTGTCCTTTATTGTGCCCATTTTTGCATGAAGTATTCCCTTGGTATCTCTAATTTTCTTGAAGAGATTGCTAGTCTTTCCTGTTCTATTGCTTTCCTCTATTTCTTTACATTGTTCACTTAAGAATGTTTTCTTATCTCTCCTTGCTATTCTTTGGAACTCTGCATTCAGTTGGGTATATATTTCCCTTTCTCCTTTGCCTTTTGCTATATGAACCAAGAACTTCCAGATGTACAAGCTGAATTTAGAAAAGGCAGAGGAACCAGAGATCAAACTGCCAACATTCGTTGGATCATAGAATATGCAAGAGAATTCCAGAAAATCATCTACTTCTGCTTGACTATGCTAAAGCCTTTGACTCTGTGGATCACAACAAACTGCAGAAAATTCTTAAAGAGAAGGGAATTTTCTTCCAGGCTACCTTGCCTGCCACCTGAGAAACCTGTATGCAGGTCAAGAAGCAACAATTAGAATGGAACAATGGAATAGTTCAAAACTGAGAAAGGAGTACATCAAGGCTATATATTATCGCCCTGCTTATTTAACTTATATGCAGAGTACATCATGTGAAATAATGGGCTAGATGAAGCATAAACTGGAATCAAGATTGCCAGGAAAAATATCAACCACCTCAGATATGCAGATGGCAGCTTTTGAATGACAGAAAGTGAAGAGGAAACAAAGAGCTTCTTGATGAAGGTGAAAGAGGAGAGTGAAAAAGCTGGCTTAAAACTCAACATTCAAAAAACTAAGATCATGGCATCTGGTCCCATCCAAATAGATGGGAAAAAAAATGGAAACAGTGACAGACTTTATTTTCTTGGGCTCCAAAATCACTGCAGACAATGACTGCTGCAATGAAATTAAAAGACATTTGCTCTTTGGAAGAAAATCTATGACAAACCTAGAGAGTGTATTAAAAAGCAGAGACATTATTTTACTGACAAAGGTCTGCATAGTCAAAGCTGTGTGTCCAGTAGTTATGGATGGATGTGAGAGCTGGATCATAAAGAAGGCTGAGCACTGAAGAACTGATGTTTTCAAACTGTACTGGAGAAGACTCTTTGAGAGTTCCTTGGACAGCAAGGAGATCAGACCAGTCCATCCTAAAGGAAATCAACTCTGAATATTCATTGAAAGGAATGATGCTGAAGTTGAAGCTCCAATACTTTGGCCACCTGATGCAAAGAGCCAACTCATTGGAGAAGACTGATGCTGGGAAAGACTGAAGGCAGGAGGAAAAGGGGATGACAGAGGATGAATGATGGTTGGATGGCATCACTGACTTAATGGACATGAGTTTGAGTGAACTCCAGCACATAGTGAAGAACAGGGAAGCCTGCTGTGCTACAGTTTATGTGGTTGAAAACAGTTGGACAACTAGGTGACTGAACAACAACAACTTTGAGACTATATAAATATCCACTTAGCATCCACTGAGGATTCTTTTCTGCTTCTTTTAGTTCTTGCAACACATAGTACTTTCTCAAGGTAAACTGATAATATCCTTCTTCTCCTTATAAAAAAACATTTTGTAATGGCTTGGGAAATGCTCTAGAAATGCAATGTTTGCAGTAATAACTTTATCTATTAGAATATTGTGAGAATTTAGTAGAAAAGATTAAGTTTTCTATTTCACCCTTGGTTTATGTGTAGAATTATAGCAGATAATTCTAGTACAATTAAACTAACCCCGTAATTCAGCAAAACTGTTTAAAGACCCATTGATTAAGTTGTAACAACAGTAATTACTTAAAAAGACATGAATTTGACAAATATTAAACTGGGCTTCCAGAAAGAGGTGAAAGTGAGAAAATTAGAGATGACAAGCTAATGCCATTGTTATTTAAATTCATAATTACAAAGGCAGGTATAAAGTATCTTGGCATATTTAAGATATATATTTCTTCCTGCAAGACAATGAGTGAGAGAGTGAGGCTCTTCATTTAAATTAAATGTTGATGACAGTTACTTTCCACACTCTTCTCTTTAGGTTGATACAGTGACCGTTTCTTTGTTTTACAAATGTTTATTTGAATCATAGGGCTCTCTGTCTTATTGTTCATAATCTTTCCATCTCTCAGGATGTTCTTCAACTGCCTTCAATTCTGGGAATGTAAAATTCACTCACTGGTGGCAAATAGACAAGTCACAGAAAAAGTGATGGAACTCTTACTGGGGAAAAAATATTAACTTCTTCACTGGAATCAAAAATATATTCATTCAGCTCTCTTGAGAGCACCTAAAAACCATTTGTGGCTATATTTTCTCTGAGGTTCCCAGCAAGGTATGGTTTTCAAGGTCTTTAGCAGTTGAGACAATACATCACCTCAATGACTTCAATGGTAGTTCTTTAATAATGCGGTCCATTTCTGTAAGGATTCATTCCATCATCAAAAAGCGCCATATACCTGGAGAGCATGAGCCTTCAAGCTTGGCAGTACATTGTAACCCATTGGCTCCCATTCTGACTTCTGATATCATTAGTTTGGGATACAGCCTAGTGTACAAGGCTTTTAAAAGGTCCACAGATGATTCTAATGGAAGGAAACCAAGGCTGGGATCCTCTACTGTAGAAAGTTTTTATTTTCCCCTTCAGGCTGAAGAAATAAAATTCAAGCCTCCTTGTTTATGCAGATTTCTGTGACTCACTATACTTTAAGGATAGGGTCGCAAAGAGTCGGACACAACTGAGCGACTGAACTGACTGACTTTCAGGATGCCCCTACTAATGTATTTCTACACATATGAGTGGACAGAGAAGCAATTTCTCTAATCTGTTTTGTACACTAGGCGTTGCTAAAAAATAATCCAGGGATTAATGGGCTACAAATATTTTTGCTCAAGTTTTACCTTACAGGATAATGAATTAGAAATATCTTATTTTCCCCATGCAAATTTCACCATGCATGTCACAGCATTGCTTCCCCTTCATGTTTGTTTCTATCACTAGAATCTGACTGACCTGGTCTTGGGACAGTTATAACCTCATCATTTACTGAGTACCTCCCAGCTACCAAATTGTTTATAGATAACTTTAATTTATAGATAACATGTTTTAAACAAAAAATCATCAGCTTTAAACTAGCTAGAAGAGAGCCAGAATTAAGACCTGGGTCTAGGAGGTACGACTCTTGCCGGGAAAATCCCATGGGTGGAAGAGCCTGGTGGGCTGCAGTCCATGCTAAGAGTCAGACATGACTGGGCGACTTCACTTTCACTTTTCACTTTCATGCATTGGAGAAGGAAATGGCAACCCACTCCAATGTTCTTACCTGGAGAATCCCAGGGACAGGGGAGGCTGGTGGGCTGCCGTCTATAGGGTCGCACAGAGTAGGACATGACTGAAGAGACTTAGCAGCAGCAGCAGCAGATAGGAGGTACAAAAATCATCATTACTAATAAAGACATTATAGGGATAGTTTCCCTCTGCTGATTAATCCAAGCCATTCAGCCCATTACTTCCCTTGGCAGTTGTTACTGGTTTAGAGATAACCATCTGTTCTAGGGTCTCCTGAAAATGGTACATTATATTCTACTGCTGAGGAACAGGTTAACATTCTCTTCTGCTGAATATGAATAAGGAGGCACAGAGCCCTGATCTCTACTGGCTGTCAATTGTGATATGAGGTAAAAGAGCCTTAGGCTTTTTTTAAAAAGCCAAGGCTGAGGAGTTCCAAATAGCCACCAGTGGGGCCAATATTATCCATGGGCAAATAGCTACCTAATAAGTGGTTTCAGAGATATTGGAAGGATGTCCCTAAAGCAACTCCTTTGTGCCAGGTGCTGCAAATCCCTCAAAAGTAGAAAGAAACTTGTATTCCATATTTAGAATATAGACTTTGTCATGCTAGTGTATGTTCCTCGGTTCTTTGTCTCGTCACAACAAAGATTTGGAGCAACAGACGTTAAAGCCCTCGGCGCATCACAGCTCTCGGGTCTTGGACAAACCGTGTTACAGCTCTTAGGCAAATCAGAGTTACAGCTCTATTTTATTTAGAAGATAGCAGGAGAATCCATCCTCAAAGTGTGAGGGCATGCCAACCCAAAGATTTGAAGGGAAGAGAGTGGAGGAGCACATGGGAGAGGGAGAGGGAGAGGGAGAGGGAGAGGGAGAGGGAGAGGGAGAGAGAGAGAGGGAGAGGGAGAGGGGGAGAGGCAGAGAGAGAGAGCGAGAGAGAGCGAGAGTGAGCGAGAAAGCGAGAGCTTTGGCTCTTCCTTTTATATGTTTTTTGCCTCCACCTGGGCCTGCCCTATGCAAATTGGGCTTAGCCAAGAGTGCTGTTTGTTCTACCTTCCTTTGACCTTCCTTGTTTATTAGCCACCACCATTTTGGACTCCGTTTCCCTATTCTACCTACCTAACAACTTAAAATGCAAAGAGCTTGGGACAAAGTAATTCTCTGTCTCATATCCAGTGGTTGACATGAGAATATCTTCTGGTAGCAAGTTTAACGGTGAACACACACAGAGATAGAGGATGGGAAGGAAATCTGAGAGATGGGAAAGGGATGGTGGAAAGGGAGGCCAGGGCTGCTTGATCCTAGGACTGTCATCAAGAGAGACTGTGGAATCTCCATCTTTAGCAATAGATTCTAGCTGAGATGATTACATATTATCTCACTTGAAAGAATGCTGATGGCCTAAATGATATCTCAGAGATTTTTTTAAACTTTACTTTTTTGGATACACATTTCTACAATGTTTTTTTTCTGCACAAATGAATATGATCATGTGCTTTTTCTTCTTTAGACTGTTAATTTGATGGATTATTTTGATTGATTTTTTGAATACTGAATTGCTATTGCATTCTAGGGACAAATTGCACTTGCCATGGCCTTTTGTTCTTTCTCTCACATTGCTGGATTTGATTTCACTGATGGATATTACTGAAGTATTTTGTTGAGGATTGTGTTGAGGAGGATTCATGAGGGACTTTGGTCTGTAGCTTTCTTGTATTGTCTTTGTCTGGTTTTAGTATCATAGAAATGCTGACCTCATAAAATGAGATAGAAAATATTCCCTCCTCTTTTGTTTTCTGGGAGAAAGTATGTAGAACTAATGCTATTTAAATTTTTGATAGAATTCACCCATGAAACCAATCTCAGCCTGCAGATTTCATTTTCAGAAGGCCTTTAACCACAAATTCATTTCTAAAGCAGATACAGTACTATAAGTCATCTGTTTTATCATGGCTGAGGAATTGTTCCATTTAATTTAGGCTGTTAAGTTTATATTTGCACAGTTGTTGATAGTATTGCCTATTGTCCTTCTAATATCTGTGGGACTTGTAATGATTTCCCTTTCTTCACTTATGATGATGGTAAGTTCTTTCTTTCTTTCTTATCAGTCTTATTTGAGCCTCATCAATTTCATTGCTCTTTCAAAAAACAACCTTTTGTTTCACTGGTTTACCTGTTTTCAATTTCATTGATTTCTGCTCTTTATTATTTCCTTTCTTTTACTTGGTTTTATTTTGCTCTTGTTTTCTAGTTTCTTAAGAAGAAAGTTTATTGATTAAAGAACATTTTTTCTTTTCCAATGTAAGTATTTAATGGTGTAAATTTCCTCTAAACAGTACTGCTTTTCAGAGCCCTCCAACAGTTCCTCATTACATTCTTTCCAGGTTTTACTGCTGCATTCAGTGGAAGACACATGGTGGAATATGTTTACTCAGAACAAACTAGTCTTTTTAAATATAATTTTTTCCAGGAGTCTTCTGTCAAAGAAAATGCTTCTATTGCACATTATCTGAGCACATATAACCTTTATTACTCATCCAAGATAAAAGTGTGGCACTTTTCTGGTGAAAAAAGTGCCAATACTACTGGCACAAAAAAAGTACTACTTTGCTAGAAGTACATGCTTAAAGTTAACGGTTACCAAGAAAAATTTTTTTCAAGATTAGTGGTTAGCTTTTGCACAGTTTATTACTAATTATTCCTCCAAACTCTCTTGTTAAGAGAGGAATATATTGTCAACTGAAGGAAATGGCAACCCACTCCAGTATTCTTGCCTGGAGAATCCCACGGACAGAGGAGCTTGGTAGGCTACAGTCCACGGGGTCACAAAGAGTCGGACACGACTGAGTGACTTCACTACTTGCACTTGTTCTTAAGAAAGCCAGGGGCCTTACAACAGCAATCTTTTGGCTGGAGCCTGAATTGTTATATTCTCTAGTGCAGAGCATCATTCCTTAGCTATGTCCAGTCTACTAACAAGCCCATTAAAGGCATTCTTCTTTTCTGTTACAGTATAATTTATCTCTATTATTTCTTTCAGTTCTTTCTCAGGATTTCTTCTCTCTGTTTACATTGCCCATCAGTTCATGTATGCTATCCACGTTGTCCATTAGAGCGCTAAGCATATTAATCACACCATATTTTAAATCTTTGGGCTGACAATTCCAATATCCTTGCAGTGTCTGGTTCTGATGATTGCTCTGTCTCTTCAAATTGTGTTTTTGCCTTGTAATTTTTTCTTGATAGCCAGACATGATGTACCAGGCAATAGGAGCTGCTATAAATAGGCCTTTAGTGATGTGGTGGTTAGATATGGAGGAAAGGAAGCATTCTTTGGTGCTGTGATTAGGTCTTAGTTTCTAAGTAAGACTGTGAACTTCACAAGTGCTTTTCAATTTTTTTCTCCCCTTAAATGTAATAGGATGTCTAGAGCAGGCTTGAGTTGGGTATTTCCCTTCCCCAGGTCAGTAGGGCTCTGATAATTCCCCGGAAAGTTAGGCTCTGGTTAACTAGTTTCTGCTGAGGGCAAGCTTGTTTAGAAGAATAAAATGTTCTAGGGTCTTTCACAAAGGTTTCTTTTTCCCTCCCTCTCCCAGAAACATGAGACAATTTTTCTCCAATATTTGTTGTGGGAATCTGGTCAAGCTTCAGGAGGTAAACCTCACAATACAGTGGAAGGCCCCATATGACTGGGTCCATCAGGAGTTTTCAGCTCTCAGACTTGTACACACTAAGCCTCCAGCAATTTGTCAATTACAGTCCCGATTTTCCTACCCAACCCTGCTTCCTGTGGCCATTTCTGTTGATCTTATTGCATACATTTGTTTTTCAGTGTTTATAAAAAGAAGTAAAGGAATGAACCAGGATTGTGCTTCCAAACACTGAGGCAGCAGACTGTTGCACTTTTCTCTTCTTTGTCAATGATACAATGACACTTCATCATTTTCTTTCTAACCTTGTATGTTTTAATGCTTACTATCTGCATTTGATAAGAAGGCATCATTCTGGTTTCTAAGCTATCTTTGTAGTCATGGTTATGTTTCCCTTTATTAATCCATTTCAAATTCAATATAAACAATGAAAATCACTCAGAGGGATTTGTGAGGCACCAACTCAAACATCAGACCCTTAAATTCCACATTTTGTCACAGTGATTCAGGGTGCATACTTCCAATTCTCAATTGTATTTTGTTTTTATCCCTTTTTTAGTGAAGATGAACAACAAAGAATACCCTATTTTCCTTCTAGGAATCACTGTATTTTTCTTTCACTATTACAACTCTATAATTTGAACTGTCATAGTTGTAGTTATAAGAGGAAAACTTTAGAACCAGTTTCTGAACATTAGGGTAAGGAAATTAAAACAAGCTTAGCAACCGGAGAGGTCCTTTTTGCCATGGAGTAGTTTATGAAAATCACTGTATGTGCTTCACTTCCTAGAATACCAATTTTTAAGAATCTGAACCCCCCAAAAGTGAGTTAAGCCCTATAATATTTGTCAACCTTATTTAAACATTTTTGGGTGATTTTTAACTCTCTCTTGAAATCCCACAGCATCTTCATCATAGCTATCAATCATGTGAGGAACAGATGTGCAGAGTAAGTTTGTAGAGAATTCTGGTTAACAGAATGTATGCTAATCAAGGGTTCACTCTCCAGGCAGCATTTCAGGCACCAGGAAGAATTTATTTAAATATTGACATGGATGACAATCTCTTTTTCTGACCTGTCTGAAACTTTTCTGCCTGCAGTCAACTCCCAGCAGCATCCTGGCCACAGATTGTCACCATCTGGACCATAAAATTTGAAAATATGATGCTTAGCAAACTGACATGATGAGTGTGATACCAGGAGCTGTTTACATCATAATATTAATATATATGTGATGGGAAGAGACATGAACTTACCTTCCCCAGAGAAGCCCTGATTTCCTCAGTGATGAGTCTTTGCTTCTTGTACGAACTGCTCAGATAGGAGCATGGTTCATCTTTTTCTGGTCATTCAGGCATGATTTTCTGAGCCAGGGATTGACTAAATTTCACTTATATCCTAAATGACAGAAGAAAGTAGAAAAGTCTATAATCATTAGTACTCATGCTTACCAGGACCTTCGTGTGGTGACATCATTGGGTCTATTTGTCAGCCTTGACATTCCCTCACTAGGTTTTTTTGTGTTTTTTTTTTTTAAATCCCTGCTGCTGCTAGGTCACTTCAGTTGTGTCCAACTCTGTGCGACTCCATAGATGGCAGCCCACCAGGCTCCCCCATCCCTGGGATTCTCCAGGCAAGAACACTGGAGTGGGTTGCCATTTCCTTCTCCAATGCATGAAAGTGAAAAGTGAAAGTGAAGTCGCTCAGTTGTATCCGACTTCTCCCTGGTGGCTCAGATGGTAAAGCATCTGCTTCCAATGCAGGAGACCCGGGTTTGATCCTTGAGTTGGGAAGATCCCCTGGAGAAGGAAATGGCAATCCACTCCAGGACTCTTGCCTGGAAAATTCTGTGGACAGAGGAGCCTGAGAGTCGGACACGACTGAGCCACTTCACTCACTTCACTTAGCGACCCCATGGACTGCAGCCTACCAGGCTCCTCCGTCCACAGGATTTTCCAGTCAAGAGTACTGGAGAGGGTGCCATTGCCTTCTCCCTACTCATATCAATTGTATAAACTCATACATAGCTTCCACTATTCCTTGAAAGCACAAAATAGTAACAGCTTGGAAACTGGAGTGTGTAATCCCTGAGAAAGTTACTCCTTTCAAGTCTACATTTCCTGTAAAATGGTGATATGACCTCTAGCTTGCAGAAGCATTGAATCTGGGACAGAGGAGGTCCCCCAGAACTGGAAATTATCATAGGCTGCTCTCCTCTCCCTTGAGTACCTGACTATTCTAATTACCAAATAAGGTCACCCATGTGTCTTTCAGGCTGTGCCTAATGAAGCAGGGTCTTGCTAACTCCATCTGGTTCCATCATACAGGACACATCAGAACACTATCCTACTAATTCCATCTGGCTCCACGTGGGACATGCCAGAACATGGTCCTACTAATTCCATCGAGCTATATCACACTGGGCCCACCAGAACACTGTCAATCAGCTTGTAAGTTACAAGACCTGCTTTCAGCAGTTGATCTATCAATATTTAAAACATATCAGTGTTTAGGACAATGGGTTGTGGGACCTGTTCAAGTTCAGAGGGAAAAAAATAGCTTGAAAAAACACAGAATTTAAGGTAAAATGGGGAGAATATTCACCTGATTATAAACTCAGAAAAAGTTTTACAAGGGATGTCACTGGTTTTAACTAAACAAAAACATCCTTTAACAATATTATTTGTTGTTATTGTTCAGTCACTAAGTCATATCCAACTCTTTGTGACCCCACTGGCTGCAGCATGCCAGGCTCCCTTGTACTTCATAACCTATTTGTAAGCTAGCTAATTTGCATAGGCATATAGCGACTTCACTTTCACTTTTCACTTTCATGCATTTCAGAAGGAAATGGCAACCCACTCCAGTGTTCTTGCATGGAGAATCTCAGGGATAGCACAACCTGGTGGGCAGCCATCTATGGGGTCACACAGAGTCAGATACGACTGATGCGACTTAGGAGCAGCAGCGGCAGCATAGATATAGACATACCTTTTACACATATCCATGGAGAAGGCAATGGCACCCCACTCCAATACTCTTGTCTGGAAAATCCCATGGACGGAGAAGCCTGGAAGGCTGTAGTCCATGGGGTCACTGAGGGTCGGACACGACTGAGCGACTTCACTTTCACTTTTCACTTTGATGCATTGGAGAAGGAGATGGCAAGAACACTCCAGTGTTCTTGCCTGGAGAATCCCAGGGATGGGGGAGCCTGGTGGGCTGCTGTCTATGGGGTCACACAGAGTTGGACACGACTGAAGCGACTTAGCAGTAGCAGTAGCAATGGTTTATTTTGCAATGACGATAAGCATTTCTGTTTGAATACAATGTTACACAGCTAAAAGGGCTCTTTTAGTCCCACAGCCAAGCAAAGCACTCTTTCGTCCTATTGATGGTTTTAAATCTTCTCTCTCTCTGGCTTCCCTACACTAGGGAAAAAATACAGATGAATTAACACAACCTCCATGTCATAGTGCCACCATTCCCCTATTTAGCAATCTCATTCAAGCTAGTTTATAGAAATACATGTCATGTCAAGTCAGGATAGAGAGTATGTGATTTTCAACTTAGATTTCTGTTCATCACTCCTTGTCTCTTTCTCCAAGCCCACTCTTCCTACTCAGGATGTAAGATCAAGTTATTTGTGCTGCTGTTTGAGGGCTTTCAGCCTAAGTTCCTTGGTGCAGGTTTTGATCATCAGTTTTACAGGTTTGGAAACAAAAAAATTGGCTTTGAGATGTATTAGTCTCTGGAAGAGGGACTCACCTAAGAGATACTAACCACAGACCAAATTTAAACTATAGTACCTTATATCAAATACAGGGGTTTATAGGTGCAGCTAAAGAACCATGTCTGATAATCAACAAATGGCAATTTCTTAATTAAGGGTTAGTCCTATTGGAAAAGTTGAAATGGAACAGAAGGTTATTTGGTGGTGGAGCATCAGAACAGTCCGTATTAGGTGCCCCTANGCTAAAGAACCATGTCTGATAATCAACAAATGGCAATTTCTTAATTAAGGGTTAGTCCTATTGGAAAAGTTGAAATGGAACAGAAGGTTATTTGGTGGTGGAGCATCAGAACAGTCCGTATTAGGTGCCCCTAAAAGGCAGTGGTTTTCAACCAGTGGTTATATTGCCTCCTGGAGGACATTTAGCAATGTCTGGAGACATTTTTGGTTGTCACAGCTGGGTAGGGGGTGTTCCTGGGATCGAGAGGCCAGAGAAGTTGCTGAGTGTCCTAGAAGGCACAGGACATCCCCCCACAACAACGAATTATCCTTCACAAAGTGTGACTAGTGTTGAGGCTAAAAACCTGCTTTAAGAGGCAGTTCTGCTCAAGTCTCAAATCTCTACTGTCATCTCTCTCTTCTCAGCATTTAAGTGAAACACAAAACTACTCAATAAATCAAATTAAATGATTAACTTTCCTATACAGCCAACAAAATACTAACTATCAAAAGTCCCAGTTGTTACCCAGAACAAGCAGTAAGTGCTTTCTGCCTCATTTTTCCTTCCTCTGAGTGATAGGTGACAGCATCATTTAAGAATATGTATTAATATTTTCTTCTAGGTACCATTTGTGAGAAAGGAGGAAGGTGAGCTGGGAGGAAATTCCTCAAGTTTTGATCAAGCCACAAAAGGACAAAAAGCTCAAACCTCAGGCTGGATGAATGTATACAAAAATGCCCACAGTCAATGACAAATTACTGCTGTTAAATAACCTATCAAAGCTTCAGGGGATAGAAAATTAAGCTTATTAAAATGACTTCTGGCAATTCGTTTCTTACATGATAGTATACATGTTTCAATGCCATTCTCCCAAATCATCCCACCCTCTCCCTCTCCCACAGAGTCCAAAAGTCCATTCTATACAACTGTGTCTCTTTTGCTGTCTTGCATAGGGGGTTATCATTACCATCTTTCTAAATTCCATATATATCTGTTGTGTGAAGTCACTCAGTCTGTCCGACTCTTTGCGACCCTGTGGACTGTGGCCCGCCAGGCTCCTCTGTCCATGGGATTCTCCAGGCAAGAATACTAGAGTGGGTTGCCATTTCCTTCTCCAGGGGATCTTCCTGACCCAGGGATCGAACCTGGGTCTCCTGCTTTGCAGGCAGATGCTTTATTCTATACTATTTTCTTTCTGGCTTACTTCACTCTGTATAATAGGCTCCAGTTTCATCCACCTCATTAGAACAGATTCAAATGTATTCTTTTTAATGGCTGAGTAATACTCCATTGTGTATATGTACCACAGCTTTCTTATCCATTCATCTGTTGATGGACATCTAGGTTGTTTGATCCAGAGAGATGGTATGGGGTGGGAGGGGGGTTCAGGATTGAGAACTCATGTACACCCGAGGCTGAGTCATGTCAATGTATGGCAAAACCAATACAGTATTGTAAAGCAAAATAAAGTAAAAATAAAAATTAAAAAAAAAAGTGACTTCTGGTACAGGCACTGAAACACAAGCTTCTCCTGAAAGTTTTTGGATTAGGGTGAGGAAAGGAGGGATTTGGGGTAGAGGTTAGGGCCTGGCTAACCTACAGGGCCCACCTACAGTCACAGCTGTAGGTGGGGGAGGTAGCCGGTAAACCAAATGTAGAATAGGAGGCTCTTTGGGATGTGGGAGGAGTGCTGGAGCTGGAGATGATATGGCCCTTGGATAGGATTATTGTGGGCTTACCACCAACCTTGGGAAGCCTGGCATGCTGCAATCCATGGTGTTGCAAAGAGTCAGACGTGACTGAGCGACTGAACTGAACTGAACCACCAACCTTCCAAATCTTGGTCCAGCTCCTGAAGTTTCAGGTTCTTCATAACAGTAGAACAAGTTGACCCTCACTGATACAACCTAACANGAGTCAGACGTGACTGAGCGACTGAACTGAACTGAACCACCAACCTTCCAAATCTTGGTCCAGCTCCTGAAGTTTCAGGTTCTTCATAACAGTAGAACAAGTTGACCCTCACTGATACAACCTAACAAATAGCCTTGGCTTCTGGCACCCTGCCCTGATCTCTGGCTGGCAGAGCAAAAGATGATGCACAGGTAAATGATAGTTGATCCCAGGCAGGCAATGCTGACATCAGTGGATGGCCTGAGGTCTGGGAAGCAGGTGGTCACAGAGCTGGGAGGCTCCAAAGGAGACCTAGTTCACTGGGTGAGTCTGTGGAACCTCTGACCTCCATTGTCATTTCTGTAAAATGAGTAAGTTAGATTAGATCATAGACAAGGTTCTTTCCAACTCTGAAAAGTGCCTGATTTTATCATTCATTTCTACTACCTATTGTAAATCAGCTAATGCCTACAAGTTGTTTTTCTTTAATGCTAATTTCTTTTCACCAGCTTTGCTCTATCCCTAAGCTAATGATTAAATTTGGAAAACATTTTTGTATCCATAATTGTTTAGAAAAAAAATAATACTGCAATTTTGAGGGAGGCAATTAATCACAACCTTTGTCTTGATTTGGACTCTTCCAGAAGCCAGTCAGCTTCCCAGGTGGCACTAGTGGTAAAGGACCCACCTGCCAATGCAGGACACACAAGAGATGCTGGTTTGATCCCTGGGTCGGGAAGATCCCCTGGAGAAGGGCAGGGCAACTCATTCTAGTATTCTGCCTGGAGAATCCCTTGGACAGAGGAACCTGGCATGCTATAGTCCATAGGGTCACAAAGAGTCAGACATGACTGAACAGACTTAGCAGGCACACACAGTAGCCAGTACTGAGAAGGATTTGACTCTAAGTACTTTTATTGGGAGATGATCCTAGGAAATGCAAATGGGCATGGGAAAGGAAGACAGGGAGGGAAGGAAGCAAAGTGTGTAGCCAAGTCTATTACACTGAGGGCAACTGGAGCTCAATCCATGGGTTATCTCTAGGAGGCAGGAACGTTCTCCCCACTGGATGGTGAAAAGTTGAAGAATTTATACATCAATTCCTCTTTAATGTGCTTGATGCTGCTTCCTGGATACTATTAGGTTGGTGCAAATTCAAATATGGTTTTGGACTGTGAATTTTAAATCATTATAACTAGGCTCAAACATATCTTTATTCATCAAAATAGGAACCATAACAATCAACACATTTTTGCCAACGAGAAGTAAGTGCCTATTTTTATAGCATAAAAATCCATGCTTTGGGATTCTACAAACTCTTAGAAAGCATTTTCTGCACTCTGCTGATTGTGGAAGTGTTTTTCCTGCATAAAAGTTGCAGAGATGCTTGAAGAAGTGGTGAGAGTTGGCAACTGGTTGGCGAGAGGTCAAATGGTTGGCAAGAGGTTAATGAGAGTCGTCGCCGACTAGTTGGTGAAAGGTCAGGTGAATATGGCAGATGAGATAAAACTTTGTAAAGAGAGATAAAACCCAATTTGTTGGTCTTTTGAAGCACTGGTTGTGTGAAGTGCAGTCAGGCATTGTTGTGGAGAAGATTTGGGCTCTTTATGTTGACCAAAGCTGGCTGGAGGTGTTGGTTTTCAGTGCATCTCATTGGTTTGCTGAGCATACTCCTCAGATGTAATGGTTTTGCTGAAATTCAGAAAGGAATAGTGACTCAGATGGGCAGCAGACCACCAAACAGTGACCATGACCCTTTTTTGGTGCAAGGTTGGCTTTGGGAAGTGCTTTAGAGCTTCTTTTCTGTCCAATACACTGAGGTGGCTGTCGCTGGTTGTTGTATGCAATCCACTTTTCATTGCACGTCCGATCAAGAAATGGTTTGTTGTTGTTTCGTAGAATAAGAGAAGACCAACTCTTGAAAATGACGATTTCTTTTTTTTATTTCTGGCCAGTTCACAAGGCATTCACTTATCAAGCTTTTTCACTCTCCCAAGTTCCTTCAAATGCAGAAAGACCATAGAATGGTTGACGCTGAGTTCTTTGGCAACTTCTCCTATAGTTTTAAGAGGATCAGCCTCAATGATGGCTTTCAATTATTGTTGTCAACTTCTGATGGCAGCCACTAGGCTCCTCATCTTCAAAGCTCTCATGTCCTTTGCAAAACTTCTTGAACCATAACTGAACTGTATGGTTGATAACAGTTCCTGGACCAAGTGCACTGTTGAGGATGTGAATGGTCTCCACTGCTTTATAATCCATTTTGAAACTCAAGTAAGAAAATCACTCAAGTTTGCTTTTTGTCTAATATCATTTCCATAGTCTAAAATAAATATAAAATAAACAGCAAGTAATAACTCATTAGCAAAAAATATAAAGAGAGAAATGTACTTAAAATGATGTGTAACCTAACCACATTTATTTAGAATGTATTCCAACATCAAAAAGCAAATTTCAACAATGTAAAAACTGCAATTACTTTTACATCAACCTAATAACTCCTTCTGCACAGATTGACAGTCCATGGGCAGAGAGTTGCAAGTTCCCACAGTAGCAGCCTTAAGTAGGTAGACATGCCAACAAGATATGGATATACTACTGATAGCATCTGCTTCCAGACCTGGATGTAGGAGCCATTTGGGGACCAAATGAGTTTTCTCACTGGTAAAATTGGGATGGAGGATGCAGTTTGGATTTGAGGCTGAAAGCAAAGGCAGGCAGATCAACCCTAGAGCTGCAGGCCACTCCTGGGGGTCATGGAGACCCAGTCTCAGAAAACTTACCCTGTGGGGTACACACCCTGGCTTGTAGATGAGGGGCTCATAGATAATGAGAGTAAGAATGCAGGGGCCCAGCTGTGAGACTCTACCTACCCACAAGGGATTTAAGGTGGGAATGAGGGCAGAAGCTTCTGCCTCCCAAATTCCCTGAGGCTGTGGGAAGGTTGACCCTCATTTTAGGAGAAATTCCTAATATGTGTGCCCCAGCCAAAAGGTAGGAAGAACAATACACTCAAGGCAGCTACCCTTAGCCTGCAGCTCCCAAAGCCCCAGAGGTCTTATATAACTTAATGACATGTGAGACCTCACAAGGACCCCGGATATAATACCTGGTACTTACACGTGCGGTTTCCCAGCAGGAGAGAATCCATCTACCCATGCAGGAGATGCAGGAGATGTGGGTTCAATCCCTGGGTTAGGAAGATACCCTGGAGGAGGAAACAGCAAACCATCCCACTATTCTTGCCAGGAAAATCCCACGGACTGAGGAGCCTGGGGGCTACAGTCATGGGGTCGCAAAGAATCGGCCATGACTTTCTGGAAGGCAGTTTTCCCTTGTGCTTAGGCAGTCCTGGGCTCCTAGAGTGAAGGTGGAGGGAGCCTGGCAGCTCCCTCAGAAAAAGGATATGATGACTTCTCTGTCAGCTTGAACTCATATAGAAAAGATCTGTGCAGATGATCAAGAGATCAAGCCCTTAGTTTTTGGAGTGGGAGCACTGACTCCAAGACCCTAGACTACCAGAGAACTAATCCTAGAAAGCATCAAATAGTGAGAACTCACACAAATGAAACCACTTGAATACAAGACCAAGCATCATCCAATCACCAGTAGCACCCTGTGCAGTATGCCTCATCTAAAGTGAAAGTGAAGTCACTCAGTCATGTCCATCTCTTTGCTACCCCATGGACTGTAGACTACCAGTCTTTTCCATCCATGGGATTTTCCAGGCAAGAGTACTAAGTGGGTTGCCATTTCCTTTTCCAGGGGATCTTCCTGACCCATGGATCGAACCCAGGTCTCTCAGCATTGCAGGGAGACTCTTTGCCATCTGAACCACCAGGGAAGCCTCATCTAAACAAGAAACAAACAAAAAAATACAAACCCAATCATCAGCAGACAGGATTACCACCTCACTCAGCCTTGTCCATCAGAGTAAAAACAAACAAACAAACAAACAAAAAAACTCAGCACAAATTTCACCCTATAGGAAGCTTACACAAACCACTGGACCAACCTTCAGTTCAGTTCAGTTCAGTCGCTCAGTCCTGTCCGACTCTTTGTGACCCCGTGAATCACAGCATGCCAGGCCTCCCTGTTCATTAACGTCTCCCGGAATTCACTCAGACTCACGTCCATCGAGTCCGTGATGCCATCCAGCCATCTCATCCTCTGTCATCCCCTTCTCCTCCTGCCCCCAGTCCCTCCCAGCATCAGTCTTTACAATGAGTCAACTCTTCTCACAAGGTGGCCAAAGTACTGGAGTTTCAGCTTTAGCATCATTCCTTCCAAAGAAATCTCAGGAGGGCAGAAACCAAAAGGAAGAAAGAATTCAACCTTCTTCAATAAAAGAATTCAACTTTCCTTGAAGCCTGAGAAAAGAAGACTTCAAACACAATAAATTAAAAAAATAATAATGAACAAATAAAGGAACAAACTAGAAACACAGAAGTCCAATAAATGAAGAGGAAATAGGCAGACTCCATGAAAAAGAATTCAGAATAATGATAGTAAAGAAGATCAAAAACCTTGAAAACAAAATGGAGAAAATGCAAGATTCAATTAACAAAGACCTAGAAGAATTCAAGAATAAATATACAAACGACACAATCACTGAAATTAAAAATACTGTAGAAGGAATCAATAGCAGAATATCTGAAGCAGAAGAACAAATCGGTGAGCTGGAAGATAAAATGGTAGAAATAACTTCTGAAGAACAGAATAAAGTTAAAAGAATGAAAAGAACTGAGGACAGTCTCAGAGACCTTTGAGACCATATCAAACGCACTAACATTTGAATTATAGGGGTCCAATAAGAAGAAGAGAAAAGGATAGGGTATGAGAAAATGTTTGTAGAGATTATAGTTGAAAATTTCCCCAACATGGAAAAGTATCAGGGAATGTTTAATGGGAGGATTCCTATGTGTTGTTTCTCAGAAGTCCTTTGTTTCTTTTTAAGTGGAACAGCACGCTGCTCCCAGGAACTGGGGTCATTGTGCGAGACAGGCTTGAATCTCCTTTAGTAAACATTCTCTTTATGACAAAACTGCATAGTCTTGATCCCCTTTCTTGAGATATGGATTGTCTCCTGACCTTGTGATCATCATCATCCCTTGTTCCCTTAGTAACGGTTACTGTACATTTGGTTTTCTGATCTTTATCATTGACGAAAGAAACTTCTTGTACTACAGCCTATATATACTTACAGAAGAATCATTAAAGCACCTTTGCTCCATCAGAGCTTGGGTCTCCATGTATTTCTTTCTTTCTTTCTTTCTTTTTTTCTTCCTTTCTTTCTCTCTCTCTCTCTTCAGCTGATTCCTTGGAGCGCAGAGACCCGTCTTGCTCACTTTCCTGCCCGGGCTTCTAAGACTCTCTCGAGAAGGCACCCTGTGCTTTCACCCCTCCCCGAGAGGGCGCCCAGTGCCTTCATGAGAGATGCTAGTCCTGTGTCAAGGACTTTATTGGTTTTCTGCATAAACTAGGGAGTATCAGCCTCTTTCTCTCTTTCACTTTCTTATCGTCGCCTCCGGACCACCAGGTCCTGGTCCATTAAAGGATCCCAACAGAAAAGGAAATAGTCAATCAAGTCCAAGAGACAAAACAGTCCCAATACAGGATAAACTCAAGGAGGAACATGCCAAGACATATACTAATCAAACTAAGAAAGACTAAACACAAAGAAAGAATATTAAAAGCAGCAAGGGAGAAGCAACAAGTAATGTACAAGGGAAACCCCATACACTTAACAGCTAATCTTTCAGCAGAAATTCTGCAGGCCAGAAGAAAAAGGCAGGATATATTTAAAGTACTGAAAGCAAAAACTCTACAACCAAGATTAGTGTACCTGGTAAGGATCTCATTCACAATTAATGGAGAAATAAAAAGCTTTTCAGACAAACAAAAGTTAAGAGTATTCAGCACCACCTAACCAGCTTTAGAACAAATATTAAAGGAACTTATATTAGTTCTGTGTGTTCATTGGAGGGACTGATTTGAAGTTGAAACTCCAATACTTTGGCCACCTAATATGAAGTGCTGACTCACTTGAAAAGACCCTGATTCTGGGAAAGATTGAGGGCAGGAGGAGAGGGGACAACAGAGGATGAGATGGTTGGATGGCATCACCAACTCAATGGACATGAGTTTGGGTAAACTCGGAGTTGGTGATGGACAGGGAGGGTTGGTGTGCTGCAGTCCACGGGGTTGCAAAGAGTCGGACATGACTGAGCGACTGAACTGAACTGATATAGTCAAGAAATACAAGAGAAGAAAAAAGATCTACAGAATCAACCCCAAACAATTAAGAAAATGGCAGTAGGAATATATATATCAATAATTACTTTAAATGCAAATGGATTAAATGCTCCAACCAAAGGTGCAGACTGGCTGAATGTGATGCATTCAGACAAGGCACAGATAAGACCCATATATATCCTACCCACAAGAAACCCATTTCAGACCTAAAGACACGTATAGACTTAAAGTGAGAAGATGGAAAAATATATTTCATGCAAATGGGAAGCAAAAGAAAGCTGGAGTAGCAACCCTAATATCAAACAAATTAGATCTTAAAATAAACAATATTACAAGAGATAAGGAAGGACACTATGCAATGATCAAGGGACCAATCCAAGAGGAAGACATAACAATTGTAAATGTCTATGCACCCAACATAGGAGCACCTCAATACATAAGAATTGGCCACGGCTGAGCACACACTCACAGAACTTATACATACTATTATTTTTCAAATATAAATTCTTTTAAACGTATGACTGAATTCATGGTAGGCTTTATGCATTATGCAGTTTTTTCAATCAGTGCACAATATATGTGTATGTGAAGTTATAAAATTATTATGACTTTAAAAATAAACTACAGGCATTGAACTTTACACAAATATCCTCTCAGTTGGCCCCCCAAAAAACAAGTATTACCTTATTCATATTTTGCAGTTGAGGAAACTAAAGCTCAGAGTCATTAAGCAAATAATTCTAAGTCATAGAGTTAGAAATCAGAGGATCCAAAAATCTGTTCTCGGTGTATATTCATGTACAAAATAATTTCATGTGTAAAAGTCATGAATGAATGAGATAAAAACAAATAAGCAGTATAAGTATGCTAATGTTTGCAGGATTGTCTCACCTGACACTTCAGGCATAGTATGTTTTTTAATGGATGGACTGTCTGAAGGCGAGACCCCATGTGCACCAGCTTCCATAGGTTAGAGCGTCTGAGACTAGGATGACTTCAAAACTGGGTCTTAACTCTCTGATTCTGCATTTGTTGCAGTTCTTTTCAACTCACCCTTAATTGACTTTTTTGCAAGAGACACATTGCAGAATAGCTGCCAAAATTTTGAAATCTTCCACTAATCCCCCCACATTGTGACTGTATCCCTGGATACACAGAGGTGGTCCTAACATTTTCTGTGTGATATGACTCTGTGCCTCTGGCTTCATGATGAATGATCCAGTGGGGCACCCAGCTGAAAATGACCTAGTAAAGTTCTTCCCAGGAACGTAAAGCTGGGAACTGAAAGGCATTCAGCATGGGATCAGAAAGGGTGGAGCCATGCTCTCAGCAGGGCATTGGAGAGTAGGTCCTCTGAACTTTTCTGCTATTCATGGGCCTGGAGCTGCCCCTTTGAGAGACATGGTGGCTCATGTGTTCTGCTAATTCTTTGATTAAATGTATTATTCCATTAAATCCTACCTTTCACTTAAGCTAACCAGAACCTGTTTCTGTTGCTTGATACCACAGAACTCAAATGGTCACTTTCATGAAAGTCAAAGTCTCATTAGAGATGAGATCATCCACAGGAGAGGATATAGTTTCAGGGAGCTTACAGCCCGTGGGCAAGAGAAGACAGTGAGAAGACAAGCATACAAATAACCATTACATGAGGCCAAAGAACAAAGTAGGATCATAGATAAGCACAATATATAGATGGCAGGGATTGAAGAAGGCTTTATGTAATGGGGCCTGGGCCTTGAAGGATAAGTGGGAAATTAACAAGAGAGACAAGGGAGGGAGATCCTCGGCAGAGCAGATACCATGAGCAAAAGAAGAACTGGGATTTGGCTGCAGCGTGGGGAGGAACTGGATAAAGTATGGACAATGGCTTGGGACCAGATGCTTTTCCAGAAAGGTTCTTTGAAGCCCTTCTGATAACACCCTATGATTAAAACATAACTTGATATATAGTAACTGATCTGTTTTTCATTCTCAGTATTTTCTTCTACTTCTTGACCCTCCTCCATTTAACCATCTAGACATTCCTACACATATTGCTCCCTTAGGGAACAGAAAGAAGGAAACAAAACAGCAGTCAACTCTTGGATTTTGAGGTTCCAAATACTAGCCTTCAAAGAGGGACAGTGGTTAAGGCATAAAATAGAAATGTTACAGTAAAAACACCTAGAGAGAACCGGTCTAATAAGTTTGACTTTCTCAAGTCCTGTCAAGGATTGAGGGATTAATTTTTAAAAAGCAACAGCAGTAGCAGCTGACTGTGGCTTGGTATTAATCTAAGCTGCTTCATTCCAGGCCACTTGAAGTCATTGACTTTGAGTCCCAAATGGGACCAGATTATCAGTCACCGATGTGGAGCAGCTCAGCAGCAAGGCTCAAAGGATTTCCAGGAAACGAGTTCCTGAGCACTAAAAGTAGATCCTAATTGTTGTTAGCCTTCAGGAAAACTCCCTTTCTCTGACCTCCCCTTACTTGCAGTGTCCTTGCTTTCTTTAATACTCAGGCCTTCCACTTGAGCAACTTCCCTGGACTCCCACCTTCAACTATGCTTTTCTCTGGACCCAACCTGGAGATGTTTCAGGTGACATTATCTCCAATAGCAATGCCCAGCCCGCCACACCCTATATGTGCCCATTTCTGCTGATCACCCTTATTTTCACAGAATCCTACTGATTTTCTGTCTTTTGCTGCCCTATTCTGAGTGCTGGAGGCAGAACTATGTTGACTAAAAAGAGATGAACAACTTGAGAGTTAAGTTTTATTTGGGGCAAAATGAGGACTGCAGCCCAGGAGACAACATCTCAGATAGCTCTGAGAGACTGTTCCANGGGGAAATTTTTTTTTTTTTTTTTTTTTTTTTTGATAAGTGGGAAATTAACAAGAGAGACAAGGGAGGGAGATCCTGGGCAGAGCAGATACCATGAGCAAAAGAAGAAGTGGGATTTGGCTGCAGCGTGGGGAGGAACTGGATAAAGTCTGGACAATGGCTTGGGACCAGATGCTTTTCCAGAAAGGTTCTTTGAAGCCCTTCTAATAACACCCTATGATTAAAACATAACTTGATATATAGTAACTGATCTGTTTTTCATTCTCAGTATTTTCTTCTACTTCTTGACCCTCCTCCATTTAACCATCTAGACATTCCTACACATATTGCTCCCTTAGGGAACAGAAAGAAGGAAACAAAACAGCAGTCAACTCTTGGATTTTGAGGTTCCAAATACTAGCCTTCAAAGAGGGACAGTGGTTAAGACATAAAATAGAAATGTTACAGTAAAAACACCTAGAGAGAACCGGTCTAATAAGTTTGACTTTCTCAAGTCCTGTCAAGGATTGAGGGATTAATTTTTAAAAAGCAACAGCAGTAGCAGCTGACTGTGGCTTGGTATTAATCTAAGCTGCTTCATTCCAGGCCACTTGAAGTCATTGACTTTGAGTCCCAAATGGGACCAGATTATCAGTCACCGATGTGGAGCAGCTCAGCAGCAAGGCTCAAAGGATTTCCAGGAAACGAGTTCCTGAGCACTAAAAGTAGATCCTAATTGTTGTTAGCCTTCAGGAAAACTCCCTTTCTCTGACCTCCCCTTACTTGCAGTGTCCTTGCTTTCTTTAATACTCAGGCCTTCCACTTGAGCAACTTCCCTGGACTCCCACCTTCAACTATGCTTTTCTCTGGACCCAACCTGGAGATGTTTCAGGTGACATTATCTCCAATAGCAATGCCCAGCCCGCCACACCCTATATGTGCCCATTTCTGCTGATCACCCTTATTTTCACAGAATCCTACTGATTTTCTGTCTTTTGCTGCCCTATTCTGAGTGCTGGAGGCAGAACTATGTTGACTAAAAAGAGATGAACAACTTGAGAGTTAAGTTTTATTTGGGGCAAAATGAGGACTGCAGCCCAGGAGACAACATCTCAGATAGCTCTGAGAGACTGTTCCAAAGCAGCAGTGGGGGAAAGTCAATATATAAGGTTTTGATGAAGGGGAAGTTCAATACCATGAAGCACTCATTTTACAAAAGGGTTTTTGTTAGTCATGAGGATCTGACCTTACCATGAAGGGGTTTAGTGCTTCTCTAGATATGAGAAGATGCAAGGGTTGAGATCATAAAATTTGTTCCTAAAAACATCCAACTATCCAAAGACCTGTCCCACCAGATTCCCTGGAGCACAGAGTGCTTCACTCCACCCTGAACTCCTTCAGGGACTGTTGAAGATCAACAGCTACAGCAGCATGGGGTTCAATCTCCGTAGAGGCAGATGGCAAATGCCTTTGTTGTCCAGTCATTGGAAATGCTCTTGCTGTGAAGCTTGCTCAGTCGTGTCCGACTCTTTGCAGTCCCATATTATAGCCTACCAGGTTCCTCCGTCCATGGGATTTTCCAGGCAAAGAATACTGAAGTGTGTTGCCATTTCCTTTTCCAGGAGATCTTCCCAACCCAGGAATCGAACCTGGGTCTCCTGCATTGTAGGCAGATGCTTTACCATCTGAGCCACCAGGGAAGATTGGAAATGCTCTTGGTAAGTGCCAATTTGTAGTTGACACCTACACAGGGTGTCACTGAACCTCTTTAATTTTCCAGCTGTTGGTTGGGTTTGTCATATAGGAAGGGACAGGGGAAGATCAGAGGGAGGGAAGAAAGGGAGGTCAGGGTATCTGATTCCCCATCTTACCCAGGGTCTTGCTGCAGCACGGGCTGTTTCCCCACAGCAGTCACTCCGACCTGTTGGCCCTTCTAGAGCTCCCAGCTCTCTCTAGGCTCCAGCAGCACTGTCCCTTTCATTCACCCCTGGAGACCTAGGATGGTAATGGCAGACTTTTCACTGAGTATCATGTCTCTTGCTGCAAACCTAACTACAGATTTCCTACAGCTCTAGTTTTGCTCCTCACTGGAGGGGACTCTGCAGTGACCCTGTAGTTGTTAGAGCATATCCAGGCAGCCTCTTAATCATAGGAAAGAATCTAACTGGGCAGAGATGGAGTTGATTCTGGGGACTGGTAGTGAAAAGCAGGAAGATCTGGTTTAATATTATAGTTAGAGCCTTTGATAGGGAAGCCAAGCACCCACATTCTAGCCCTGAAATTCATCACATGAAGTTAAAAGAACTTAAATTCTTAAAAGTTAATGCTTAAGATCAAGTCTTAGAGTTAATCATTTTATGTCACAGTATTCTTAATTTGTACCTACCTTAAACATTAATCACCTGGTATGAATGTGACTTTTTTTTATCTGTCTCTCCCATTGGGCAGGGAAACAAAAAGCCAAATTGTATTCATCTTTGCAACTAAGCACCTTGCAAAATGTCTGACTCTAAGCATTAGTTCAATAGCTTTTTTCTGAATGAATAGAAAGATGATCCCTTTGTTTAAATTTCCTCTGATGATTGGGCTGCCAGTGTTCACATCCCGACCCTGCCACTTACAAGCACTCTGTAGCCTGGGTCAAGCTGCCTAACCTCTCTGTGCCTCAGCATCTCAAGCATAAAATGAGGATTAATAACAGTACTTACTCAATGGAGCATTTTATGGATTAAATGATATAAAAAATAGAAGTTAGTACAAAGCAGGGTGCATATATATCTCCCTAACATTGTCAGTTATTGTTGGTGGTAGTACATGGGGAAACCCTCTGCCATACAGCATATGCTAGGAAAATTATTGTAAAACTGATCTTGTAAAGTGAAATATGCTAGGTCAATATTAAAATAATAATGTCAGTGTTGTAAATGAATCTTAAAAGGATTTTGAAGGAATCAGGAAAGTGAAGTGAAAGCAGTGCCTCTCGAATGGAAATGATTTTGATTCCAGGAGACATCTGGCATCGTCTGGAGACATTTTCAGTTGTCATGACTGGGGGATGTTATTGGCATCCGCTGAGCAGAGGCCAGGGAGGCTGCTAAACATCCTACAATGCAAAGGACAGCTCAACAGCCTCCCCCTGCTTCTTGCACCACCAAAGAATTATCTGGTCAAAATGTCACTAGTGCTAACTTAATGAACAAGGACTCGATTTTGCACCTGAGACTCCGAAACTCCCAGGCCAGGGACAACTGAGCCTGTCTGTTACCTCTCTTATTTGGCAAAATCCAATGTATACCTGGCTGTGATCACAGAGCATGTTGTACCCTCTTCCTGTGTCCTGTCTCTCCCACTGGAGGCAGCACCTACACCAGGAATAGGCTACTTCCATCAGCATCCTCTTGGGTAATTTATTTTTAAATGTTTACAGAGCAAGTGGAAAGGGTGAAAAAATCAAGAGAACATTTGAGAAAACATTCACTCATGTTCATTTGTTCTTGGAACTCATGACCAGCCATCAGAGCCACAAAGAACAGGGCTGGAGTTCCAAGTACCAGTATAGAAACAGGGACATTAAGTACCTGCCTCATTGTCCAAAGCATATTGCTTTAGGCTTTGTCATTGCCAAGGCCAAGTTTTATCATCATTATTTGTTAGATACAATGGCAAGGTCTTGCCTCCTAAAAATTATAGTCTCATTACTTCATCTTCTTAAAATCTTCTTAATATGCATTCAACACCCACTTTAGTGTGGCTTCATTTCAGAGTTTTATTTTTACTTTTTCCCCTGCAATTGACCCACATTAGTTCTCACATTTTTGGCAGGAACTCTCATATCAATACTTGCTGAGCCAAATCCATTTCCTTGAAAGACATTCATTGATTTATTCATCTATTCATTTGTTGATTCATTCCCTTGTCATGACTACAGTGAGTAGGATTGCCAGGTCCTAGGGTACGTGCATGACAGACCTTGTGCTAAGCTCAAGGTTACAAAAAGAAAAATAACAGCTCCCAATCTAGTTAGCTGATAGAATTATTTTAAAAGTTGCTGCATATCCTATGACTTAGCAATTCCAATTTCTAGCAGCTCTCTAGGGAAATGCTCACATATGTGTGCAAAGATACAGAAATAAAATGATTATTGTAGCACTGTTGGATTAGAAAAAAACTGGAAACAAACTGAATGTCTATCAGTATGATTAAGGCTAAATAAATCTATCAATATGATTAAGGCTAAATAAAATGTGGTTTATGCATACCATAGGATTTTATGCAGCAATTAACAGGAAGGGTCTGTTTCTAAATATATCAACACAGATAGGTCTCTGAAACATACAGTCTTGGAGGAAAAGTCCCCAGAGATTCACACCAAACTCAGAGCAGAGGTTGCCTCTGGGCACATGAAAAAGGATGGAATGTGGATTAGGAGAGGTGGTCAGAGAAGACTCACCTAATGGAAATAGTTCTATTTTTTAAAAGGGTTAAATGTGTTGCTTATGCATGTTACATATGAAACTAATAAAATGCCACTTTGCTACTATAAGGCAAAGTGGTAGTATAAAATGAAGGCTCTGCTTTTCTTTAAAACATCAAAAAAGATTTGGGAGACAAAGAGATATATGAACTGGGTCTTTAAAGGCCTTGTAGGAGCCTGACAGGCTGAGGTAAGATGAGGGGGTTTTATTACATATGGGGGACAGCAAAGATGCAGACATACCACACACTTGGAGCAGTTCCACATGACTGGCCCATGCAGCAGAGAGGAGTGGACTGCAGGTGGGGGAATGTGACACTGAAGGGGGAAGATATAATACATCTGGGACCTAAGATGGCACTAGAAAATGAATGTTTTTATATTTCTTGCTGAGAAGTTCTCCATTTTCTCCTGTAAGCAATGGAAAGGCTACAAATGAGGGGTGATATGACTAGATGCTAAATTTGGATAAATCAATTAGGTAAGAGTGATTTTCTCCCCAGAGGCTGTAGAGGACAGATATGCCCACTGCTCAACCTATCTATAAAGGCTAAAGTGTGTATAAGGGGAACTGTGGTGTATTATACCCGATATCCAGACTTTAAAATTTTGTTAAAATACACCATATATATTGAAGAATGAGTTAATCTTAAGAGTAACTTTGATGCATATTTACAAAGCTACACCTAATTAATTTTGATAGAACACAAGATATAAAATATGCCTAGTTTCCCAGGAGTGCCTTTTATGACCTCTATCAGAAATTATACTCCTGAAAGAAAACCATGATGAAGATTTCATCTGGATTTGATTTTTTAGTATAATGTAAGATAGGGGGGTCAAGGATTTTTTTCTCCCATATTGCTATCAACTTGGTTCAGTTCCAAAAATGGAGTGATGAAGTGAGAGCTCTGGGGAGAAAAGAGGAACTCTTAAAGATAGGAAATGTAATGAAGAAGGCTGGAAGGAAAAAGCACATTTAAAAGTCCACATATTGAAATGAGACAGAAGTGATGGTTGTACATTGTGAATGTTCTAAATGCCATTGGACTGTACACTTTATAAAGGTTAAGATGCTTGGGGGTGGAAAGAGGGTAGGAAAAAAATCCATGTATATAATACTTAACTGCTGTCTGCACAAAACAGTTTGATCTCACATTCTCTATATATTTATTCTCCACTACTTTTTATGAAAAAAGATTAGANAAAAAGTTCACAAGAGAGTGATCTGTCCTTATCTCTTTCAGAAACCGATGACTGCAAGAACAGTAGCAGCCACCCTGGTGCCACGAGAACAGCCAGCCTGTAAGAAAAAGCCAAGACATTGAGATGCAGAGCGCTCAACAGTATGTTTGTGAGATTTCATGGTTTATTATGTGTAGTTGTATTTCATTAATTTTGTTATAGTATTCTATTGCAGAAACATACTGTTTGTTTATACATTATACTTGTTATTTAGTTGCTATACTATTGATGGACATTTAGGTTATTCACAGTTTGGGGTTATGATAAACAATGCTGCTATGAAGATTCTTATACATTTCTCTGATATACATGTTTAAGCTTTTCTGTGAGGTATGTGTCTAAGAATGGAATTGCTAAATCAAAGCATACGCAAAGGATAGGCACAGTTTCAGTTTTAGAATTCTGACAAGTAATTTTCAAAAGTATTTGTGCTGTACCAATTTACACTTTTAACAATGTAAGACGTTTGAAGTTTTGCCATATTCCTAATTTTAATTTCTCTGATGGGTGTATAGCAATATGGTTTAATTTAATTTTCCTTATTAATAATAAAGTTGAGACTTTTTCAAATAATTATTGACCATTTGGATACCCTGTTTAATGAAGCATCTATTCAAATTTCTTTGAACATTTCTCCACTAAGTTGTCTGTCTACTTATTGAGGTGTAGGATTCTTTCTATAGTCTGGATATAAGCTTTTTATCAGTTATGTATGTTACACATATATTCTTGCTCTCAGTGGCTTGATTTTTTACTCTCAATCATGTGATCGAGAAGTTCTTAATTTTAATGTAGTCAAAATTATCAGTCTATTTTTTATGGTTAGTGATTTGAGGACTCTGGGAAATATTTGCCTCTCCAATATCATGAAGCCACTCTATGTTATTTTATAGATGTTTTATTATTTAGTCTTTTGTTCCTTTAATTTTGTGAGAGTGTGTGTGTGGTGTGAAAAATTTTTTTTCATATGGATATTTAAATGGCCCAGCAAGCAATTATTGAAAAGACCATTCTATTGACTGCTATAACACTATTTTCATCAATCAAGTTTCTAGATTTGCTATACATATGTAGGTTATTCTCACCATAATTGCTTTTTTGCTTTTTCCAGTCTTCTTTCTGTGCTTCATTCTGGAAATTTTCTTCTGACTTATGTTTCATTTTAATAATTTTCTCTTCACTTCTATACAGTCTTCTGTTAAACCCATTTACTGAGTTTCCCAATTTAGTTATTGTGTTTTTACCTCTAGAATTTCTATTTGGTTCTTTTGTAAATCTACTATGGCATTTAAAAAATTCCCAGATCTCCAGTTTGACTTTCCTTAAACATTATAAGTACATTACTTTTAAACTTTGTTTTTGATAATTCTAATATCTAGAATTTCAGTAGGTATGTTTCCATTATCTGCTGTTTGTGCTGGTTTTTATTTTATTTTGTTTTGTTTTCTCATGAGTCTGGTTTTCTCTGATTGTTTTCAGACATTCCAGTTTGGAAAACTGAGAAAGTATTTGAAGCCTGGATAGTTTTATCTTCTCTTAGTGAAGATTTTCATTCTCTTTTGTCAATTTTCAGTAGACAGTAACAAACCATCAACTTGATCCCTCTCAGGAATTAACATACCCAAAGGTAGACTACAATCCATGTGAGCACTTGTTTACTTCCACTTCACCCTTACTCCTAGGATACAGACCTTCAGTCTCAGTTCAAGGGTTGCAGGATGGGAGGACAGTGGTATCAGAGCTGAACTCTCACTTGTTTTCCTGGTACCATTAGTTTTTCAAAGGCATTGCTCAACTTCTCAGACATCTCTTCTGAATCAGCACAGGTTAGCAGGATTGAAACACCCCAAATGCTAGGTTTACTTCCCTAGATTTCTGTCTTTCCCTTGATGTTAGCCCTGTTTCTTCATTGTCTTTTTTTTTTTTTTTTTAAGCTAATGCTTTCAAGCAGACTTAAATTTTTTTTACAGCTTTTCTAGTTGTTCTAAGTGGGAAATTAAGTCCCACTTATCTAGTATATCAGGACTGGAACTCTAATGGATGATCTCTGTCAGCACTGAAATAGGCCATAATATCCCATCTTAAATGGAGAAGGCAATGGCACCCCACTCCAGTACTCTTGCCTGGAAAATCCCATGGATGGAGGAGCCTGGTGGGCTGCAGTCCATGGGGTCACTAAGAGTCAGACACAACTGAGCGACTTCCCTTTCACTTTTCACTTTCATGCATTGGAGAAGGAAATGTCAACCCCCTCCAGTGTTCTTGCCTGGAGAATCCCAGGGACGGGGGAGCCTGGTGGGCTGCCGTCTATGGGGTTGCATAGAGTCGGACACAACTGAAGCAACTTAGCATCCCATCTTAAAAGAGAAACTCTGATCTCCTTTAGTAATCCTCTTCTATTGCTTATCTTTCTGCTCATCTTTATGTGAAAATTCTTTAAAGGAGTTTGCATTTTGATGCTTCCAATTGCTTACTTCCCATTTGTTTTTGAACCCACACAAATTATGGTTTTGTCTCCAGTACTCTACCAAGCCTCTCTGATCAAGGTCCTAATGATTTCTATGTTGCCAAGTCAGATGATACATTCTTAATGCTCATCTTAATCTCTCTAAAGAACTTAACACATTTTCTTCACTTGGATTCTAGTGGAAATCATACTCTCATTGTTTTCATCCTAAATATCTGGCTATTTCTTCTGAATGCCCCTTTTAAAATCATTCTCTTCTTCCTAAACTCTACATGGGAGCTCAATCCTTGAACTTCTTTATCTGCACTCACTCCCTAGGTCATCTCATCTTGTCCTGTGGCTTTAATTCCAATGACTCAATAATCACTCCTTCTTTTATATCTCTAGCCCAGATTTTCCCCCTCAATTTCCTCCTTGATATCTCCATCTGTATGGCAAGTAGGTATTGCAACCTTAACATATCCAAACCAAAATTACTGCTTTCCACTAGCTTTCCTCATCCTAATATTCCCTAGCATTCCTCACCTCAATAAATATCACAATTGTTCAATTAAGTTTTTCAAGCCCCCAGACTTGGTGTCTTCCTCAACAATAAATATATTCTGAATCAATCACCACTTGCCACCTCCATAGGTGCCTGCCACCCTGACTGATGTGTATCAATTAAGAACAGCTGAAGTTGAAAGTCATAGAACACTCAACTGCAGTAGCTTAAGTCAGGGATCAGCAAAGTATGCCCCTCCCCCACCATCCAGGACAAATCTTGCCTACCATCTAATTTTTGATAAATAAAGTTTCATTGGAGTGAAATCATTGTCATTCTTTTACATACTGTCCATGTCTACAATAGGACTGAGTAGTTGAGACTGAAACTATCTAGATAACCAAGCCTAAAATATTTACTATTTGACCCTATACAGAAAGTTTACTGAACACTGTCCTTAGAGGCTCATTATTAGGTTCGTGTCTAGAATATCCAGAGGTATGCAGTCAAGGGTTGGCTCAGTGGTCTAATGATGTCACAGAGGACACAGGCTCTTTCTCGTCTTCTGTTCTTTCATTCTTGGCTTATTGCCTCACGGTCACAGACTGACTACTGCACTTCTATGCACCATGTCCACATTTCAGGCAGGACGAAGTGGACAGCATAAAGAGAACAGGACAGGAAAACCATGCCAGCCAAATTAGTTGCCCTTCTTGCCAAGAAAACAGAGATTTCCCTGAAGTTTCCTTAGCAGACTACTATTTCTATCTCATTGGTCAGAACAACTGAGAGCTGCAAGGGCTTCTAGGACATCAAGCATTTGGCTTTTCATCTCTTCTGGTAGAAAAAGGAAAGGGAGACGAGACTGATAATTGGTTCTGGCTGAGCCAATGTGAGGCGTGTGTCATATGAAGCTACTGTTGTTTTTCTCCTGAACTACCTACAAGTTCTCTGTGCTCCTACTCCTACCCCTTATAGTCTATTAATCACACTAAAACTAGGTTGATCTTTCTTCAAAAGTAAATCACGTCTTATCGCTTCTTTGCTCAAAATCTTCCAATGGTTCCTGTCACATTTAAATGAAAGCCAAAGCCTTGGAGACTGGTCCCTGGAACTCTCCAAACTTCTTTTTTATTCTCACTCCCTGATCCAGTCTTACCCAGCCACACTGGCCTCCCTGATGTTTGTTAAATGCCAAGCACAGTCCTGCCTTGCGGCCTCAGCTTGGCACTCCTATTCCCAAGTCTTCATATGGCTTTACTCTCTCATTTTATTCTGGCTTCTGATCAAATGTCACCTCCTCAGAGAGGGCTTCCCTGCTATCTAAAATAATGCCCACATAATGTTCCTCTCCTCATCTGCTTAATTTTTGTTCTTAGTACTTGGTAGTGCCTAATATTATTATTCATGTCATTGTTTAGTGACAGGCCTAATATAAAACAGAAGCTGTTTGTTTCATTCCTATATTCCTAGACCTTAGAAGTGCATCTTAGCACAGATAGGGTTATTTATTGATGAATGAATGAGTAGGTTTCTATCACTATCAGTTTTGCCTATTCAAAAACCTAGTTCCTATTGGTTTCATAAGGAAAAAGTATGATCTGAGAGTCTGCGTGGGGGTTGCTCCCTAAGGCAATTCTAGTCCTTGTCAATTCTGTGTCCTTGGGGAAAGTCAGCAAAAGGACCCCTATCCACCCAAAGGTAAGGCAAGGTATTCCTTACTGTTCTTTATATACCACCTATGCCTAAGAAATTGGTTTCCCTTTTCTCTCTCTTTCACTCTTTCAAAGCTTGTCTCTTTCACAAAGATTTATTACATGTAGTAGGAGTAAAGCAATGAATCTTTGCTCTTTTAAAGAAGCTTGCACTCACCCTTCAATATAAAGCAACCAGAGCCATGATAGACTACCAGCACTCATTCTTTCACAAAAGTTGAGCTTCTGTTGCTGCATTGTGTCTCAGCCTAGTCTGCAGTCCCTCCCTGTCCTCATGTCCTGTGTGCTAGCCGCTCCGGGATCCTCTGACGTACATCTACACTACCATGCTGTGATTCTGAGAAAGGGAATGCAGTGAGTCAATGCTGTAAGACCTCTGGAGGAAACAAGAAAGGGAGAGATCTCAAGGGTCTGTATCTGACCACCACTGTCCCTGAGGAGGGCAGGCAGAGCCAGGAATGGGACACAGCAGATCTAAGCCCGTGAGAACAGCATAGAGGGGGCAAAGCCTGAACCCTGTAGGAACACTGAGGTCCAGACCACTAGAAGAGGAAGAGGGAACCACTCATTTGGGGAAATCAGGGCCACTGCCCTGTGGCAACCATCTGAAAAGTGATGCTACTTTGAGTGACCAATTAGAACTGACTCAAATCTAAAGGTCAACTGGAAAATTCCCCACTTCTCTGGCTCATACTACTGGTGGTTGATGGATGGATTAGGGGTGGTGTCTAGAGGGCCATTACCCTCAGCAACTGGCCAGAACATTTCTTTCTTTCATAGTGTAAACACGGATCAAATTATTTGTTATCATGTAACATGTCATTAAATGACTTTTGTACCACCATAATGGAGGACATAGGAGCCTGGCATGCTGCAGTCCATGGGGTCATAAAGAAACAAGACATGACTTAGTGACTGAACAACAGCAACAACAATGGAGGCAGATATCAACAAGTCTCATAAGATTTGTCATGTTAGGGTTGATTTAAAAACCTCCAAACCGTCTATCTGTACTCAGTTTCAGTTCAGTAGCTCAGTCGTGTCTGACTCTTTGCGACCCCATGAATCGCAGCACGCCAGGCCTCCCTGTCCATCACCAACTCCCGGAGTTCACACAAACTCATGTCCATCGAGTCAGTGATGCCATCCAGCCATCTCATCCTCTGTCATCCCCTTCTCCTCCTGCCCCCAATCCCTCCCAGCATCAGGGTCTTTTCCAATGAGTCAACTCTTCGCATGGGGTGGTCAAAGTACTGGAGTTTCAGCTTCAACATCAGTCCTTCCAATGAACACCCAGGACTGATCTCCTTTAGGATGGACTGGTTGGATCTCCTTGCTGTCCAAGGAAATCTCAAGAGTCTTCTCCAAAACCACAGTTCAAAAGCATCAATTCTTCGGTGCTCAGCTTTCTTCACAGTCCAACTCTCACATCCACACATGACCACTGGAAAAACCATTGCCTTGACTAGATGGACCTTTGTTGGCAAAGTAATGTCTGTGCTTTTTAATATGCTATCTAGGTTGGAGAGGGAAATGGCAACCCACACCAGTGTTCTTGCCTGGAGAATCCCAGGGATGGAGGAGCCTGGTGGGCTTCCGTCTATGGGGTCACACAGAGTTGGACACGACTGAAGTGACTTAGCAGCAGCAGCAGCTTGGTCATAACTTTCCTTCCAAGGAGTAAGCGTCTTTTTATACCTTAGCACATATCAAGGCACAAATATTCACAATATACTCTATACTCTATTTAAAACACACATTCAGTGAGCCATTGTTTTAATCATATCCTTCCCTCTTCCTTTATTAAATATTTACCAATCACTGTTTCCAATAATTTCTGAGAATCTACAGTGAGGTCTAATGCATCCTATACACTGCTGAGTTTAAGATCATCCTTGAAAACATTGCTTTTCCCATAAGAAGTATATTCATTTAAAATAAAAGAATATATTATATTCTTTGCCACAGAAGTTGTAAATAGTCACACAAGAATATATTCTCCTTGGTCTAATCCTGCCTTGTAGTAAATCATTTTTCTGTATCAACAGGTATTTGTCAGCCATTGTATTGCCATTTCCAAGTTAAAATTAATATTTGTGTGCCAGTGAAATTTATTATCCTGGTGATATTTTCCAATATGTGATTAGCAAGCAGATTCTAAGCATACTGAGGGCAGGCATCTTGTATTATCCATCTGCAAAGCACTAAGAGAATCAGTTCATGGGATTTTTAAAGTTGAAAAGAACCCTGAAGTCATGACACCTCCTTCCACAGATGATTAACAAATGTGTTGAATGAATGGTCAAATCAGGACTCTCTCATCTTTATACCCAGTTCTCTGGCATTGAATACACCATTGCCTTTGAGTTTGACACACAAGGGTAGTTTTTCAAAGTTTGAATGGATATAGATGTGACATTAAAAATAGTATATCAAACTTTTGGGAGGCAGGGTGTGGGAATCCATAGCTTAATGTATCTGAATTCTCATTTAGGAGATTTACTCAAAAATCACCCAGCAATGATCTACTCTTCTGTGAACATTCAATACTTCTCTGGGTGATAAAATTATTTCTAGTAGTTAAAATAACCAAAAAATCAGTCAACAGAGGTTTAGGTTATTCACGTTTAAGTTGTCAAGGACTTAAATTTTTAAAATGTAAATTAGAAAGGCAAAGTTCTTTGTGTGTGTATGTGTTTATATAACTCTCTCTATATATATTTTTTCACATCTTCAAATTAGAGTTATCTCACAGTTCAGAAGAAGGAACATAATACATTTTGGGAATGGAGAATGAATTTACCCTCAAAATCCTTGGATATGCACAGAAGTCTGAGAAAGGGAGCATAAACTTTGCCTAGTCAGTATTTGGGCTTTAGAAGATTTCCACATTTTTAATTTAATGTCAACATAAATGATTATCAGTAAGGCTAAACCTTTTGAAAGAGGAAGATGTAATGGAAAGTACACTTCAAGGAGTATATCATCCTTGTTATGGGCAAAAGCCAGCACTTGGAATATACTAGCAGAGTCTATATCATATCTGAAGATATCTGGGTTCTAAGTCCCAAAATGTGAGACTTTCACAACCCAGGGCTTCTATTTTTGGAGAAGTGAGAGGAACTAGCTACAACTTTTGATTCTAATGGAAGGTAGAGGAAGACAAGCACTTCAAATGTATCTTTCATCAAACTCAAACAGGTTATCTTCTCTGATAACTTGGCTGACAAATACAGCTGTCTGGATGCTGAAAATTCAAATAGCTCAAATCCAAAGTAAACCATGCTCATTTTTCTTGGCTCTGAAACGTGCTTTTAAAGGGTTCTTTTTCCAAATTCCAAACACATCCTGTACTCCTTCTTCCTTGTAAATCAGGCTCCATTACAACTCCCCTCCTATACACAGGACTGCATGCCCACACAAGACTCTTTTTTACTTTCACTCAAAGCCAGAACTTGTAAACAAGTTTCATACACCCTGCTTTGTAATCCTTTCCTTATTTTACACAACTGTCAAAAGCAACAGAAGCCAATGTAGTGGGAGGCAATTGGGGTAGGTGCATTGATAAAAGGCGTCAGCTTCCTAGTTCTAACCGTGACACCCCTTTTCAACACATAAACTTCTCATCACACTGAAACGTTCATTATGCCATTCAGCAGTAGAGGTCTAGTGTGACAATTTACTGTAAAGCGCCTCTGTGATTATAAAGAGGAAATCAGTCACTTGTTCTGCCGGGATTGTTCATAAGACTGACAGACATGCTCAGTAAAGAGCGGAGAGCTTGCACCTGGTCAGGAAACTGCAAGATGAGACAAACAGTTCTTCTGTTGCTAATAATTATGCATTGGATTTAATCACCAACTTCATGCCTAACAAAATGGAAGCCAAAGACTGGGGAAATGATGAAGCAATAGGTATTTAAATCATGGCACATTTTTCGTTCAATTAGTATGGTGATGAGGCGCTCCATTTGTTAGGGGTTCTAGCTGATGCAGACGGTATTTTAAATTAAGGTTAGTTGAAATGATGGCAGCAGAGTTTGAGGAGTGACACGCTACAATGAATATGTCAGTTCTCTATAGGCTGGAGATAGACTTTTGATGGCTTGAATCATAGCTCAGAAAGCTGAGATCGAATAAGAGAAAGTAATTTACTGCCTAACTCATGCTTTTAATAGTTTCTCTTCATTTTAGTTAAAGCAAGAAGTGAGGTTAGGAAGACAGACAGCCTCGAGGAAGAAAATGGATGACTCTAGTCTGTACATTCCATTTGCATACCATTAATCAATTTAGGCAGCTGGACGGTTTGGGTCTATTACTTAGAATACTGTGTTAACCCAGCTCAGTTTATACTTGTCTAATTGCTCCATTGTACAGAAAATCACCAGGAAATGGTAACATTGCTGCTATGGTTTTGAAGTTGGCAACTCCAGACAATTTTTTTCCATAAAATTTCACAGTGACACTCAATCACATCTCTCCTTGGGAGGCTGTTTTTTGATGTCATATATTTAGTTAAAATTGCTCATGAAATGCTCTTCTGCTTTTCACATTTCTTTGCCATCATTTGCAAAACCTGATCCATTCTATGAATCACTGATATTCATTAATTTGTATAAATGACATGTGAAATAACAGCAAGGAGGTCTCCTAATTTGACACCCACCCTCTCATTAATATAAATGGTGGAATAGGCTTTTCCCAACAACTCAGAAAAGAATTTGAGTGGCAGGTTCTATCTTGATGCCCATGTTTTTTGCCACAAAATGGGAATGGAAAGAAGTTTAATTAATAGAATAACTGGGAGCCAGCTATTCAGCCTATCATCTCAAGGCAGAAGATAAATAAGAAAACAAAAATAACTCTTGCTGGATGATGATAAAAGGGCCAACTACAGTTACCTTTTAGTTAACCACTCACCTGTGATGCACTGTGGAATTTTCTGGGGCAAATTTTTAATTGCAAGCTGTGTTTTCCGTAGCCTAGTGGGCATACTGGCACTTCCTTCTATGATGGATATATTGGTGTGGGCTCTGAGAACACTGAAAAGTATTTGAGTATTTGCCCAAGCAGTTGGTGGTTGTATGTTATATGTCTCTGTTCTCATTTCTAAAGGACGTACAAAGAGCACAGGCTATGCAAGGAACTGGCCTACAGAAGACAAAGGTTCTGACATGAACTATCCATGTGATCCTGGGCAAACCTCTTGGGGCTTCAGTTTTTTATGGGTAAAAAGCTAAAAGTAAACCTCTAAAGTTCCTTTGAATTCCAAATACTGCATGATTTTATTCTTTTTTCAAGTTAATGTGTATTAAATTTATTAAGAGCCGAATACTGTGCTACATAGCTCACAGGCATTCTCTCACTTGCTCCTCCCAAGAGGCTTCAGAAGTAGGTCCTACTACTCACCGCATTTACAGATGAGGACACTGAGGGCTAGAGAAGTAAAGCTGATACTTAAAAAATATATCTTGGACTTTCATACCCCAACACATGTCTTCCAGGTATCTCAGAATAACTGGTCAAAAAGTACTGTTTTTTTTTCCCCCTTCTTCCCTCCTTTCTCTTCCTTTTACAATTTTTGCAACAATATTATTGTTTTTATAAAAATATTTGCTTGCTACTTAAAAATAAATCAATATAGAAAAGCACAAATAATAAAATCACCTTCACTACTCAGGAAAGAAAGTATTAATATTGGATGAAAAGGATTTCAAACGCCTCTCAACAAACATACACATCTAGCCGGAGTTGGATGACACATAGGCAGAAGACAGAAAAAAGTGTGCAATTATTTCTGCAAGTAAATATATTAAATTATATTTTTACTTGATTCTAATCATGAGAAAAATGAAACTAAAGAAACTATAGGTCTTTAGAGACTCTCTAGGGTTAAGAAAATAAGATTACAAAAAGACATTTAAAGATTGGAGTCTTATCTACATATATTTAGCTTTATATTTCAATTTCAGACAATATTAGCTAATTCTTGCTATGAAAGGTAAGTAGAACTTATCCCCACCTCCTAATTTTCATTTATTATTATCAGTTTATTTTTTTAATCCATTAAGATTTTTAATATTTACATTCTATTCTATATTCAAAATTTTCAAGATTGGGGAATAACTCCATGACTCCAATATTTTATAGTTTTGGTTCTAAGTTTAAATGAATTTTTTGTTCACTTGCCTTTATTCCATGTAGTTTCTCCATTGCTAAGTACTTCTGTTTTGATTCACATATTGGTTATGCTTACATGCATAAAAGGTGGGAGAAGAACCAGAACAACCTCCAATCATGGAACCAGGTGAGTGAAGATGAAGGTCATGTCCTTGGGCAAACAGCATTATCAAACAGCAGCAAAGACCCAAACACAAGCCGGACCAGAGTCCAGCACACACCATCTTCCACCTCAGCACTCATGCATTCCTAATGTCTGTACTCTACTCCCTTTTTCACTTCCATTTATCTTCCAAGCCACCTCCAGTTACCTTCCCAAACACAAATCTGAGCTGGCTATTCCCTGACGTTAAATCCACAGCATAATGTACAATTTCCTTTGCACAGCAGACAATTTTCTCCCCAACTTCACCTCAATATTCTCTTGGGTTTCCTCCAGTTAGAAAGCACAGGTGACCAGATTTGCTCACCAACTCCTGCAGAGCTGTGAGCTCTTTTCAGGTCTCCATGCCTTTAGATATGCTGCTGCCTCTTTCCAGATTTTCCTCTCTCCCCAGAAAATCCTTGCAGCATCCTTGCAGCTCACATCAACCCTCACCTCTGCAAAGCCTTCTTACTCTTCCAAACAGTGTTGCAGACTTCTGCACCCATNAAAAAATATATCTTGGACTTTCATACCCCAACACATGTCTTCCAGGTACCTCAGAATAACTGGTCAAAAAGTACTGTTTTTTTTTTCCCCTTCTTCCCTCCTTTCTCTTCCTTTTACAATTTTTGCAACAATATTATTGTTTTTATAAAAATATTTGCTTGCTACTTAAAAATAAATCAATATAGAAAAGCACAAATAATAAAATCACCTTCACTACTCAGGAAAGAAAGTATTAATATTGGATGAAAAGGATTTCAAACGCCTCTCAACAAACATACACATCTAGCCGGAGTTGGATGACACATAGGCAGAAGACAGAAAAAAGTGTGCAATTATTTCTGCAAGTAAATATATTAAATTATATTTTTACTTGATTCTAATCATGAGAAAAATGAAACTAAAGAAACTATAGGTCTTTAGAGACTCTCTAGGGTTAAGAAAATAAGATTACAAAAAGACATTTAAAGATTGGAGTCTTATCTACATATATTTAGCTTTATATTTCAATTTCAGACAATATTAGCTAATTCTTGCTATGAAAGGTAAGTAGAACTTATCCCCACCTCCTAATTTTCATTTATTATTATCAGTTTATTTTTTTAATCCATTAAGATTTTTAATATTTACATTCTATTCTATATTCAAAATTTTCAAGATTGGGGAATAACTCCATGACTCCAATATTTTATAGTTTTGGTTCTAAGTTTAAATGAATTTTTTGTTCACTTGCCTTTATTCCATGTAGTTTCTCCATTGCTAAGTACTTCTGTTTTGATTCACATATTGGTTATGCTTACATGCATAAAAGGTGGGAGAAGAACCAGAACAACCTCCAATCATGGAACCAGGTGAGTGAAGATGAAGGTCATGTCCTTGGGCAAACAGCATTATCAAACAGCAGCAAAGACCCAAACACAAGCCGGACCAGAGTCCAGCACACACCATCTTCCACCTCAGCACTCATGCATTCCTAATGTCTGTACTCTACTCCCTTTTTCACTTCCATTTATCTTCCAAGCCACCTCCAGTTACCTTCCCAAACGCAAATCTGAGCTGGCTATTCCCTGACGTTAAATCCACAGCATAATGTACAATTTCCTTTGCACAGCAGACAATTTTCTCCCCAACTTCACCTCAATATTCTCTTGGGTTTCCTCCAGTTAGAAAGCACAGGTGACCAGATTTGCTCACCAACTCCTGCAGAGCTGTGAGCTCTTTTCAGGTCTCCATGCCTTTAGATATGCTGCTGCCTCTTCCCAGATTTTCCTCTCTCCCCAGAAAATCCTTGCAGCATCCTTGCAGCTCACATCAACCCTCACCTCTGCAAAGCCTTCTTACTCTTCCAAACAGTGTTGCAGACTTCTGCACCCATGTGCACCATTCAGTCACCATACACACATTTTTACACATCTCACTTCAAACCTTAGGTAATACTTGTATCTTCCTCAATCCCATTCTCATTCCTAACACCTATCACAATTCGTGACACACATTAGGACTTCCATAAATGCTTATTGAATGCAGAAGTAAATTTTCTCTTCATTTATGCCCCTGGTTTCTGGAAGAATACCGAGTCTCCAAGTTTCAATGCTCATCTTTTCTTTACAGTGAGAAGCATGGTGTGTTGGAGTTCTTAACAATAATCCTTCTTGGAAGACTGTGACTTCTTCAGAGAGAGATATTTCAAATCCCAAATCCATTCCCTATAGCAAATGTCTTAACATGCCATTTGTGAACCTGGAATAAATGGATTAAATCTGATTTTCTGGCATAAGTTTCACCATGTGAAACAGACTTCCTGATTCTCCCATTAGTTCTCATGATAGCTCTAGTAGAAAGCAGACTTATGCCTTTGGGCTTGCTATGTGTTTCCATATTTGTCTGCAAGACTATGCTTATCCAATACAATGCACGGCAGTGACTTAAAAAACTTGAGAGGCTTCAGAACTTTCTACTTTTCCCTTGCTCTGAAAGGTGCTTTTTGTTAAGTATATCATAAAATTAAAAGATCTGAACACACTCAGCAATGAGGTACATACCATGCCATTGTACTGATGGTTTCCAGGAATTTCATTGTCTTTACCTTTAATGGATTACTGCTTTGTCATATTGCCAGCCTTGGGTTCACTCAAGGATCACCTTGAAGTGATCCTTCAAGGCATGAAGTCAGACATTCCTATTAAAATCTTGTGCAGCTTCACTGGTAGATGTGGCAGGGCTGAGAGAGGATACTCCTAAAAGGCTAAAGTGCTCTACAATTAAAACAATTACAAAGAGCAGTGCATGCAGTGGCCAGGAGAATTCCTAGAGTGGACTCTGGCTGCTCTTCACCTGTGGAGGATGTGGGCACTATTGCAGACTGTAAAGGCTTAGTGTTGAAAGAGTCAAAGACTGTAGTGTAAGCTGTCACAAGAAGTGTGTCTAAATATAAAGACACAGATAGAGAAAGATGAATATTGTATGATATTGCTTTTATGTGGAATCTAAAAAATACAACAAACTAGTGACTAAGACAAAAAAGTAGACTCACAGATATAGAGAACAAACTGGTGGTCACCAGTGGGAAGAGAGCAGGGCCAAGGGCAATACAGGGATAGGGGATTAAGAGGTTCAAATCATTAGGTATAAAATAAGCTCTAAGCATGTATTGTATGACATACAAGCTAGTATTTTATAATAACTCTAAAAAGAGTGTAACCTTTAAAAATTGTGAATCACTATGTTGTTTCCCTATAACACACAATATTGTATATCAGCTATATTTCAATTTAAAAAAAGATACATAGGTTAAAAGTAAAAGGATGGCAAAGTGTGACACACTGATACTAACCAAAAGAAATCTCGAGTGACTATTAATATCAGATGAAGTAGATTTCAGAGCAAAGAATATTACAAGGTTGGTCATCTCATCATCATAAAGATGTCAGTTCACTGGAGGACATAATTCTTAACATTTATGCACCTAATAATTGAACTTCAAAATGCGTGCAGTGAAACTGATAAAACTACAATGAGAAACAGAAAGATTCACAATTATACTTAGAGATTTCAATAGTTAATTGACATTTATAGAACACTCCACCCCAAAACAACATAATACACATTCCTTTCCAGTATACAAGAACATTATAAAGATAGACTATAAAACTACTATCAGTAAATTTGGAAGAATTAATGCCATTTAAGGTATGCCTGATGACCGAATGGAATTAAATTAGAATTTAACTGCAATAAATATAAATCAGTTAAAGTACAAACATTGTCATATTTGGTAAGTGTGCTCACACACACAAACACACAAAAATGCTATGTCTGTTTTCAAATGACAAATCTAAAACATAAAGGCTCAGAAAAGTTGAAAACCAAAATATTGAAAAGCATATTTCATGCTAAAGATCAAGCTTTGGAAAAAACTTTCAGTTCAACAAAAAGAACGGTTGTGAAACTTTATGCAAACAAAGAGAAAATAGAGACATCTCAAAGAATTGATCACAAAAAAACTTACAAAACAAGCAAAAAACCCTTCTGGAGTTAATAAGAAATTATAGCAAAGTTTTAGGATATAAGGTTAGTATATGAAAGTTAATTAGCATAGCATAGCATAGTGAAGTCGCCCAGTCATGTCCAACTCGTAGCGAACCCGTGGACTGTAGCCTACCAGGCTCCTCCGTCCGTGGGATTTTCCAGGCAAGAGTACTGGAGTGGATTGCCATTTCCTTCTCCAAGCCATCTTCCCCACCCAAGGATCAAACCTGGGTCTCCCACACTGTAGGTAGATGCTTTACCGTCTGAGCCACAAGGGAAGACTGAAAGTTAATTGCTTTCCTATATATCAGAAATGAATAATTGGAATTTGAAATTAAAAACACTATCATTTATGTTAGTATCAAAAACTAAATAATTTATTTTTGGATTAAAAAATATAACAGGAATGAATATAACAAAATATTCACAAGATCTATATGAGGCAAATTAAAGAACTCTGATGGAATCTCAACAAATGGAAAGAGGTCCCATGTTCATGAATAGGAAGACTTGGTATTATTAAGAGGTCAGTTCTTCCCAAATTGACCTATAGATTCAATGCAATCTCAGTCAGAATCTCAGAAAGTTATTTTGTAGATGTTTACAAGTTGATTCTACAGTTTGTAAGTAAAGACCCAGAATATTGAAGGAGAAAACAGAATTGGTGGACCAACATTACTTAACTTCCAGACTTACTATAGAGTTACAGTAATCAAGGCCGTATGGGATTGGCAAAAAAAAAAAAAAAAGACAAATAGATCAATGGAACACAACAAAGAGCCTAGACATAGACCCACATAAATACATTAAACTTATCTTTGACAAAGTAGGAAAGGCAATCTAATAGAGAAAGAATAGTCTTTTCAACAAATGATGCTGAAACAACCAGCCAGCCACATGCCAAAAATAAGCAAAAGAAAAAAAGAAAATAGAATCTAGACACTGACTTTATACCTTTTATAAAAATTAACTCATAGTGGATCACAGACCTAAATGTAAATGCAAAGTTATCAAACTTGCAGAAGATAACTGAAGAGAAAATATAGGTGACCTTGGGTCTGGTGGTGACTTTTTAGATATACCACCAAAAGCAGGGTTTATGGTGAAAGTTAAGTTGGACTACGTTAAAATTTAAAATATTTGTGCTACAAAAAACACTGTTAAATGAATAAAGAGATAAGCCATAGACTGGGAGAAACTGTATACAAAATACATATCTGATAAAGGACTTTTATCAAAACTATACAAAGAACTCTTAAAACTCAATAGTAAGAAAACAAACAACCCAATTTAAAATGGATAAAATATCTATACAAATAACTTACCAAAGGCATGCAGGTAGCAAATAGGCATGTGAAAAGATGCTCAAAATCATATGTCATTAGAGGACTGAAAATTTAAACAATGAGATACTACTACACATTTATTAGAATGGCTGAAATTCAAAACACTGACAATGTTAAATACTGGCAAGGACATGGAGAAACAGGAACTTTCATTCATTGCTGGTAAGAATGCAAAGTGGGCAGAGTCACTTTGCAAGACAGTTTAGCAGTTTCTTACAATGCTAAATGTGGTCTTGTGATCTAGCAGAACTTATGGAAAAAGTTAAGCTGGACTACATTAAAATTTAGATGTTTAACCGAAAAGACTGAAAACTTGTGTCTACACAAAAATTTGTACTGAAATATTTATGACAGGTTTTTTTTTTCATACTTGCCAAAATCTGAAAGCAACCAAGATGTCCTTCAAAAGATGAATGGATAAACAAATTGTTGTATATTTAGACAATGGAGTATTATTCAGTGATAAAAAGAAATGAGCTATAAAGTCACAAAAAACATGAAGAAAAAAACGCATATTGCTGAGTAAAAGGAGTGAGTCTGAAAAGGCTACATACTGTATGCCTCCAACATTATAACATTCTGGAAAGGTCAATACTATAGAGACAGGGAAAAAAACATGGGTGCTAAGCGCTTGGGGAGAAGGAATGAATAGGTATAACACAGGGGATTTTTAGGGCAGTGAAGTCACTATATATGATACCGTGATGGCAGATACATGACATTATACATTTGCCAAAACCTATAGAACTCATAGACAAAGAGTGAACCCTAAAGTAGACTATGGACTTTAGTTAATTTGATGCATCAGTATCAACTCATTAATTGTAAAAAGTGTACCATACTAGTGCAAGATATTATTAATAATAATATGGGGATAAAATGCAAGATATTAATAATATGGGAAACTGTGAGCAAGGGAAAGAGAAAAAGAAGGTTCAACACGACTCTGTAAATTCTGCTCAATTTTCTATAAACCTAAAACTCTAAAAAAGTTTAGTATTTTGGAAAAAATATAGCTTCAATATTCAGAAATAGAAGTTTCTACACATATAAAGATAAATTGATAAATCAATTAGCATAGTGAGAAATTCTAACATACCTCAATAATTGATAAATTAGACAAAAATTTAGCAAGTATATTTGAGATTTGACCCATATATATAACTAATACTTGTTTTATGGGACATATTTCAAATCTTACATTCAATAGTAGAGGAATTCACTGAGACATTTACACAAATTTGCTTCATAGTAGTTCATAAAGCAAGTTTCAAGAAATTTCAAAGTATTGGCATCCATAGAGTCACTTTAAGGTGGAAATCAGTTATCAAAATATATCTACAAATGCCAACGTGCTTGGAAATGTGAAAGCATATTTAGTGGGAGCAAACTAAAGCACCACTTAGAAGATAAATGTTTATGTTGTAAAAGATAGAAGGCTGAAAATTAAAGACTATCTAATCTGCATGCTTAGTCGCTCAGTCATGTCCAACTTTTTGCAACCACATGGACTGTAGCCTGCCAGGACCCTCTGTTCAGGGGATTTCCCAGGCAAGATTACTAGAGTGGGTTGCCATTCCCTTCTCCAGGGGATCTTACCGACCCAGGGATTGAACCTGCATCTCCAGCATTTGCAGGCAGATTCTTTACCATTGTGCCACCTGGGAAGCCCAGTATCCAATGTAGGAAATATTTTAAAAGGAAAAAAATTGTAGAAGAAAGGAAAAAGTAAAATAATAAAGACAGAAGTTACTGAATTGGGAAATAAAACACATTAACATAGAGGAATGATAAAGTCAAGTCAGTACTTTTGGAAAGACTAATAGACAACCTTCAGAAAACACATATTAAGGAAAAAAAGTGACAGAAGCAATAGAATAAATGGAGGAAGGATACAGGTATTTAAGCTTCTGAGAGAAAATTATAAACATCTTTTGCTATTAAAATTGAAAACATATGAAAGGGACAAATTCCTAGAATATACCTTACTACATTTGAACCAAAAAGAGAAAAGAATACCTGAAAATTCCTATGCCTATTAAAGTAATTAAATCAATAGTTAAAAATCTTCCTACAAATATCAGGTAATGATTATCCCAGGGTTCAAGGAAACAGGGGATGGATGAGCGTTAGTACACAGAGGTCTTGGCAGATATTGCTAATATCCTATTTCTTGGGCTAGGGTTAAGATACGCATGTGGTATGATCCAGCAATCTCACTATCAGGCATATACCAGACAAAACTATAGAGATACATGCATTTCTGTTTTCAAAGCAGCACTAGTCACAATAACCAGGACATGGAAACAAACTAACTGTCCACTGATAGATGAATTGATAAATAAGATGTGGTACATACATATAATGGAATATCACTTAGCTATAGGAAGAATGAAATAATACCATTTGCAGCAATATGGATGGACCTAGAAATTATAATACTAAGTGAAGTAAGTCAAAAAGAGAAAGATAAATATCATATGATACCACTTATATGTGGAATCCAAAAAGATGATATAAATAACTTATTTACAAAACAGACTCACAGACATAGAGAACAGACCCGTGGTTTCCAAGGAGGAGGGGAGATGGGGAAGGGAGGGACTGGGAGTTTAGGATTAGCAGATATTACATACAGGATGATAAATAACAAGGTCTTACTGACTAGCACAGGGAACTATATTCAACATCCTCTGATAAACCACCATGGAAAAGAATGTATATACATGTATAACTGAATCACTCTGCTGTTCAGCAGAAATTAGCCCAACATTGTAAATCAATAATAGTTTATAAAAAATTTTAAAAATACACGTTTTTATTAATATATTTTGCATATATGTTAGATNGTTTTTTTTTTCATACTTGCCAAAATCTGAAAGCAACCAAGATGTCCTTCAAAAGATGAATGGATAAACAAATTGTTGTATATTTAGACAATGGAGTATTATTCAGTGATAAAAAGAAATGAGCTATAAAGTCACAAAAAACATGAAGAAAAAAACGCATATTGCTGAGTAAAAGGAATGAGTCTGAAAAGGCTACATACTGTATGCCTCCAACATTATAACATTCTGGAAAGGTCAATACTATAGAGACAGGGAAAAAAACATGGGTGCTAAGCGCTTGGGGAGAAGGAATGAATAGGTATAACACAGGGGATTTTTAGGGCAGTGAAGTCACTATATATGATACCGTGATGGCAGATACATGACATTATACATTTGCCAAAACCTATAGAACTCATAGACAAAGAGTGAACCCTAAAGTAGACTATGGACTTTAGTTAATTTGATGCATCAGTATCAACTCATTAATTGTAAAAAGTGTACCATACTAGTGCAAGATATTATTAATAATAATATGGGGATAAAATGCAAGATATTAATAATATGGGAAACTGTGAGCAAGGGAAAGAGAAAAAGAAGGTTCAACACGACTCTGTAAATTCTGCTCAATTTTCTATAAACCTAAAACTCTAAAAAAGTTTAGTATTTTGGAAAAAATATAGCTTCAATATTCAGAAATAGAAGTTTCTACACATATAAAGATAAATTGATAAATCAATTAGCATAGTGAGAAATTCTAACATACCTCAATAATTGATAAATTAGACAAAAATTTAGCAAGTATATTTGAGATTTGACCCATATATATAACTAATACTTGTTTTATGGGACATATTTCAAATCTTACATTCAATAGTAGAGGAATTCACTGAGACATTTACACAAATTTGCTTCATAGTAGTTCATAAAGCAAGTTTCAAGAAATTTCAAAGTATTGGCATCCATAGAGTCACTTTAAGGTGGAAATCAGTTATCAAAATATATCTACAAATGCCAACGTGCTTGGAAATGTGAAAGCATATTTAGTGGGAGCAAACTAAAGCACCACTTAGAAGATAAATGTTTATGTTGTAAAAGATAGAAGGCTGAAAATTAAAGACTATCTAATCTGCATGCTTAGTCGCTCAGTCATGTCCAACTTTTTGCAACCACATGGACTGTAGCCTGCCAGGACCCTCTGTTCAGGGGATTTCCCAGGCAAGATTACTAGAGTGGGTTGCCATTCCCTTCTCCAGGGGATCTTACCGACCCAGGGATTGAACCTGCATCTCCAGCATTGGCAGGCAGATTCTTTACCATTGTGCCACCTGGGAAGCCCAGTATCCAATGTAGGAAATATTTTAAAAGGAAAAAAATTGTAGAAGAAAGGAAAAAGTAAAATAATAAAGACAGAAGTTACTGAATTGGGAAATAAAACACATTAACATAGAGGAATGATAAAGTCAAGTCAGTACTTTTGGAAAGACTAATAGACAACCTTCAGAAAACACATATTAAGGAAAAAAAGTGACAGAAGCAATAGAATAAATGGAGGAAGGATACAGGTATTTAAGCTTCTGAGAGAAAATTATAAACATCTTTTGCTATTAAAATTGAAAACATATGAAAGGGACAAATTCCTAGAATATACCTTACTACATTTGAACCAAAAAGAGAAAAGAATACCTGAAAATTCCTATGCCTATTAAAGTAATTAAATCAATAGTTAAAAATCTTCCTACAAATATCAGGTAATGATTATCCCAGGGTTCAAGGAAACAGGGGATGGATGAGCGTTAGTACACAGAGGTCTTGGCAGATATTGCTAATATCCTATTTCTTGAGCTAGGGTTAAGATACGCATGTGGTATGATCCAGCAATCTCACTATCAGGCATATACCAGACAAAACTATAGAGATACATGCATTTCTGTTTTCAAAGCAGCACTAGTCACAATAACCAGGACATGGAAACAAACTAACTGTCCACTGATAGATGAATTGATAAATAAGATGTGGTACATACATATAATGGAATATCACTTAGCTATAGGAAGAATGAAATAATACCATTTGCAGCAATATGGATGGACCTAGAAATTATAATACTAAGTGAAGTAAGTCAAAAAGAGAAAGATAAATATCATATGATACCACTTATATGTGGAATCCAAAAAGATGATATAAATAACTTATTTACAAAACAGACTCACAGACATAGAGAACAGACCCGTGGTTTCCAAGGAGGAGGGGAGATGGGGAAGGGAGGGACTGGGAGTTTAGGATTAGCAGATATTACATACAGGATGATAAATAACAAGGTCTTACTGACTAGCACAGGGAACTATATTCAACATCCTCTGATAAACCACCATGGAAAAGAATGTATATACATGTATAACTGAATCACTCTGCTGTTCAGCAGAAATTAGCCCAACATTGTAAATCAATAATAGTTTATAAAAAATTTTAAAAATACACGTTTTTATTAATATATTTTGCATATATGTTAGATATATTGTTTGTATTACATTTTTAAAGACGGTATATGCTAATTCAAAAGTTGTTTTAGATCTTTCTCTAAATGAAGATAATCTAATACATATTAGTTCCAAGACTCCTCAAGACAGATCCCAATATTAGAAGAATTATAAAGGATTCATGTGAAAAATTTACTATACAAATGGCCTTGAAACTGAAAACGTGACACAATCAGAACTGTCATATCATGTTAATAACATGGTCTTACACATAGGTACATAACTGCTTCCATGGGTGATTCCCCAGGAATACTGCTTAATTTTACTTCAAGTAGTGTTAGAAACACAAATGAGTGTAATAGATAAGATTATTTAGTGACGTTTTTGTGTGTGTGCATGCTAAGTTGCTTCAGTTGTGTCCAACTCTTTGCAACTCTATGAACTGTAGCCCATCAGGCTCCTCTATCCACGGGATTTTTCTGACAAGAATACTGGAGTAGGTTGCCATGCCCTCATCCAGAGCATCTTCACCACCCAAGGATAGAATTCACATGGCCTGCATTGGCAGAAAGGTTCTTTACCACTAGCGCCACCTGGGAATAATAGTCAAGGTTATTTAGTGACATCCTTTCAATGGCGCCCCACTCCAGTACTCTTGCCTGGAAAATCCCATGGATGGAGGAGCCTGGTGGGCTGCCGTCTATGGGGTCGCACAGAGTCGGATATGACTGAAGTGACTTAGCAATAGCAATTATCATATCTCAATTTAAAAAATAGATGTTAGCCTACTAAAATGACTAAAACCAGTACCTCACATGAGTTTTTCTGAGCTATGCATTCAGAAGTAGAATTGCTGAGCCAAAGAAAATGTAAGTTTTCAACTTGATTAGATTTTGTCAAACTGCACTCTGAAGTGTTTTTACCAATTTAAACTATCACTGAAGTGCATGAAAGTTGCTATTTCCTCTGGTCTTGAAAACAGTTTGTCAGAGTATAAACTGCTTGTCACTCTGACAAGCATGAGGTATTTCTGTTTATTTTGTTTGCCTTTCCAGGCTTTCAGTAAGTATATTTTTATATGCTTACTGTCTATACACTGTGTGTACATATGGGCACATGTACAAACACATACACAACTCGAGCACACAGTTGATTCTCAAGATTTTGATAGTTACAACAAAGACACTGCCAACAGTAAATCATCAAATACTAAACAATTCATTCTTACCAAGGGAAATACAGGGTTAGGTTCCTGTGCGCATCTGGTCACAACGTTTTCATCTTTCTGTTTAAAGACACCTTATTTAATATATCACCAATTCATTAAAATTGAACTGGTAGCCAACAACACTGTATCTCACGTCTGAGATATCATAAGGACCATCACAACCTTCTTGCACTTAGGAACACTAGGCAACACTTCAGGCTATGCTTGGAATCATTTTAAAAATGAAATCATGAACAAAAAGACAAAAAACATGGCATTAAACATGTATAAATGCATACTTGCTGACAGTATAATTGAAACAAGAAGGCAAAGAATTATCTTGTTGCACTTCAGTTGGGAATGTGTGCCTCGGGTGACTTGAATTTTTTGCTGGTCTGTGTCTGTTCTTGAATGACAATAAAAAGGTACTGTGAGTATTGATTTGGGGGCTTACAAATTTTAACAAGTAAGCAAATCTACAAACATAAAACCATGAATAATGATATAAATGATATAAAAATAACTATAAATTTGATCACTGGAGTGGGTTGCCATTTCCTTCTCCAATGCATGAAAGTGAAAAGTGAAAGTGAAGTCTCTCAGTTGTGTCCTACTCTTAGAGACTGCATGAACTGCAGCCTACCAGGCTCCTACATGTTCCCAATGCAGGGGACATAGGTTTGATCGTTAGCTGAGGAACTAAGATCCCCTCTTAAGATTCTTGCTTGGTTGTATTTTCTTCATTTATATAAAAAATGTATTGTTTTTAAAAGTATGCTGGAGGGATTTTCTTGGTGGTCCAGTAGTAAGACTACATGCTCCCAGTGTAGGGGACATGGGATTGATCATTGGCTGGGGAACTAAGATCCCCTCTTAAGATTCTTGCTTGGGGAACTAAGATGCCACAGAGAGAGGTCAAAACACAAAAAGACTGTAAGATCGAAAAAAGATGCTGGATTTTCACTGAATCAAGGGATCAGTTTAGGGATAACTGACACCTTAACAATTAGCAATGTTGACTCTCTGACCTGTGAACAGAGTATCTCCTATAAATTGTCAATGTTAAATACACAGAAGCTAGTCACTGTCCCTTCATGGCTGAGAAGCCCTACTCTTGTCCCTGGTGTTACTATGTGAGAGTGAATGCTGTCCCTTTGCACATGGGATGCTGTTGGTCTTGTCTACCCAAGTTCAGGCCCACTCTGGGAATTTCTGGAGTCAGAATCCAGCAGATTGTTACTTCAGCCTCACTTATGGCTGGATGCTTCCATTTTGATTTTTGTCTACAGAGATAGTTTGCTTGTTTTTGAGCATGGAGTGTGTCTGAGGTGTGTATGTTTAAATTTATCATTGCTGTGAATCAGTTGAAAACATGAACCCATGCCACCACTTAAAAAGAAGTATAAACAGTGTTTTTCACCCTTTTATAGTCTCTCTCTGTGTTGATATTTACAAAAAAAAAACCATTTGTATACTGTCTACATAAATCTTTTTACACTATTTGAAATGTCAAAATACTATAAATAAAACTTCATGACTGCCTTGACAGGGAGGCTGAACTCTGCCCATAGATTCCTTTTTTAATCACACGTGCTGTCACCACTACTTCATCCCCCTTCCTATTTCTACTATTCTTCCAGTTTAAAATTGATGCCCTGAAAGGAAATATGAAACTCTAATAAGATCAGCTTCAGAAAACTAGAGATCAAGATGTTAACAAGCAGGGAGACTGTGTGACTTGTGGCAGACAGGTTTGCCTGGAAAAAATCAACTTAACTTGCACCCTTATTCCAGAAACCAGAGGAGGCAGTGGACAGACCATAATCTGAACCAAGTCTCACTCACCCTGGTCAGTTTTGTTCTCAAATTCTCTAACTGTGGGAATAAACATCGCTTTTGGAAAAAAAAAAAAAAAAAAACGTTTTATTTCACAAACAGCTTCATGACAACATTCATAGAAATCAAAATAAAAGAACATCAAAACCCCAGTAGGTAAATAGATAAAGAATAAGAACAGGCTGTTCTCATAGGGGAAATACTAATTTGCAAAATTATACACCACTCCTATGGCAGAAAGCAAAGAAGAATTAAAGAGCCTCTTGATAAAAGTGAAAGAGGAGAGTGAAAAAGTTGGCCTAAAACTCAACATTCAGAAAACTAAGATCATGGCATCTGGTCCCATCACTTCATGGCAAATAAACAGGGGAAAAAGTGGAAACAGTGACAGACTTTATTTTGGGGGGCTCCAAAATCACTGCAGATGGTGACTGCTGCCATGAAATTAAAAGACGCTTGCTCCTTGGAAGAAAAGTTATGACCAACCTAGATGGCATATTAAAAAGCGGACACTTTTTTTTTTTTTGCCAACAAAGATCTGTCTAGTCAAAATTTCGGTTTTTCCAGTAGTCATATATGGTCATGAGATTTGGAATACAAAGAAAACTGAGTGCTGAAGAATTGATGCTTTTGAACTGTGGTGTTGGAGAAGACTCTTGAGAGTTCCTTGGACAGTAAGGAGATCCAATCAGTCAATCCTAAAGGAATTAGCCCTGAATATTCATTGTATTCAATATCTAATATTCAATATCCAATACTTTGGCCACTCAATGCAAAGAACTGACTCATTGGAAAAGACCCTGATGCTGGGAAAGATTGAAGAAAGGAGAAGGGGACAATAGAAGATGAGATGGTTGGATGGCATCACCAACTCAATGGACATGAGTTTGAGTAAGCTCTGGGAGTTGGTGATGGAGAGGGAGGCCTGGCATGCTGCAGTCCATGGGGTCACAAAGAGTTAGACATGACTGAGTGACTCAACTGAAATATAAAAAAAGGATCTTCACGACCTGCCAGGGTCCAGCCCCAGTGGATCCAGGGTGATTCGAAGGTAGGGATGGAATCGGTATCCTAGGAAAAAACTTAATTACAGATACATAGAGAGATTAGAAATGGATAGTGTAGCAGGAAATATTAGTGGAGAAAAAGAGGCTGAATAACTTAGTTTACGTGGAATACCAATCACCACCTACGTAGGCCACAGGCGTCTTTCCATTTTCCCGAAGGAAAAGAGGCACTGAGGCCTCCCTGGTCCGATCTTAGAAGCCCCAGCAAAGTTAGTAGGCTTGGTGCATACCCCTGTAACAGATGGGAATTCAGCCAGGAAAACAGGGAGCAAGAAAGAAACGACATGGGGGAATCAATCTTTCCAGAAACTGATCTGATTTCTTTATTTTTCAGATTTGTTTATATACCTTTTGTTATACATAGGGATGAATACAGAGTCACGTGGGGGTCAGCAGACCTGACCCTTGTCACAATCAGGTGCTTCATATAAAATTATACAAAGGTCTTATGGGTTTTACATCATCTTTTGGCCATAAGGCCTGCTGACATTTTATGGTCTTTTCTGATATCGGTCAGTTAACCAGAAAACTTATTTTTCCAGGGGTGATTTTTTCTTAAATCAGGCGCTACCCTCCAAATAAAGTTGCATTCCTATGGGGTGAGGGTGTAGTGAGTTACAACTAGGAAAGGAATTTACTTAACCTAAGGTTAACATGATTAATCTTAAAGGTTAAGACTTATTTCTCCTATATGCTAGTTATATTCATTATAAGGGCAGGGAATATGGAGATTTAGCAGCAAACATCAGCCCAACAAATGAAAACCCTTCACCAATGTTCCCTTTAAGATCCATTTAGTCTTAAGATAGTGATAAAGTTAAATTTTTACCTAGCAAGGACACAGTAATTTATAACAAAGTACAGTGTTCTATAACAAAAGAGAAAATTCATTAACTTAAAAAGTCTAGTATTGCTAACATCAAAAACTACTATATTTCCTTTTCTATATTCCAAATACATTGATTAATATATTCCCAGGTGCCTAAGGATATGGAGGCCTGGCGGCAATCATTGACTCAACAATGAGAAAAGCCCTATGCTAAT
>SJYW01015567.1:82564-100475 GCA_006410735.1 Raphicerus campestris | reverse complement strand
CCAACACCCCTGGAAGGAATGAAAAAACAAAATGGATCTCCTCCAGACCACAGATCCAGAAGGTCATAATCTAGCCAGAGAAGGAAGGAAAAAGAAATGAGACTGGGTTTCAAACTGAACCAGATAGAATTTTTTAATAATGAGAAATGACTTCAAAGTGGTGGGACCATCCCAACATGCTACTGAATAACAGGAAAGGAAAATGATGATTGAAAGAGAATGAGAAAGCTTTAATGGCTGTACCTCACTGAATGCAGAAAATTCAGTATACCTAATACAATCACAAAACTAAGTGGACTAAAAAAGTATAGTATATCAACTCAATACATTATCCAACCAACAAGAGTATGAAGAACTATATACAAGTGGGTTCAATCCCTGGGTTGGGAAGATAAGATCCCCTGAAGAAGGGAAAGGCTCCCCACTCCAGTATTCTGGCCTGGAGAATTCCATGGACTGTATACTCCATGGGGTCACAAAGAGTCAGACACGACTGAGTGACTTTCACTTTCATAGAAAATAATAATGACAATAATTTAAAAACAACAAAAACAATTATGTAAAACAAGACTATCAATAAAATTTTAAAGAGAATAAAAATGATTATTCAGTTAATATGGTATGATTATAGTTTTAAAAATAGTGTTTTATATTTCTTTTATGATAGGAAAAAGCAAGAAAATAAATCACCCAGCATTCTGCTTTACTAGTTCAGAAAAATCTGTCCATTTTCCATGTTCATTTCTCTTTGATGATTTGATGAACAGTTTTGAGCACTCATCTGCCAAGGGTGAGGCTGTGCCAGATGTGGTCACAGCTCAGAGCAGGGTTGGCAGGCTTACTGCCCTCATCTGAGTGTACCTGTAGGGATGCAGGGTGCTGAGGGCTGGCTGGGCAAGGGCAGCTGCACTGTGCACAGAGAGGGCAGCTGGGAATCTCTACAAATTCCAAGACTAAGTGATAAGTATGCTGAGACAAAAGGAATGTGTGGAAGGTCCCCCCAGGGAAAGTGAGGGGCATAGCACATAAGATGAGCCCAGAAACTGGGCAGAAGTTCAAGAATAGACTGAAGTTTGAGAGGGCTGGAACATGGGAGTATAAACTGGAGCTGCAGGTGAGCAGTGATGCAGAAAGAGAAGCAGGGTCTAGCCTCTTACACCTTGGTGAGAAGTGTGGATATTTAAGATAAAAGCACATGGAGATACACACACCCATTCATAATGCTTACATGGTTGAATTTCTTAATTTCTATGAAATTCTTGATTTTCTTCATTTCTATGGAAAAGGATACATGTTTGAGTTTAGAACTTTCTAGCCTTCTATAGTATTTTCAATTCTCCATGTTTAGATTCTTGGAGTTTGTGCCATTCTGGGACACAAAGCAAGCATTTGGATGATGTAAGATTTTACTGGTTGGTCTCTTGACAGGTGCTAGGCCCACAGGTCCCATCCACAGCATTCTGTCCTTTCCTCACCTCCATGAAGGCTGGCATTCCTTGGGNAAAAGTATAGTATATCAACTCAATACATTATCCAACCAACAAGAGTATGAAGAACTATATACAAGTGGGTTCAATCCCTGGGTTGGGAAGATAAGATCCCCTGAAGAAGGGAAAGGCTCCCCACTCCAGTATTCTGGCCTGGAGAATTCCATGGACTGTATACTCCATGGGGTCACAAAGAGTCAGACACGACTGAGTGACTTTCACTTTCATAGAAAATAATAATGACAATAATTTAAAAACAACAAAAACAATTATGTAAAACAAGACTATCAATAAAATTTTAAAGAGAATAAAAATGATTATTCAGTTAATATGGTATGATTATAGTTTTAAAAATAGTGTTTTATATTTCTTTTATGATAGGAAAAAGCAAGAAAATAAATCACCCAGCATTCTGCTTTACTAGTTCAGAAAAATCTGTCCATTTTCCATGTTCATTTCTCTTTGATGATTTGATGAACAGTTTTGAGCACTCATCTGCCAAGGGTGAGGCTGTGCCAGATGTGGTCACAGCTCAGAGCAGGGTTGGCAGGCTTACTGCCCTCATCTGAGTGTACCTGTAGGGATGCAGGGTGCTGAGGGCTGGCTGGGCAAGGGCAGCTGCACTGTGCACAGAGAGGGCAGCTGGGAATCTCTACAAATTCCAAGACTAAGTGATAAGTATGCTGAGACAAAAGGAATGTGTGGAAGGTCCCCCCAGGGAAAGTGAGGGGCATAGCACATAAGATGAGCCCAGAAACTGGGCAGAAGTTCAAGAATAGACTGAAGTTTGAGAGGGCTGGAACATGGGAGTATAAACTGGAGCTGCAGGTGAGCAGTGATGCAGAAAGAGAAGCAGGGTCTAGCCTCTTACACCTTGGTGAGAAGTGTGGATATTTAAGATAAAAGCACATGGAGATACACACACCCATTCATAATGCTTACATGGTTGAATTTCTTAATTTCTATGAAATTCTTGATTTTCTTCATTTCTATGGAAAAGGATACATGTTTGAGTTTAGAACTTTCTAGCCTTCTATAGTATTTTCAATTCTCCATGTTTAGATTCTTGGAGTTTGTGCCATTCTGGGACACAAAGCAAGCATTTGGATGATGTAAGATTTTACTGGTTGGTCTCTTGACAGGTGCTAGGCCCACAGGTCCCATCCACAGCATTCTGTCCTTTCCTCACCTCCATGAAGGCTGGCATTCCTTGGGGTTATTCTCAGAGGTTGCAGGCATGACATTCCCCACACACTAAACACAGAACTTGGAGTATTTTTAGCCATTAACTCAATTCACTGGTTTCAGCAGATCTCCATCTACCTGGAAATTACTCAGGGCCAACCAGAAGGCTGGGTTTCAACATTTCTCACACAACAGAAAGTTGAAGTAAAAGATATAAAGAATTTTGCTGTTGACAGTGAGTGTTTCAAGTACGGGTCTTCACAATGATCTGTTCACTTATGGTTTATAAGGCAATGATGAGATAGCTCGAAAGAAGCACATCTCTCACACGTGACAGCTCAGTTCCAAAGACCATTAACTGAAGGTCAGCTCATCAAATACATCTGTGGAAAGGGACAGAGCAGACATCTGTACAATCCTGTGTATCAGGGCGATGGCTGCAGTACTCCACCTATTCTAGCACCAGCACAAATTGGAAACTGAAAGAGTTCACAGGCTTCAAAGAATCTTCTTGCCACCACTAAATAGTTCAGGGAGATGGAACCTGGAGTATATGTTTACAGAATGAAATTTTTTCCTTCAGTTTTGTTTAAATTTGAATATATTTTTTGAGGGAAAATGAAAGAAGTTATTAACTACTTATTTTGCAACAATGAAAAACAGTTTTCACTTCACTTATGGCTATTTTTTATGTAGTGCATGCATGCTAAGTCGCTTCTGTGATGTCTGACTCTTTGTGACTCTATGAACTGTAGCCCACTAGGCTCCTCGGTCCACGGGAGTCTCCAGGCAAGAATACTGGAGTGGGTTGCCATGCCCTCTTCCAGGGGATCTTCCTGACCGAGGGATTGAACCTGTGTCTCTTACATCTCCTGTATTGGCTGGTGGGTTCTTTACCACTAGCATCACCTGGGAATTCCCATTTCTTATGTAGCTTAAATACAATTAGAGAGCTACTTAGTGAGTTTAGATTATTCCTCCCCTATTTTTCTTATAGTTACTTCTTTTGACCTATAAAATTGGTATGTGTTTGTGGCAAATTTTATATGCCTACTGTATATCCATTTATATGCATATGTATAATCCATGTCTTCCCAGGTGGTGCTAGTGGTAAAGAACCTGCTTGTCAATGCAGGAGACATAAGAGATGTGGGTTCAGTCCCTGGGCTGGGAAGATCCCCTGGAGAAGGAAATGGCAACCCCCCAACAGTATTCTTGCCTGAAGATTTCCATGGACAGAGGAGCCTGGTGGGCTACAATCCATAGGGTTGCAAAGAGTCGGACATGACTGAGTGACTCTCACTTCATATAAGTTAATATATACACACATGTACCTATATACATATACGTTAGCATATGTGTATATGTACATATACCACATATATGCTTTATAAAAGGTTATAAAATGAAAAAATGAAAGTCCATTCCCCCAACCTTCTATGATCAGCTCCACTATCCAGAAGCAAACACTGAAAATCACTGTTTTTATGGTCAGAATATTAGGATGGGCTCTTCTGCCTCAGTTTCATCCGAGGTACCAGTAAAACAGAGAGCAGACCCAAAGTGAGTCTGTCTTCCTACAGGAAATCCAGAGGGGAGGACAGCTGACTATTTTGGCAACCTACCTTTCCCAACACCAGATCCCAGCTCGGGGAAGTAAAAACATTTAAAGCCAGTGAGAATCCTTAGCGGTCACAAAGGATTGTTGCTTTGTTTTCTTCACTGGATTGAAACTAGTTTTGCAACTTAACTGAGGGACTACCTATCATTTAAAGTGAGCAGAAAAACGAGGGACCTGACAGCACTTTTATTCAGAGACAATGAAGATGGAGACAAAGATTAAGTTACTGGAGCCAGGAATACCTTCCATGCAATTATAAATTTTCTACAGCCTTGCTACCCACAGTGTGGTCCAAGGATCAATAGCACTGTCATCACCGGGGAACTTGTTGGAAATGCAGAACCTGAGGTTCAATCCAGACTTATTGAATCAGATCTTCATTTTAATAAGGTCCCGAACGATTCACAAACACCTTAAAGTGTAAGAAGTGGGATCTACAGCATCTTTTTAGTTGTTAGCAATTATGCCATTGTATGATTGTGCCATGGGATTAGAGTTTATTTGACTCTAACTAGTGTTAGGAGAGTTTATTCATCTAGATTGCCAGGAGCCATTTCCTAGAAATCCTTGTTAAAGCCAATCTCATTGGCCTTGAACAGCAGAGATAATTCTTTCTGGGTTAAGCTATGGGAAAACTAGTCTGGACCAAAGCCTACACTGGAGAGGTGTCTCACAGATGGCTGTTCCTAAAATGGCTTAAAAACTGTTTACTATGTTATGGTAACAGATGCTTTCAAACAAAGAGAACAGGAAGCTAGTGCCTTCTCTGTCTGCCATTAAGCAGGGCTGAATGCCTTCCATTAAATTCGCCTGCAAACTTTGCTGAAGAGCCCTGCAAGCAGCAATGAAAATTACAGAGCAGCTCCAAGGCACTTTAGTGGGTAATCAGCTGAAATTGAGCCGTTTTCCATATTCTTTGCTGATAATGCAAATAGATCTTTAAAGCAAATGGTTCCAAGTTGCCACAATCCTACAAGCTGAGGAGCCCCATGTAGTCCACACAGATGCTTCTGCTGCACCCCAAGCCCTGCCACACAGCGACTGGTTCCCACTGCTATCAGCAGCAGGCTCCACAAGGCTTCCTGCATGTTAACAAATGCCAGACTGAGTTAGAGGGTTACAGGCCCAAGGCCAATTATCTGAATAAATTAGCAATCCAAAAGTAAAGCAGCTCCAAGGAAAAGGCTGCATTTTTCTAAAATTTCTACAATTATCTTCACACTAGACTCAACTTTTCCTTGAAAGGTGCCCCTTTGTGCTATCCAGTGGGGAAGAACGATTCTAGCTCTAAAATGCCCTTTGGATGCACCAAGATTATCAATCATAGCAGAAAGTGAAAGTCACTCAGTTGTGTCTGACTCTTTGCTACCCCATGGGCTATACAGTCCATGGAATTCTCCAGGCCAGAATACTGGAGTAGATAGCTGTTCCCTTCTCCAGGGGATCTTCCCAACCCAGGGATCGAACCCAGATCTCCCACATTGCAGGTGGATTCTTTACCAGCTGAGCCATCAGGGGGAATATTGATTGCAGACAAGTAGCTTCATCCCCGATTTTCTAGGTTCAGAATAGGGCGTCTGGAAAAAAAGTCACTTTGGTTCTGGATAAGAGGCCAAGAGGAGGAGCAATGAAAAGGAAGACAGTACTGAATTCACATGCCAACCCAATACATCCTAACTCTGTGATCCTAATGGTGATTGACACTCTTTGAGCTTTAACTCCTGTGAAATAGGATAGTAATATCCTCACAGGTAAGATACTATAAGGGGCTTCCCTGGTGACTTAGCGGTAATCTGCCTGCAGTGCAGGAGCTGTAAGAGCCACAGGAGACACAGGTTTGGCCCCTGGGTTGGGAAGATCCCTTGGAGGCCCCAGGGCATGGCAACCCACTCCAGTATTCTTACCTGGAGAATTCCATGGACAGAAAAGCTGGGTGGGCTATAGTCCATGGGGTTGCAGAGAGTCAGACACGACTGAAGCAACTTGGCATCCATGCATGCAAGATAGCATAAATGGTATCTCTTGGGACATGGTAGGTAGGTATCTCATAAATGCTATTTTCCCTCCTTCAAAATGCTACTGCTGCTGCTAAGTCGCTTCAGTCGTGTCCGACTCTGTGCGACCCCATAGATGGTAGCCCACCAGACAAAATGATCACCTTCAAAACCTCACTCCCTTCCTTCCCTCTTTACTCACACCATAAACATCAGAGATGAAAATGAAGATTGATAAGGAACACTTGTAGAAAATAAAAAAAAGAACACTTCTAGAAATTTATTACAGCTAAACTCTAAATGAGAAGGGTTATTTACCAACAATAAATTTGTATTCAAATGTTTACTTCCATTAAACAACTCTTCATTTCAATACTAAGAAAGTTTTAAATTTTGTCCCCTATAGAACTCACCCTCCATTTTCATTTGTTTCTAGTAAATACTTTTGTAGCTACAAATTTTGCATGGAATATCACTTTAAAGTGCCACATATCCCAGCTCTTAATATGCAGAGATCTCAGTGTTATTCATATTTTAAATTTTATAAGTTTACAATTTAATCTTTATCTGAAAAATAAAAGATGTTTAAAAATTTTCAAGGTAGGCTCTTTTCCATTCATCCTTTCCCAATTATTTTCTTTTATTTTTAATTATCTTATTTATTAATGGCAATCTATTTTTTACTGACTTTATGTATTCTTCTTAAAGGACAGATCTGTCTGTTTCTTGCTTCAGTGTCTTCTCGCTATCCTCAAGATGAAATCTAAGCTCTCTCACAGGGCTCCTGAAGGTCTCATGACATCCACCTGTTTATCCCACCAACGTCATAGCTCACTATTCTTTCTGCCTCTTTTCTAGCCTCACCCTCCATCCTGCCCCACCCTCCTATGCTCCTACCATCTCTTCTAATCCCAACTGCATGCTCTTCAGCCACATAGAATTCAATTTAGCTTCATGAAGATGCCATGCCCCATCCTGCTTTAGGAACTTAACATGCATTGTTTTCTCTTTAGGAAACATCTTCTTGTTTCCACTTAACTGACTAAACAGCTCCTGTCCATCCTTCACATCTGAGGATGGACATCATTTTCTCCAGAAAGTCTCAGTGAGGTTAAGAAGCCCTGGTTTATCTCCACATAACACCCAGGTCACCTCCCCAGCACACAAAATACCCATTGCCTATCCATTTCTTCATCTAGAATTTTGACCAACTTAAAAGCAAAGATGATGTCTTGTCAACCCTAATGTAGAGTTTCCTCTCTAATACATTTGAAGTTCCTGCTGCTGCTGCTGCTGCTAAGTTGCTTCAGTCATGTCCGACTCTGTGCCACCCCATAGACGGCAGCCAACTAGGCTCCCCCACTCTTGGGATTCTCCAGGCAAGAACACTGGAGTGGGTTGCCATTTCCTTCTTCAATATATGAAAGTGAAAAGTGAAAGAGAAGCTGCTCAGTCGTGTCCAACTCTTCATGACCCCATGGACTGCAGCCTACCAGGCTCCTCTGCCCATGGGATTTTCCAGGCAAGAGTACTCTGCTCAGTAAACATGGTTGAATATTGACGTATTCAACAAATGATTGCATATAAATTTAAAAAAGAAAAGGGAAAGAAAAATTACATACAGCATATATATATTTACACACACATAAAAAATTCAGCTATATATTCAGAACTTACTATTTTCTAGGCACTGTACTAAGTACATTATGTATGCTATTTATTCATATCATGATGTTACCTTCAGTGGTTATCTTTGGAGGAAATTTGAGGAGGAAATTTTATTCTTTCAACTTAAAAAAAATTCCCAATACATAAATATTCTTCCTAGAAATCAAGGAAGATAGTTATTTAAACTTGTACTTTGCTCTGGAGGTCTTATATACAAGTATAAAATGCATACAGATCATGGCCATTCTCTGAAAACTGGCCTTGGGGAGAAGGTACTAAGCCAGTGGTCCCTCTTGAATCCCCCTAGAGCTTCAATCTGTGGTTAGTTCCCAAATCACCTGTTGACTCTGTACATGCTTCACATGTTTGCTTCTCTAACCTGTAAGTGAACGTGTGCCCACAAACACAGCTGCTGCTGTTTGGGGCACTGCTCAGCTCTCATCCTCTGTGAAGCCAGGATGAAATCAAGGACTTATCCTTCTGAGAGCTACAGAGTCCCCAGTGGAAAATAATAAAGTGTAAGTAAACAGCATCCAGGACACTGGAAAACATTCTTCAGCCTGTTCACCTCTATTAGGTCTTAACCCATCCTATGATACCACATAAAAAATCCAGCACATTAACATTCCTAGTTTATGCTCACAATTCCCAGAACCCTCATTTTTGAGTCTTCGGTTACTGCACAATTGTCTGAACAATAAAAACTGATTTTTTTTTAGTTCACAATAGAGCTTTGTGTGAGCAAATATATGTGCTTTCCATTCAAACATAAATAGCCCCACTTGGTTATGAATGAAATCAGCATTTATTATACTAATAACTCACAAACATGAATTAAATATACATAAAATTAAACTTCAATCCCAATGTCTCTTCCCCTTTTTAATTCTCTGTCTCAAAAGGATATTTAGAGATAAATTCTGGATTCATAAGAAACAAAGGTGAGCAATATATTTATGTTTGTTGTAACCTATAAACGTGAATAAAGCCTGCTTAGACATGAAATCTTTATTCCTCTGCTAGTATATTGATTTTATATCATACTCAATACCTTTTCCTTATGAGGAGTTATGGGAAAAGTAAAGCAGCATCTGGTACATTTGCTTTCTTTCATGATATCTCAACCTTTTAGATAATAAAGGTCCCATTCCAGCTGTGATATTATAACTAATCTTTGCAGTTGGTAATGATAATGTTTACCATTATCAGGCAATTTCTCTGTGCCAGGCATGCTCATCCTCATAGCAACTCCATCAAATAGTTATAGTTCCTTTGCTAAGGGAGCAAAACCAAAGTCTTAACTACATGCTTTAACATGTGCATGGTCCAGCTAACGCATGGTTAGAACCCAGCCTTTTTTTTTTTTTTCCCCCAACAGAACAATGAGAGAGCAAAACCACAAAAATCATCCCTAATGTTACTGTATCATTTTTCAAAAGAACACAAGGATGCTACTAGACTTCTTTCTATTTCTATTTGTCTTATGCTCCAAGGCTAACTCTGTTCAGGTAGTGTTGAGTGCCCAAGATAAAGCTGCTTTGGGCTGAGACTCCCTACATCCCACACAAAGCACTGTGATTAGGAACTGGATTAGGTGGAACCCAAGGTAGCAAATTTGGAGAAATTCAAAATTGAAAGTGTGAAATGCAGGGTTCCAGGCATAAAGGTCAAATAGAGACCAGCGCCACTGTTTCCCATTCCCTGAACACAGATCTCTTGAAATTACAAAGCACTAACATGTTGTCATAACAGGCCATACTTTCAAAAAGTGTGAAGTACAATAAAATTCTCTTCACATCTTCATCAGAGATGCACTTGGTCTCCAAAGGAACAGACAGCACTGAGCTATGACCAGATAGTGAGGCATTTCTGGTATAGCATATGACTCTCCAATCAAGTGGGACTGAAAATAGTAATAAGTTAACACCAAACACAAGTTTCTAATGCATAGATCACTTGATAATAAAGATCCTATCTTGGTATTCAAGGCTGAAGGTGGGTAAGGAGGACTGAGATATCACTTTCTTCCCTAGTCCATGTTTTTCCATGCCTGAACAGAAGGAGACAGCCACATTCCCTTCAACTCAAGGGGTGGGAAGACAAGTATAGCTAACAGGGTTCCATGTAAATCCCTAGAACACTAAAGGGAAGGACACTTTTCTCAGCCAGGGTCATGGTAATGATCACAAACTAAGAGGCAAGAGTCGCTGAATAAGGGGGCCAGGGGCTTGCTGCTCAAAGCAGAGACTGGAGGGAACTGGGGGTGTTACCAAACAATTGGAGCCAGAAGGTAAGATGGAGTCCTATTGAGTCAATTATCTAAGAACTAACATTGAAGAGTTTGGGAGTCAACAGAGAAAGAATCTGGATCACCGTCAGAAGCAGGGGGTACTCTGAGACCCCTAAAACACCAGCAACTAAACAGAGCAAACCAAAGAGGCAAGAAGAGGAGCTCATGGAGTCAAGGCTAGAGAGGTTCAGGAACTGTCGTCATGATGGGTGACCCTTACTGTGCATTTACTTCATGCCAGTCTTGGGTTAAGCACTCTAAAAGTATCATCTCATTTAATCATGACAAACCCCATGGGGGGAGCTGACCACAGAACCTATACTGTGAACCATTACACTGTTACCTAAAGAACTTCATGCCTCCCTAAGTTTGGGATGTGTCCTTCTTAAATGGTAGTTCTCAAACTGTTCTGAACAAAGGAAATGACTAATCCTAGATGCTCCTTTAGCTGTTATGGCAAATAGTTTTACAGATGCCAGCATTCTAATTGTCCTGTGGAAAAATAATCAATGCCAGCTGCTAGCTAGAGAAATGCAAAATCTCTGAAGAGTAAGAAAGCCCCTTCTGAATCTGACTAGGAAGAGAAATGCAAAATCTCTGAAGAGTAAGAAAGCCCCTTCTGAATCTGACTAGGAAGAAGTACAAGGAAATCTTTTTCACATTAAAAAAAAAAAAAAAGCCTTACCAGGAAGCATGGGAAAGGTGGACTCAAGATCCAAGATGGGCATTTGTTGCAATATCCTAAAAATAATTTCACCTTCCAGTTTGAGGACACATTGGAAAAGTAACATTAATGTTCATTTGTTCTTAGGAACCTTAGTTATACTGCAAGTTTTAATTAGTCAGTCAGTTCAGTTCAGTCGCTCATTTGTGCCCAACTCCCTGCAAGCCCATGGACTGCAGCACGCCAGGCCTCCCTGTCCATCACCAGCTCCCAGAACTTACTCAAACTCATGTCCATTGAGTCAGTGATACTATCTAATCATCTCATCCTCTGTTGTCCCCTTCTCCTACCACCTTCAATATTTCCTAGCAACAGGGTCTTTCCAAATGAGTCAGTTCTTCACATCAGGTGGCCAAAGTATTGGAATTTTAGCTTCAGCATTGGTTCTTCCAATGAATATTCAGGACTGATTTTCTTTAGCATGGACTGGTTGGATCTGCTTGCCGTCCAAGGGACTCTCAAGAGTCTTCTGCAACACCACAGTTGAAAACCATCAATTCTTTGGTNTGCAAGGGGCCTGGGGTGTGGGGGTGGGAGGGAGTGTGGGGCATACTGGAAGATGACAGGCGCCCTGCTCACGCCTGCCATTAGGGGGACGCCAGTATACCAGCCCTCTCTCTGTCCGCAGTCCTCAGCCCCTGCCTCACTACAGACTCCTGTAGCCCATCCCTCTGGGGTCTCAGTGCTCTGGGCGAGGGAAGCAACGAAGAGGCTGTGCCTTGCCCTTGGCCCCCACCCCAGAAATGCCGAGNTGCTCTGGGCGAGGGAAGCAACGAAGAGGCTGTGCCTTGCCCTTGGCCCCCACCCCAGAAATGCCGAGGCCTCACCACCGCCACATGCCATCCTGCGCTGAGGACTCTGGAGGCCATCAGGGGCTGCCTTGTCTGCTGCTGTATTAAGTTGTGTCTGTGTCTGCTTTCCCTCCACCTTTAGTGTTACTTTCATTTCTTCCCTCCTTTCCTTCCCTCCTGCTCCTGCTCCTGCTCCCACTCCCGAGTTCAGCCCAGGTAAAAGGGTTACCCCTCCCTCCCTGCCTCCTGGATCACCAACTCACAGTTGTTTCCTTCTCTTTTTTTTTTTCGTGTGTGCATAATTTATTTTTTTCTTCCTCCTCTTTTCTGTCCTCCCTCCCACCCTCTTCTGCCAAGTGACTGGAGCATGCGCAATGAGTTTGCAAACAGCTGGACTGTCAGGCTGCTTTGTTCTCCAATGTTTCTCCTCTGCCTCCCCTCCTCTCCCTCTCTCCCTACCCTTTCCTTCCTTCAGTGTTTCCTTAGAGCAGTGAGCACTATTTGGAAGCTTGAGAGAAACTAAAATTAAATTGAGAGAGAGAGAGAGAAAGAAGAGGAGAAGGAGATGCTGGAAATATCACAGAAACAGCAGCAGATCTATGCAGGTAGGGCAGGTAGTCAACGAAATTTGGACCTTTATAGTTCACAGCTGATTCCCTACCTATAATATCTAATCACATGTGTCCCATAGTCATCATGATAACTTCTAGTTTGCGTCATCTATTTTTAGACACCAAGTGGACCACGTGGAATCTGCCAAATTAAGAAATCTCTGTCCTCTCAGTCAATCCTGGCCAATGCTATTTCCATAAATACTTCTTCCTCTACACACCCACTTAACTCCTTAGCGCCAGCCCCCAGCCATAATTTGCTTTAATATTCAAGAAGATTCTGGGAGAAAATAGTAAAAATTTTTGCCATTTGCTTTGAACACACATGCACAGCCAGTGTTCTCACTTGAGACAAATCACTATGGAGAGGTGTCAGCAAGCAGGTTATCGATTTTCCTGGGAGAACCTCCACATCTTGCTTCTGCATTAGCAATATCTCAAGCCAAAACTGACCCAGCTATCTCCCTCCACACAAAGGATATGTGTAATCAGTGTCTCTCAAATTCAACACACATACACACACACTTGCATGTACCTTGGAGATTTGTCATTGATCATTGTGAAGAACTGTTCTACAAAGTGCAGGAGGTATTTAATGTCCCTGACCCACACGCACACCCCAAATGCCAGTGGCAGCCCCAGTTGCTGTAATAACCAAAACACTCTCTTAGGTTTTGCATTATCCCCCAAAGTGTTTGTATCATCCCAGAATTTGTCCTCACTCTTCGGTGCAGTTTTTCTCAACTGTGCAAAGATTTCAAAACCCCTGATGGCTGAGAACCACATCTAGAGATTCTGATTAATTGGTTCAAACTGCATCTTAGGCATCAGGAGTTTAAAAAGAGCCCCGCTGATTCTAATGGGTAGCTGAGGTCAGCCTTTCCAGCTGAGTCCACAAGTCTGGGACTCTCTACGGTTACAGATTTGGCCAGCATCTGTCACAGGTTAACACAATGTGAGCCGAAGCAACTGCTTTGAGCCAGGACTAACAGTCCACTCCATTCACCAGGCTCCTAATGCTGGACCTGATAGCCTCTTGGCTATTCTGTACACTGACCCCTGCCTGTGCAGCAATGTATGCGTCAGTGAGAAGCTAACTGCTAGATGAAGCAGCCCCTCACCAGCTCATCGTCTCTAGGAAACACCCTAAAAGGGGAAACAAACTCTGTATACATTTCTTGGCTCAGAAAAAAACAGGAATCAGTCTTAGGAGCAGGATCCTACTAGTTGCCCAAGGCTTTCTGGGATGGGGCGTGGGGGGCGGTGACTTTTCACCAACAATGTGCCAGTAAATGCCTCCTCTCTTGTTCTCACTTATCTGGCTGGAGTTTCCTAAGAAGTTTGGTTAATAGGGCAACAAAGAAAATTATTGGTCTCAGAAAAATTGTTTGTTATATTTGAAAGAAAGATAAGAGAAAGTGCTTAGTAATGTCCATCTCTTTGCAACCCAATGGACTGTACTGTAGCCCACCAGGCTCCTCTGTCCATGGGGATTCTCTAGGCCAGGATACTGGCCCTCCTCTAGGGGATCTTCCCAACCCAGGGATTGAACCCAGGTTTCCCACATTGCGGGAGGATTCTTTACCATCTGAGCTACCTATCTAAAGGTACAGGCCTCTCTGGTGGCTCAACTGGTGAAGAATCCACTTGCAATGCAGGAGACCTGAGTTCAATCCCTGGGTTGGGAAGATCCCTTAAAGAAGGAAATGGCAACCCACTTCACTATTCTTGCAAGAGTGAGACACAACTTAGTGACTAAACCACCATCTAAAGGTATTGTTGTTGCATTGTTTTAGGAAGTGGACAAGCTTGGATTCTATGGAAGTTAGACAACCTTTCAAGAAGACAACTGAGAGAGCACACCTCTGGCTTGCTCCTGGCTAATGGGGTGGGGAGAGCCCTGTGTTTGCCAAGTTCAATGGTGTTAATACTTTCACCAGGCTGATTTCAAGCTACTGACATTTTAACAACTGACTATCATCTCCTATCCCATCTTCTCAAACATATACACAATTGGAAGCTCCCTAAGATTAATCAATTTATATCTTGTAAATCCAGTATATGATATATATACTGGAAATGCACCTTGTGAAAATGTAGTGGAGTATCTGACCACAACCTGGGATGAAAGATGCTCAGGTTCTCTGAGAGGAGACCCTGGGAAGACTGGGAGCAGTGTGCTAGCCAGCCACGGACATGGACATGCAGAGGAGAGACTCAGAGTGGGGTGTGGAGATGGAAGTCAAGATCCGTCCACCAAGCAAGGCATCAGGCTTCAATAAGGTCTCTGGGTTAATTAGACCTTTCCTTCACATTAGAAACCTAGGTGGTGTGAAGAATGTATTTTGAAATAATCCAGGGAAGGAATCACAAAACTGAAGACTGAGTAACTTTGGGGTCCAGAAGGCCTGGGGATGGTGTTTTTGAGTCTTGGGATAATGTAGCATGACCCTGGGGGACCCACGTGTTTCGCTGTAGGGCTGCAGGGCCATATGTGAGGAGGATTTGAGCCGCACGGGGAAGTTTGACCTTTGTATGCACATACTGATTTCACGCTTGGGGAATGCTATTTCTAAACATTCACCACATTGCTATTCACATCCCAGTGTCTTCATAAAATGAGCCAGGAAAAAAGAGAAAAAATTCACAATACTCTTGCAGATATAGATAATAATACCAAAAGGCAGTATTCACTGTGCAGCAGGCACTGTTCTACTTTTCACATAGTGACATTTAATCCTCCAAACTCTTCTATGTATGAGGTGAGTGCTGTGATAAAGCCCATTTTACAAATGAGGAAACTGAGGTACAGACTGCTTTAATAACTTTCCCAAGTATACATACTAATAAGTGGCAGAGTGAGAGTGAAGCCTGGCTCAGAGTACGGGCTCCACTGTACATAAGATCTCTCCTTTTGATCACTGAGCCTTGGCCAGTGGGTGTCCTGGTTGTGTGCACATTTTTGTTTGTTTGTTTTTGACTGTGAGTTATGCTAGGGTGGAAACCCTGAGTGTGGCTTATTAAGATCCTGAGAAACCCATTCCTGACTCGTGGTGAGGTCTTGCAGGTCTGAGATATTGCTTGGTTTGGGCTTCTGGACACTGCTTTTGCTTTCTCCTCCCAGAAGAGAAAGAAGCCTCACTAACACCAAGTCTACACAAGAACCAGGAAGAGGAATATTTGTAATAGTCCCTTAAATGAAAGCAATCAGATCACTAATGTGAATTCTTCATGTTGAGGCTAAAACAGAGGTTTCCAGGTCAGTTCAGACTCCGGCGGCCCATGTCTTTGCAAGCAGAGTGTCCCGTGATGGACTCTGGGGCAAGAGGTGCTCTCCTGAGAAGCGCTGCTTCTGCTGCTACTCGCATGGCCATCCCTCTGCTGGGGAAATAAAAATATGAACTTGGCAATGAAATTGACCACTTAATCTAAATTTTACCCCACCGGAAACACTGAAGTCATAATTAGTATTTCCTGGTGAAGGAAGGGATGAATGGATGAACAACTGTGATTTCACTCTGCTGCTTGGTACTCCTGGGTATACTCACTGCCAGTGTCTCACACCAGAGAGAGGGTCTCCTCCGGGGCCACAGACCCCCTTCCTACAGGTCCCTGGGTCTGCTCAGGCTGCTATGCTTGAGACATCAGCTCCTCAAGACTTTATCTCCTGATTTTGTCTCCACTGTGTCTTACGTCCTGCATGTGTGGGGCAAAAAAATCAAAGGATTAGCGTGTGGTTGAACCTCAAGGTTTCTTACATGTTTCACAGGAGGAAGCAAGGCATGAGGTTCTTCATCCATAGCCCTGTAATTGCACACACTCCCAGCTGCTCATCCTGCCTGTACCTCATCCAGTAAGGGAAGATATGATGTAACTCAGACTCTTATCCGAGGATTTGTTTTTTACACATGAGTCACATTTAAACCCCAAACAATATATTTTCCCCTTTTTCTATAAAAAAAGAAAATGCTTTCCTTCTTTTTTTTTTTTTAATGTCTTGGTCTTGTTTATTTTTTCTTCCAAAAGAAGAAGTAAAACATAAATCCGTTATGTTGTGCTGCGTCACTCAGTCATGCATGATTCTTTGTGACCCTTTTAGACTGTAGCCCACTAGTCTTCTTTATCCATGGGATTTTTCAGAGAAGAATACTGGAGTGGGTTGCCATTTTCTTTTCCCAACCCAGGGATTGAACCCGAGTCTCCTTTGTCTCCTGAATTGCAGGCAGATTCTTTTCATCAGGGAACCCTAAATTCTTTATAACAAAGTACTATCAAAAGGCTCAGTGATATCATGGACATATTTTCTGAAGAACTAAGAGGCATTACTGCATACCCAGAAGCTTCCCTGACACACTGCAACAGAAAGGGTCTTGGGATGTTCAAATATGAAATTATTACTGTACTTTTCCTACCATTTGGCTGAACTATTTCCTGCCTATCAAGGAATCTCTATCAAGGAGTACACATTCCAGCTGTACTCCACCTTTGTTTTCAACAAGTGGAATATTGCCCAGATCAGAGTTTGAAGCTACTAACATGCACGGAGGATCCAGAACACAGCCATGACCGAGGAAGTGAGAAATACCCATGCAGAAGTTGTGTACAACAGCTTAGGAGATACCACAGACGCGTTCCTTGAACTTGACCAGTGACTAATGTTATGAGGAATGGTCAGAGAGCTATGCTCATTCTAGGGAAAAGATTTTAATTAAAAAAGAGATTTTCAACAATTGCCATCTTGGGAAGGACCACTGAGTTTAGGACTAGAAAGTTACTGGGCTGTAAAGGATAAGACATTCCACTCTAGGCCAGAATCCTTTGTGCTCACCGAGGAGAAAAAATATGCAAATGATGCAAAGCTTGCAACTTGGCTTTATTAAGGCAGTCAGGGTCCTGTGTGACATCCAGGGTCCTGACCTAGGACTTTGGGGACTGGGATCAAGTTCTCACTCTGCTCCTGTCTAACTGGTCAATCACTGGGCATATCTGAGGCTCAGTTTCCCCATCCAGTATGAAGCACTAGAACAGCACAGTGCCTGTCACATCATAGACACCTAAGTAGTAATTGTTGAGGGAAGGAAGGAAGGCAGGCTTCTCAAGCACTGCTGCAGACTCAAGTTACAATAATACGTGACCCCTCACCCTACTCACTTTCTAAAGCACCCAAATACTAATTTAATCCCCATGAGAACTGGGGGACTCTGGGAACAGTAACTCCTCAATGAGTTGTGAGTTGAGAAGGAAGAGGCATCTTGGATCAGTTACAGGGTTTATGATGGGCACACAGCCCCTTCTTCCCCAATTAGTGTGATGAGGTTTAATGCCTCATCCAAGTCTTTTCTGCTCTGTCCAGGTCAGGCAGTTTTTCCCATAGCCCCCAAACTCAGGCTGCTCTGCTCTTCCTGACTCCCTTCTTACTTCTGTGTCATAGCCAGAGCTCCCTTCTTTAAGAGCTCTTGGTCACCAGGAAAGCAATGATCTTGCTTCCTAATGCTCAAGTGCATCCTCGTTTAGGAGGAATTGCCCTCTTCACAATCACC
>SJYW01015567.1:33275-76104 GCA_006410735.1 Raphicerus campestris | reverse complement strand
TCTAACTGGTCAATCACTGGGCATATCTGAGGCTCAGTTTCCCCATCCAGTATGAAGCACTGGAACAGCACAGTGCCTGTCACGTCATAGACACCTAAGTAGTAATTGTTGAGGGAAGGAAGGAAGGCAGGCTTCTCAAGCACTGCTGCAGACTCAAGTTACAATAATACGTGACCCCTCACCCTACTCACTTTCTAAAGCACCCAAATACTAATTTAATCCCCATGAGAACTGGGGGACTCTGGGAACAGTAACTCCTCAATGAGTTGTGAGTTGAGAAGGAAGAGGCATCTTGGATCAGTTACAGGGTTTATGATGGGCACACAGCCCCTTCTTCCCCAATTAGTGTGATGAGGTTTAATGCCTCATCCAAGTCTTTTCTGCTCTGTCCAGGTCAGGCAGTTTTTCCCATAGCCCCCAAACTCAGGCTGCTCTGCTCTTCCTGACTCCCTTCTTACTTCTGTGTCATAGCCAGAGCTCCCTTCTTTAAGAGCTCTTGGTCACCAGGAAAGCAATGATCTTGCTTCCTAATGCTCAAGTGCATCCTCGTTTAGGAGGAATTGCCCTCTTCACAATCACCCAGCTGCCAGACATTCTCTCCTGCCTTAAGAAATGCCTTGCCTAGGTAGGTCATTCTTCCTTTGGGAATAAAGCCAGCAGAAAGAGGAAGTGTGTCTCAGCTCTCATCCCCCTGCCCTTGCTCCTCCCTCTGCATCCTTTTGGACCCCCGAGTTACTCTGAGATTGAGTAATCCATCTTCCTCCTCTCAACCAAACACGACAGGGACAAAATTATGAATGTCTGAAAATCCATTGCCTTTTCCTCCCTGTCAAATACATGAAAGTCTTGTTGCCAGCATGACATTCTCCAAGCTCTCTCCATCTCCCATCCTCACTTTATTGTGCACCCTGGGGTAATGAGCAGAGGAAGCTGTGTAGAAAATTCACACTGAAAAGGAAAATAGAAGAAAAAATAAAAACAGGTTTTAAAATGATGGGTACTGTTGACAAAGGAAAGAAGAATCATGTAGGTTTTATGAAGTTTTTGTTTAAGAGTTGAGGGAGTAGAAAGAGAATTTTAGGGTTTAGCAGTAGTCTGTATAGAATTCATTGAGAATGGCTGAGAGAGAGAGAGGAGAGGGGAATGGAGAGGAAGAGAGAGAGAGAGAATAAGAAAGAGAAAATTTATAAAGGGTTTGCTGTATTAAGAAAATACTTCCCTGGCAGTCCAGTGGTTAAGATTTCACCTTCCAATGCAGGGGTTGTGAGTTCGATCCATGGTCAGGAGCTAAGATCCCACATGCCTTGCAGCCAAAAAATGAAAACATAAAACAGAAGCAATAGTGTAACAAATTCAACAAAGATTTTAAAATGGTCTGCATCAAAAAAATCTTTAAAAAAAAGAAAATACTTCTTCTAGAGACTTGAGTAATGGTTTAAAGTACTGTTTATGACTTTATGATGGCTACACAATATGTCTTTCAATATGTTTCAGCACCAAGTTGCTCACAGACACATCTGCTTGTATCAATATACTGGGGACAGTGACTTACATGAAGGTGGCCTTTTCCCTAGACCGTGTTCCTACATGTTTCTTCCTTGCCCTTGACCTATACAAGCATTTATGTATTGATCCATTTTATCCTCCTCCAAGATATAAACAGCGAAATCCCAGATAGCACTAGTGGTAAAGAATCCACCTGCAAATGTAGGGGATATGTGTTTGATCCCGGAATCAGGAAGATCCCCTGAAGAAGGAAATGGCAGTCCAGTTTAGTATTCTTGCCTGGGAAACCTCATGGACAAACCTAAGTTGCTTATTTTTGCCCCAGACATACTAGAGTTTTTTTTAAGTCCTCATTACTTGGGAGGATGGGTGTTGCTTCTCTCACTTTAGAAACTCCTTCTCTCCCTTCTGATCGAAAATTCCCCTCCTTGCAACCAGCATGGTGATGAAGTGAAGTCGCTCAGTCATGTCCGACTCTTTGCGACTCCACAGACTGTAGCCTACAAGGCTCCTCCATCCCTGGAATTTTCAAGGCAAGAGTACTAAAGTGGATCATCATTTCCTTCTCCAGGGGATCTTTCCAACCCAGGGATTGAACCCAGGTCTCCTGCATTGCAGGCAGATGCTTTACCATCTGAGCCACCATGGAATACCACCAGGAAAATAAGATAAGGATGGTGGGGCAGGAGATGCTGGAGACCAAGTGGGGAGGGAAGTTATTAGGTTCTTTGGGGAGACATTCTCAGGGTTAACATTAGTATCTGTAAATGAATAGACTCAGAAAATTATTTTTTCTTAAAGTTGTGATTAGCAAGGAGAAACATTACACTGTAAAAGTCTAGTCTTCCTGGAAGCCACAGTAAAAAAAGAGGCTTAGGAAACATACAAGCATGTGTTGTTCCACTTGCTCCAAAGACTTATTTTAGAGCATTTTCTATCTGTGAAGTCCTTAAACTCTCTTCCAATTCTTAACCAGCAATGTCAATTAATTGGATAATGAAGACAGGCAGTACCACACAATTTCCATCAAAAGGCAATTCAGTGCTTTCATAACAGCAGGGATAACTACTAGTACTTAGAAAGCCAGAAGTGGCTCATCTATCTTCAGGGATAATTTATATGACTTGGATGACATGAAGTTTAACACAGATCTATCCAAAAGGATGGTGATTTAATACTCCAGATTTAGAAAAAAAAAAAAAAAAAGTGAGGCTTTGCTGAATTTCACTTCACACCATTTTATTTTCATTTGAAGAAAAATCTATTTTAAAAATAATTTTAAAACTTTTTTTTCATTGGTGGGCAGAACCCTAAGTTCAAACATCTGGCCAGAGTTAAGCCTCTATGCTTCCAGTAAGAAGACCAAAGGAGACTCATGACTGTGAAACAAAGAATTGGATCCAAACTGTTCCTAGGAGATGAAGCCATGGAAAGATGAATTTTTTATCACTTATGTACAATTTCTGGACATGAGATGCAAATAATTCCCTCCTTGCAATTCTATAAAAAAGAAAACTGCCATGGCTATCAGTTTCTCTTGAAGATCCTTACCCTTAGCACCCCATTGGCCCCAGGAAATACCTGGCCACAGAAAAACCCTCTGCTCCAACACTGAACAACCTTCCCCTTTTGAAATGTCCCCTAACTTTTGCTTGCCCTATTGCAGCCAACTAAGACTATCGGATATACTTAAAGATCAAACAGAAAGTTTCCCCAACTTTCATTTCCAGTCAGATGTTGTCTCAATGTTTCCTCTTTTTATTCATTAAAACTTACTTTTCTTTCTAACATCCTTGAACCCCTGTGAAAATGAAAGGACAGCAGATGGATGCTCTTGCCAAAAATTTATGAAAATACAGCCTTTGATTTTTTTGCTTTTGTTTTTGTCTCAGGCTTAGTTTTTCTTTTATACCTGTCATGGGGGGGAGGGCAGTGTTACCCTCAAAATATTGAAGAGTAATAGGAAGTTCAGTGGGACTAGTGATTTTCCAGAATCACACAGGGAAGCTGGAATTTGGGCCAAGCTCTGTCTGCCCCCAAGTCATGCATTTTCTCTTACCAATACCAAGTACATAGGCCTGGACTCTCAATGCCTCGGACTGTCTGTTTGCATCATCAAGGCTACACAGGATGTGCATTTGAACTTGATTTCACTTACACAATATTGAGATAAAGACAGAGGGATATGGGACAAGGTTTGATTTGTTCAACTCAGAACCCTATAGCTATGGCTGAATCTGGACTCCTCCAAGAATGTTCCCCAAGACAATCAGAATTCCTCATTAGACTCACCTGGAAATATTTTTAAAGCCCTAATTCTGAGCCTGTAGGTCTGGGCTGAGACTGAGATCCTGCATGTCTGATAAAGTGCCCGGGTGAAACCAATGCTGCATGTCGAAGGCATCAGGTCATCATTCACAACCCTGGCCACATATCAGAATCACCTGGCAGCCTTTAAAACACTACTAAAGCCCAGGCCCCAGGCCCCCATTTCTTATTTGATTACCTGTGTGGATCATAATAAATTGTGGAAAATTCTGAAAGAGATGGAAATACCAGACCACCTGACCTGCCTCTTGAGAAATCTGTATGCAGATCAGGAAGCNCCTCTCCACCATGACCCATCCATCTTGGGTTGCCCCGCAGGCATGGTTTGGTTTCATTGAGTTAGACAAGGCTATGGTCCCAGTGTGATTAGACTGACTAGTTTTCTGTGAGTATGGTTTCAGTGTGTCTCCCCTCTGATGCCCTCTTGCAACACCTACCATCTTACTTGGGTTTCTCTACCTTGAGCATGGGGTATCTTTTCACGGCTGCTCCAGCAAAGCACAGCTGCTGTTTCTTACCTTGAACCAGGACTACCTCCTTACCGATGCCTTCCTGACCTTCAATGTGGGATAGCTCCTCTAGGCCCTCCTGCTCCTGCACAGCCACAGCTCCTTGGGTTGATCCTCCCAGCCGCCAGCCCTGGCCTCTGGTGTGGGTGGCTCCTTTCAGCTGCCACCCCTGNCACCTACCATCTTACTTGGGTTTCTCTTACCTTGAGCATGGGGTATCTTTTCACGGCTGCTCCAGCAAAGCACAGCTGCTGTTTCTTACCTTGAACCAGGACTATCTCCTTACCAATGCCTTCCTGACCTTCAATGTGGGATAGCTCCTCTAGGCCCTCCTGCTCCTGCACAGCCACAGCTCCTTGGGTTGATCCTCCCGGCCGCCAGCCCTGGCCTCTGGTGTGGGTGGCTCCTTTCAGCTGCCACCCCTGGCCTCAGGCTCACAGTGTCTCCTCAGCGTCACCGCCCCTGGCCTCGAGCGCGAGGTGGCTTCTTCTGGCCGTCCCTGACCTCGGACGTGGGATGTTTCCCTCTGGCTGCCCCTGACCTCGGACGTGGGGTGTCTCCCCCTGGCCTCCCCTGACCTTGGACACAGACGCGAGGTGTCTCCCCCAGCCGCCCCTGACCTCGGATGTGGAGTGTCTCCCCCCGGCTGCCCCTAGCCTTGGACACGGGGTAGCTCCACCCAGCTGCCACCCTCACCTCGGACGTGGGGTCCCTCCTCCCGGCCGCCATTGACCTCGGACACGGGTGTCTCCTCCCGGCTGCCACTGACCTTGGACACAGGGTGTCTCCTCCCAGCTGCCGCCCCGACCTCAGAGACGGGGTAGCTCCTCCCAGCCTCCGCCTCTGACCTCAGACACGGGGTAGCTCCTCCCAGCCGCCGCCCCTGACCTCAGACACGGGGTAGCTCCTCCCAGCCCTGTCCCTGGCCTTGGACGCGGGGTGCCTCTTCCCTGCTGCCACTGTCCTCGGAGGTGGGGTAGCTCCTCTCATCTGCACTTAGTGCGCTGGCCCGGCTCTCGTAGCCATCTGCACTTAAGGTCTAGGATATTTTAATTTATTTTACATCATGGTCCAAACTGTATTTTGAACAAATATCCTTGGTTGATTCTGGAACAAATTTTGAGAAACACTATTCCAGACCATTTTAAATCTTCAATTGCTTTCTCATCCACTCCAGTGGGGCTGGCCCCCTCTCTAGAAACGTTAGTCTCTACAAAGTAAGACAAATATCTTACACAGCTTTGCTTCTCTGCTTTGGCAATTTAATGACAATTGCCACTTTCTTAGTGGATTTCCAAAGAGACCTGAGCTCTCAATCATTTTGTTGATATCTAATTTAGAGTTTTCTGTGATTTTATGTCCTGTATTGATTCATACTCATTTTGAGTTTTAGTTTCCATATTTCACAGTTTCTAGTCCCAATTTCAAATCAGTCATCTGAAACTCCCAGCTCTATCCCAATCATGAAACCACTGAACCCCTGGGCCTTGAAGGCCACTCTGTACCTGGGATCCCAAAGGCCTCTACCTAAGTTTTTCGTCATTTCCACAATTCTTCCCAAAACACTGTGGCAAGAAGGGAAGATGAGGGCTTTGAAGAAAAACTCACTTCCTTTTCAAATATAAAGCTGAACTTTTTTTTTTTTTCACTCAATGCTGATTTGGGAGGCTGAAATATCTGAGTTTTCAGGCTTCATTAACCACTACCCCATTAAATGTTGCATCAGATGGAGAATGATCCTGAGGCTTTTCTGCTTCGTGGGCTGTGGCACATTTTATCTTCAGCCCCCTTGGTTGAACCCCAGTTGATTTGTTTTCTTATCTGCTTCCCCCAGGAACATGAGTAAGCTAGACCTGGCATGTTTATCCAACAGGATAGCCCCAGCAGCACGATAACTTCTAATAGTTATTTTTTAGGCTCTGGTGAATGTCAGCAAAGTTATGATCTGATCCACGTTATCATTTTCAGACTGCAGAAGGCTGAAGAAACCCTGCTTATCATCATATAATGATAACAAATGAGTTTTTCAATATGCAAATAAAAGAACTGTTTGATTGTTACCAGGAGTAACAAACTGTCTACAGGAGCCAGGAGGATAATAAAAATGTGTGAATCTAGTAGATATAAGAAAATAAGGCTTGGTAGAGATTGTGGGAAAATGAGAACATATTTCACCAAAAGGCACTCAGATTGGAAACAAAATGTATTAAAAGTCACTCAAAGTAAAGTCTGTTGACCTGCCACCTGTCACATTCTTCTATAGTCTAAAAACATGAATTTGATATTTCCACAGGTTTTTTTTTCCTTTTTAAACTAGAAGTTTTAGTTATATTCTAGTCTAAGCTACTGTAAAAATGAGACCTGAAATCTCAATGGCTTAAATAAGACAAAAGTTTGTCTAAGAGACCAGAAGTAGGTGGACAGTCCAGGGCTATAGGTAGCTCTGCTCCATGAGTGCTGTCAGGGATCCAGGCTGGTAGGATGGATGGCTCTGCCACTTTCTACATATGCTTCCATCTGTGTGTCTCAGTGACTATGCCAGTCACCACAGCTTCCCAAAAGACAAGAGAAAGAAGGGAAGTAGATTCTTTTTAAGAACATGTCCAGGACTTCCTGGTTATTCAGTGGTTAAGAATCCACCTGCCAATGTAGGGGACACAGGTTTGATCCCTGGTCCAGGAAGATTCCACATGCTGCAGGGTAACTAAGCCCGTGTGCTGCAACTACTGAGCCCACTCGCTGCAGCTACTGAAGCCTGCATGCCCTAGAGCCGGTGCTCTCAACAAGAGAAACCACTGCAAGGAGAAGCCCATGTGCCACATCTGGAGAGTAGTCCCTGCTCACTACAGCTAGAGAAAGCTCATGCAGGGCAACGAAGACCCAACACAGCCAAAACTAAATAAAATTTGAAAGAAAAGAACAAGTCCCAGAAGTTGTATCACATCATTTCCACTCAACTACATTGTCTTTAAATGTAGGGTCTCATCAGCACAGTTAACACCCAGGGAGGTGTTAGAAGAGGATTCTTCTCACCTGTTGAGGATCTATTAGTACCGGGAGATAGTTTCTGCCATGCTAGGTTTTCAGGTAAAGCCAAAGTAAGTTTCTGTAGCCTACATCTATCTCCACCTTTTAAAATGGTAAATTGATTCTCAAAAAAAAAAAAAAAAGTAAATCGATTCTGAACCAATTAGACTTTGATCTTTGACATTTAACTTTGCACCAAGCTCTAAACAACTGAAGAATTACAGATATGCGTAAGCATCAAGGTTGTAATAAAGGCAAGAGTAATGTTAAAAAGGCAGGCTAGTAATGAGCCTTATGAGTCTCATTTAATAGGTATAATGAAAGCAATCAACTATAAGTATTACTTGCACAACAACTGCAAAAGAAGAGTGCGTGGAATTCTCCAGGCCAGAATACTGCAAAAAAAAAGAAGACTGATCCAATTTAGGGCAAATGTAATGGGCAACATGTCTTATTCTTTATTACTTAAGCATCTATTTATTGTTGTTCTTTTTAACTTGTTTTATCCTTCTCCCCACAAAAATGCTGAAAACTCAATGGGAATACATAAAATACCAAAGGTAACAAATTGGAAGTGTTTTAAAACAAACGAAGGCATGGCTATAAAATGTGTCTATGAATGAGCTGGCACAACTTTGATGATTTTCTTCAATGGGTGGCAATCTAGACCACCCAGAAGACTGGCTGCAAAAAGCACATCATTTCTAAGATCCTCATGATTCAGTTTCTATCTTAGTTCCCTGCATGTGTCTTGCATTTTCATACATTCATAATTTTGCCTGCTGTTGCTTCTGCATCACCTTCTCCTTATAATCTTTCCCATCTCAGGCCAGGTAGTCACTGCCTCTGGGGGGTCTTCCCAGATTTTCCTCAGCAGAGTTAGTCATGCTCTTCCTTACTCCCACAGTCATACTTACAGTATTCATGATCTAAACTTTTGCTGAATTCCATTAGTTTTGTGTTAATATCCCTTTCATTAAAGTGTACACTCAGTAAGGGCAAAGTCATTCTTTCTTTATTCACCTCAGTTTCCTCTTCCTTTCATAATGCCACATATATAGCAAGTACTCATAAATGCTGTTCAATGTATAAGTAAAAGTTTGCATTTCTAGCCACCTTCTCTACTGAAAAATTCTTATTCTTGCCCATTTCTCCCCACTGACTCTTGAGCTCCCCATACCTGCATAAGGAGCCAGGCATATGGATGTTCACGGCAGCATTGTTTATAACTGTGAAAAGTTAGCAGCTACATAACTTGTCTTAGGAAATGGAGACATAAACTGTTTAGTTCATACACAAGAATTCTATATATCAGTTAAAATAAATTAATTGATGTACATTTGTCAATCAATAAGAATAAATCTCAAGAAAGCCTTAAATGAAAGAATTTAAGTTCATGAATAGTATGTAAAGTATGATAACATTCATATAAGTTACAAGTACTATCTTTTCACTAAGAAGCCAGGTACTTTGTGTAAAAGAAAAATGAATTTTTTAAGAAAACCCATAAATATCTTTCCTTCAGCCTCACTTTCCCTTTAGCTTCTGTGTTGTCTTTATACGGTTTTTTGTTCCAGTCGATGGAGCACAAGAGAGAGAGGAGCTGCAGAATCTCGTCCTCCTTTCCTCCCTGCACAGCGCTGTCAGTGGCTGTGTCCCTGCAAATCGAAGAGTCAGGCAGCATCTCCCCCAGGCTTCTGCCCTCAGTGGATTTCTTGGTTTTCCCCTTTGCTGCTTCAGACCTAGAGGAGGCAATGGTTTCCTACTGTCACTCACTTCTGGATACCTTCCTGAGGGTTTCCTTAACTTTTCCTCAGTTCAGTTCAGTTCAGTCGCTCAGTTGTGTCCGACTCATTGCAACCCCATGAATCGCAGCACGGCAGGCCTCCCTGTTCATCACCAACTCCTGGATTTCACTCAGACTCATGTCCATCGAGTCCGTGATGCCACCCAGCCATCTCATCCTCTGTCGTCCCCTTCTCCTCCTGCCCNTTCTCATGATGTACTCTGCATATAAGTTAAATAAGCAGGGTGACAATATACAGCCTTGACATACTACTTTCCCTATTTGGAACCAGTCTGTTGTTCCATGTCCAGTTCTAACTGTTGCTTCCTGACCTGCATACAGATTTCTCAAGAGGCAGATTAAGTGGTCTGGTATTCCCATCTCTCTCAGAATTTTCCACAGTTTATTGTGATCCACACAGTCAAAGGCTTTATTGTAGTCAATAAAACAGAAATAGATATTTTTCTGGAACTCTCTTGCTTTTTCCATGATCCAGTGGATGTTGACAATTTGATCTCTGATTCCTCTGCCTTTTTGAAAACCAGCTTGAACACCTGGAAGTTCACGGTTCACATATTGCTGAAGCCTGGCTTGGAGAATTTTGAGCATTACTTTACTAGCATGTGAGATGAGTGCAATCCTANTTAATTTCATGGCTGCAGTCATCACCTGCAGTGATCTTGGAGCCCCCCAAAATAAAGCCTGACACTGTTTCCACTGTTTCCTCATTCTATTTTCCCATGAAGTAATGGGGCCGGATGCCATGATCTTTGTTTTCTGAATGTTGAGCTTTAAGCCAACTTTTTCACTCTCTTCTTTCACTTTCATCAAGAGGCTTTTTAGCTCCTCTTCACTTTCTGCCATAAGGGTGGTGTCATCTGCATATCTGAGGTTATTGATATTTCTCCGGCAATCTTGATTCCAGCTTGTGTTTCTTCCAGTCCAGCGTTTCTCATGATGTACTCTGCATATAAGTTAAATAAGCAGGGTGACAATATACAGCCTTGACATACTACTTTCCCTATTTGGAACCAGTCTGTTGTTCCATGTCCAGTTCTAACTGTTGCTTCCTGACCTGCATACAGATTTCTCAAGAGGCAGATTAAGTGGTCTGGTATTCCCATCTCTCTCAGAATTTTCCACAGTTTATTGTGATCCACACAGTCAAAGGCTTTATTGTAGTCAATAAAACAGAAATAGATATTTTTCTGGAACTCTCTTGCTTTTTCCATGATCCAGTGGATGTTGACAATTTGATCTCTGATTCCTCTGCCTTTTTGAAAACCAGCTTGAACACCTGGAAGTTCACGGTTCACATATTGCTGAAGCCTGGCTTGGAGAATTTTGAGCATTACTTTACTAGCATGTGAGATGAGTGCAATCCTATACCTCTATGAAATGCAACCCCACAAAAGTCTCTTCAGTTGAATCACCAGATACAGGGCCTCTGAAGATCTCAGTTCTAGACCCACCTCTGCCCCTGATGAGCTGAAGGAAACTAAACAAGTCACTTCTCTCTGGACCTCAGCACACCTCTAAGCAGGGGAAGAAGGACAGGTGACTTTCAAAGTCTTATCTGCCTTGAAGATTCTGGAATCCACTGGAGACTGAGATAGGATGGTGTCCTGTCTCAACTGAATCTTTGTAGCATATTTGTTTAAAGGTGATCCTTTTAAGAGAAAGCTAAGGATATTTATCTTCTAGTATTCACTCCATCTAAAGAGAATGCTTCAGCAGAGTGAGCTTCTGGAGCCCCCAAAACAATTCCAGTTCTTTTCTTTCTCTCTTTCCCAAACTTATATCCTGTTTCCTCTTTCATCTAGTCCTGTTCTTTGTGTGCCACTTCTCAAGGCTATTAGAGGGACGAAAAGCACAAAGGTCTTGGCCCTACAGCCTCAGCGGTTATTCAAAGAATGCACCAGCTATAAGATTGTCAGTCTTCTGAGCCTAATGCCAAGAGTCCCCTGCCCCTGCAGGCTATCAACACCTCTACTGGAAGGAAACTGCTCACAAACTTGTCTACTGGGAATGGAGGAGCAGCTGGCATAAAGGACATCTGGAACAATTCTAGCTAGGCACAAGGTACAGGCTGCTGGCCAGAACTGCTGCCAATGATCCAAATGTCTGTGTAATCTCTAAATGTGCACCCATTCAAGGAAATTTAGTTTCAGTCCTTTTTCTCAACCTTCCTCTCTACATTCAGAGAGAAGACTATTTCTGTGGGCACGAAAGCACCCAAACCAGGCTCTGTTTATCAGACAAGGCTTGACTTTAATCCCACCCCTTCCCAATCCTCTTCACTCTGATGCAGTGTTGTAGACACAGTGTCACTAGCTGGCTTCATTTCCAAGGAAGCAGAACCACTGCAAATCCATATTTATCTGCAAAAATCCCAAACCAATGATTACTAGAACACCAAAGTTTAGGGAAAGAAAAGAATTGTTTTAAAATATGAAAACCAAAAATAAATAATAAAATATGAAAAACCAATAACAGTCTTGTATAATTTTTAGTAATGCTCACTAGTCACTCACTGATTAAAAAGGTGAACTAGCTGGTGATTTCTCCTATAGACACAAAATAGCATACCCACCAGTATATAACATCTCTGGCCATTTGATTTAGTCTAATACAGAGTTGCCATATTTCCCAAGTAAAAATACAAGATGCCCAGTTTTTTTAGGTAAACAACAGTTTTTCAGTTTAAGTATGCTCCAAATATTGCACAGTCTGAAATGCAAATATAACTGGATATCTTGTATTTTATTTGCATCTAATCTAAGAGCCACAATCTTCTATTCTTCCTGTAGGACTCACTACATAAATCCATCTCAGCGATCTGAAGACCTCTGGTGCTGCATACAGGAGAATTCTATCCTGTTTGGCTAGGGACCAGGCTTATCCAAGTAAGCAGAGGCCAGGTGGCTGGATCACATGAGATGCAGCCCAGCTCTCTGTTTCTCCATGATGACTTCTCTTCTGAGCTCCAAAACCCCCAGCAAGCCCAAAACTCCAGTTAAAAAATTGCTTGGCCAACTTGAACCTGTGCTCTACAACTATATCATGAAGGTAGTGATAACTCCCTGTTTACATTTGTGTTTTGTAATAAACTCCCCTCTTTGAGTTTTAGTTTCATTTGCCTTTATTTTCTTATTAGTTTAAATGATCTCTGAGAATTTCCCCAAATTATGAAAAGCTTCTTAATTGTGGACCAAGCAGTTCAGCCATTGTGAAACTAAAGGAGAAGCTGGTCCTGCCCTCAGCCCACAGACAGACAAAACTCTATGCTTCACCACACCCAGGGGAAGCAAGGGAGCCATCCTTTAGGTCAATATTAACATCCATCCCTCGGGTTGTATTACCCTAAGACATTTGCCAAAGTACCCATGTGTCTGTCCACCTCTCCACAAGTTCTGTCAACAATTAGTACTGATCATCTTATTTTACTAATGAGGCAAAACCAGTCACCACATCACTGAAAGATTCTGGTGTTGGAAACAGGTCACAGAGCCCCCCTTGGTGAGAAGCAAGGACACAAGTATGGCTGCTTTTGAAACCATCAAGACTTTCTGCATTAAGGTATATATAGTCACTGAACATAAAAAGCCTGGTGTTTGCTTCCTGAGTTGGGTGGAGTTATCAAGGTGCTATTTAACTTTCAATACTTTGGATAGAGAAACTTTTAAAATACATATTTCCTCTTTTCATTCTCTATAGTTCATATGGTTCCTTCTAGTCCTTAGAATTTTACCATATCTGTGAAGCCAAATCTTATGATTTTCCAGGATGATTTCAATGTCTCAGTTCTCACTGGCTAGTAAAATAATTCATTCTTACACTTGTTGGCCATTTATTAACTCCAAATCTGTGCTAGTTGCTTCATATCATATAAGCATTTTGTGTTATAGTACAGAAAATTCATATATGTAAGTTACCAAACAAAGACATTTAACTCTACAGAACAAAATAAAAAAATACATTATTATACCAAAAATAAAAAACACAATAAGTGCTCACTGAATTCTAAGCTCAGTTTTATAAAATCAGACAGCTTTCAAGTTGATAACTTTGATACAGATGAAAGAAGACAACATGATTTCACTTTACCCTGAAAAGGAAAATACATTATCTTCTCTTCACAGCTTTCGTGCACCTGATGATAAACTTGGCCTTGGGCCAGTGAGTGACTCACTTGTTCAGTTAATGTCACCGTAATGAGAGATCTCTTGTCCCATCAGTTGCAAGTTTCTGTAAAGACATTAGACAGAAGGATCACAGTTTAGAAATGTGTATGGACACTACCCCTCTCAGTAAGGCAGTCCAGGGACCTGGGGCTCCATGGGGGCTCTACACGGGCTTCTCAGAAGTCTGTCAAGGAGGAGTATGAGGAGCCAGGCAAGAAAAGTGTCCTCTGAAAACAGCTTTGGCTCCACTGGAACATTTGTGCAGTCAGGAAGAGATGTGAAGCAACCAGCACTGGAGAGCTCCAAGGCATAAATCCTCAATTAAGGAGCAACCTTAATTAATCATGCAGTTTCAGATAATCCACTCAGCCTTTCTGAGCCTCCTGTCCTTTTCTTCAAGTGGTAACAAGGATTGTGAACCACCACATCTCAGTGCTTCTCAGAAATATAATCAAAGGATGTTCAGGAGGATATGAAATGACAGCCAAGATTACTACCTAGTTGAACTATCCAGACTTCATTTCTCCTACCCTCATGTCCCTGAGACCACTTCAAANTTTCTGAGCCTCCTGTCCTTTTCTTCAAGTGGTAACAAGGATTGTGAACCACCACATCTCAGTGCTTCTCAGAAATATAATCAAAGGATGTTCAGGAGGATATGAAATGACAGCCAAGATTACTACCTAGTTGAACTATCCAGACTTCATTTCTCCTACCCTCATGTCCCTGAGACCACTTCAAAACCAGAGGACACATTTGCTCCATAAGACTTTTCTCTCCTCAAATTCATTGGAACATATTAAGGTGAGGTGAAAGAGGAGGGGAGACATTTAGGATATATATTGATATAAAACATAGATATAGGGTCTTTATTTTTACCTTCTTCTCTTACTTGTTTTTATTTTGGTTTCTTATTGATAAGACCTGGGAAAAGTGATTGTTTTTAAGCTTCTCTGGTCACTATTTCAATATTCATAACAAAGGGAATCTCTACTTGAATGCATGGTCACCTTCTCAAGGCTAACTTTCCTGAACCAAGTTCCCCAAACCAATCTCTACCATTCATGCCTTCTTGGCTCACCCAGGCACTCAAGATCACACTTTATTCTAGTTGCTTACTCCCTGCATCCACTCCAGTAGAATATTCCTGTTGGTTCTACCCCCAGAGTCTATATCCAGCCATGCCCCCCACTCCCACAGTCCTCTCTATGAAGGCCACGATCATCCCTCTCTGAAGAACTGGATCATCTCTCTGACTGCTCTGCCTGCCTCCTTCTTGCTCCTTGCTCACCCCTAGTCCAGCAGCCAGAGTGTATGGATGTGCTAAGTCACTCAGATGTGTCCAGCTCTTTGTGACCCCATGGAGTATATGTAGCCCGCCAGGCTCCTCTGTCCATGGGATCTCCCAGGCAAGAATACTGGAGTGGGTTGCCATTCCTCCTCCAGGGGATCTTCCCAAAACAGGGATTGCACTCAGGTCTCCTGCATTGTAGGCAATTCTTTACCATCTGAGCCACTAGAGGGAAGCTACAGTCAAAACAAAAAAAAAGCGTAACTCAGACAACTGAGGATTTGTCCTTTGGGACCTTGTGAGGAGTACTGAGAGTGTGTCTCAAAGCCACAAACCTAGGATTGAAACAGGAGGAGAAGCACTGGTCTCTGTCTCCCAGTGGTCAGGGGCCCACTATCTACTCCCCATACTACTGAGTTGAACACATGTGAGCTTGATGGGGTAATGCCCTGCAACAAATTCAGAGGAGCAGAATGGCAGTTATATGACACAAGCCTGTGGTGAAGAATGATTTGGGGTGAAAATTGTTGCTGCAATTTTGGTTGGAATAGGAAAAAAGGTGGAGGCAGAGAGGATCAGTTCCAAATGGTACACCCACTCTGGAAAATAGCTTGGCAATTTTCTTTCAAAACTGAAAATGAACTTAGCACACAACTCAGAAATTATATATAAGTATATATCCCAGCAAAATCAAAACTTATTCTTCATGCAAAAACTTGTCCATAAATGTTCACATAGTTTTATTTACAATAATTAAAACCTGCAAACTACCCATATGTCCATCAATGGGTGAATCATTAAGTAAACTGTGGATATGCATACTCCATGATACAAAGTAACAATACATAGGAACAACTATTGATACACATAGCAACTTGGATAAAAATCAAGGAAATTGTGAGTGAAAAAAAGTCAGTCTCAAAAGGGTACATTCTGGTTGATTAATTAATATAACATCCATGGAATAACATAGCAATAGATAACTAATGAGCAGATGCCAGGGGATTAGGAGAGAGGGAGTGTGGGTAGCTATAAAGAGATATCACAAGAGAGTCTTGTAGTGATGGGATAGTTAAGAATCTAGATTGTACTGGTGGCTGCCATAAGTTATACATATAATAAAATTGCATAGTGATACACACACACACAAACACACACACACATGCATGTATACACAAATGAATACTTTTATAATTGGTGAAATAGGAATAAATTCTATAGATTGTACAATGTCTATTGTCTGATATTGCTATTATACTATAATTACACAAAATTTTAACATTGAGAGAGGCTAGCTATACTGACACATATATATGGAATTTAGAAAGATAGTAATTATGATCCTGTAAGTGAGACAATATAAGAGACACAGAGGTATAGAATGGACTTTTGGCTTCTGAGGGAGAGGGAGAGGGCGGGATGATTTGGGAGAATGGCACTGAAATATGTATACTACCATATAAGAAATGAAGCGCCAGTCTATGTTCAGTACAGGATACAGGATGCTTGGGGTTGGTGTACGGGATGATCCGGGGTGATGGGGTGGGGAGGGAGGTGGGAGTGGGCTTCGGCATGGGGAGATCATGTACACCTATGGCTGATTCATGTCAATGTATGGCAAAACCAATACAGTACTGTAAAATAGAATAAAGTATTTAAAAAAATAAATAAAATAAAAATAAAGAGTACAAATAACCTGTCTTTTCTTTGTATCTTCTTGTGAATATATAATTATTTAAAAACAAATGTTAAAACAAAGAAAAAAACAATCATTCTTCCCTACTCCCTCTGTATTTCCCACCCCTCCTTCTCACACAAAAAAATTGAAAAGTAACTTTCCTAATTTAAATTTTGGATATCAAATAAGATAAGCCGATTTTTCTTCAGTTACAGACTTCTGTCTAGATTGAATTGTATATTGAATGAAAATATTCTCTTAATTTAATAATGAGAAAAAGAAATTGGATGTATAAAATCATATAGCCCAAATTAAAATGTCTACAGTTTACATACTGAAAGAAAGCCAACTATAACATAAAATGGTTGGAAAAATAAAAATTTTTAACAGNTGAAAATATTCTCTTAATTTAATAATGAGAAAAAGAAATTGGATGTATAAAATCATATAGCCCAAATTAAAATGTCTACAGTTTACATACTGAAAGAAAGCCAACTATAACATAAAATGGTTGGAAAAATAAAAATTTTTAACAGTTAAAAAAAAAATATTGCATGGCAATCAACTGCTTCATTAGCTCTAATACTGCATATAATTAAGTGTTTTCACATCCTTTCTCAATTTAACTTGGACCAATTGACTACAATTCAACCATGCTTTCTCTGGATTTCAAAACTTTCCAAAGGCAAAAACTAACCCCCTCCAGTGTTTACACAGTTCCCTGGTGACTCAGACAGTAAAGCATCTGCCTACAATGTGGGAGACCTGGGTTCAATTCCTGGGTGGGGAAGATCCTCTGGAGAAGGACATGACTGAGTGACTTCACTTCACTTCACATCCCCCTCCAGTGGATACACACAATGAGTTAGTTAGATTTCAGAAAACTTTTCTCCTTCCTTTAGATCAAAGGAGCTAAGTGTCCTCTTGGGTTCAACTCCACCTTGGATAATAAAGAAAACATTGCTGACTTGTAGAATGCATTAAAGTCCAGTAGAAAACTCAGAAAGAAAATCATGCTGAGACTACAAGGAATTCTTCAAGAGTAGGTATGACTCTTAAAAGAGTGCTAGTGAGAAGGATAGGAAAACTCTGAGTAGCAAAGTAAATCAGGATGATGCAAAATGAAAGAAGACATTTTAGGCTCCAAAAGTGAGTTATAAACACAAAGCCAGAATTCCTTAAAAGGACTATGAAAATGAATTATGAAAGCAGTTTAGAAGTATTGATATTTGCAAATATCCCCTGGGTATTTTAATTTCCTTCACATGAACATTAGCATAAATCTTCATAAGTTAGTAATCTGCTCTCCCATTATTTATTCAGCACAATTAATTTCACTCCATCTTCTCAAGCTGTTATTCCCTGATGAGTTTTTTCTATTCCTTGTTTTCTATTTCCCTCCCTTCAAACCACTACCAGTGTATTTCCTGAGTAGGAAGAGAATCTCTCTTCACAGCAGATCCTTAAAGAAAAGTAAATCCCACCCCAAACTTAATCACTGGGTCCTTGCATCCCATCTGGTTGAGCTTCTGTGGATGATGAAAGCTCCAGAGACCATACTTTCAGCTTGTATCCCCTCCCAGAACAGAGCAGTCCTGAGGAACATGGAGTTAGAGCTAGCATCCTCATCTTCAGGGGCTTCCCTGATGGCTCAGGTGGTAAAGAATCTGTCTGCACTGTGGGAGACCTGGGTTTGATCCCTGGGTGGGAAAGGTTCCCTGGAGAAGGAAATGGCAACCCACTCCAGGATGCTCTCTTGGAGAATTCCATGGACAGAGGAGCCTGGCAGGCTACAATTGCCTCTCAAAGAATCTCAATGCATATGTGAAAATCTTCACACAAAAAAATGTTCGCAGCACTATTTGCCCCTTTCACTCCTGCCATGGAACATTAAGTTTTAGTATCCACTGAGTGGCAAAATACATAATGATCAAAAAAAGGTCTATGAATTCAGTAAGCTTCTAAGTTAATTTGTATTTTAGTCATCACAGCAGCATAACATATTATTTCTGTGTGAGGCCTATGTTGACTTAGTTAACAGCCAATATGTGGTGTTTGTATGTGTTGATGGATCTTACAATAATTCTTCATACATTCCCAGATTAGAAACCAATGTTCTGGGGAATGTTCTTGAACAGTGAGTTGAAAACTCTTCCCTGCGGCAGTAAGATGTTAGGCTGGAATTTCAAAAGCATGATCATGGATAATGCACAGGGAATTGAAAATATTATACAAATCCATACAATATGGAAGGGATTTGGAGGTTTCACTGAGATGCTCTGGGGTGTCATTCATGAGCACCAAATAAACTGCACTGCTGGATAAGTGCACCTCATATGGAAGCCTTATGGGAAGGAAAGTTTTTTCCAGCTCCTGCAGAGAATCTTGTGCCACAAACTGCTTTCAGTCTCACTCATACTCTTTTTGTTTCTCTGTTTCTTTTTTGATTTTTTTTTTCTGGGTGAGTTTGTGCTGGTCACCATTTTTTATGACTTTTATTGGAAGCCTGGTTTTGATTACATGGTCCAACAATCTGGTCTCTTGTGAGTGGCAAGTGACAATCTGTCTATTCAATGGGAGCGGACAAGAAGTCTTTCCTGCTTGTGTTTATCTGTTTGTCCCAAAGATTTTGACACCTCCTGGCTATCTCCCGTGACTTATCTTGTTTGTGCACTATTATGAATTAAAATCACTTAAGAAGATAAAACTTCCCATGTGGTTCAGTGGTAAAGAGTCCACCTGACAATGCAGGAGAGGCAGGAGATGCAAGTTCGATCTCTCGGTCAAGAAGAACCCCTGGAGAAGGAAACGGCAACCCACTCCAGTTTTCCTGCCAGGAAAATCCCATGGACAGAGCCTGACAGGGTATAGTCCATGGGGTCACAAAGAGCTGGACATGACTAAGCACACATGCCTGCAAAAAGAAAAAGAGGAGTCAAGGTGGCAGAGGAGTAGGTAGACAATGGAGTGCGTCTCTCTGCACAGATGCATCAAGACCATGTCTACAGATGCACCAGCTCTCACCTAGGGAGAACAAATGTTCCCACTAGAATGGAGAGTAACCTGTGATTCAAGGAACAGCCAGTTTGGTGGCTTTGAAATCTGTTTTGTGTCCTTGGTTACCCTATTACCCAGCTGCAAGCTGCTAGTGAATTTTCTGGACCAGTGCCACAGTTGAGAAATGGAAGTTGCTTGTTCTTTCTCTGTCTCTGTGCATGTAAATGAATAGCATATTTTCCTGGCTTCACAAAGGGAGGGTAGTTAGCCTTCCTTAAGGGTTTATGAATAATTGAAATTTTTATATACCTCTCTTTGGTAATAAAAGCTCTTTCTCTCAAAACCTTAAAAAATTAATTTTATATAAAAATCTCTTATGTGTACAAACTATGAAGTGTATAGTTTAACCAGACAGATCTACCTACCATTAGAGGGAGGAACACACACAAAGATTTAAATTAATAAAACTGGTTTTGCATGGCTTTGAAAACAGAGAGCTCTGACCACTGAAAGTTTTGTGTAGTTTGTACAATTTTGATAACAGCTATGTGAATGAGCCAGAACTGGGTTGGAATGGTCAGGGCTTGTCTGATGCTTTACAACCTCCAGAAAAAAAACAAAAGAGTTATGAGTATGCAGTTTTCCTCTCCTCACTCAAAAGGATATAGACAATTACACAGAGATACACAAATGAGCCAAGTAAAGATATAAACAGAAATAAACTTTTGAGTTCAGTCCTTAGCTTCACTCACAAGTGAACAAGAACCATGGAAAATAGCATACGGTAAAATAAAGAGAAATCTAGCTATAAACTCTAGCTTTCCCAGGAGTTTATAGAAGTCTTCAGTCATATAAGTCAGAAATACTTTTGGGAAAACATATTGGGATATCTTGTCTACCTCCTGTGAAAATTAACAAATTAGGACAAATTAGGTAGACAAGATATCTATTCTCTTATTTGGGGCTTGTCTGGTGACTCAGAGGTTAAAGCATCTGCCTCCAATGCGGGAGAACCGGGTTCGATCCCTGGGTCCGGAAGATCCCCTGAAGAAGGAAATGGTAACCCACTCCAGTATTCTTGCCTGGAGAATCCCATGGACAGAGGAGCCTGGCCGGCTACAGTCCACCGGGTCGCAAAGAGTCGGACACAACTGAGCGACTCTTCACTTCACTTCACTTCATTCTCTTAAATTAAGCAATCCTCCACTTTGATTAGCTTATAAAGAATAATAAGCACTTACATACATTTAAAGGGCTTCCCAGGTGGTGCTAATGGTAAAGAACCTGCCTGCCAGTGCGAGAGAGACAGTGCAGTAGCTAGGCGGGTTCGATTCCCGGGTCAGGAAGACGCCCTGGAAGAGGGCAGCGCAACCCACTGCAGTATCCTTACCTGGGGACAGAGGAGCCTGGCAGGCGATGGCCCATAGGATCACAAAGAGTCAGACACGACTGAAGGGACTCAGCAGGCACACATACATTTAAAATAAAAGAAATCAAGATTTTCCATAAGATAAGCAATTATTTGAACTTCTAATGTTTTAAATGTGCTAGTCCTTTGAGAAAGCTTCAGATGCTTACTGAAACAATATCTCAGGAAAAAAAAACAATGTGTGTGGCACAGGAAGAATTTAGCTTTAAAATAAATTATTGCCCTTGGTTGTTGAGTTTCCAAGATAAGAAGCAAATTAATACAAGAAAAATTATTCTAACAGAATTTCAGTACTTTCAACAAGAGTTAAAGAGTTTTAAAATATGCACATAAATTTAAAATGAAGCTCAGACGATAAATTTCTAATAAAGGTGAATCTTGACAAAATAATTTTTCTCAGTATTAACACAGCATGAAAATGTTGGCACAATAACTTACTTAATACAAAATTTGGTTTTATTTTCCAAGAAAAGTCTAATTATTTTAAGCTATCTAAACTCTCAAAAATAATTTTATGGATCAAGTAAATAAGTATTTCCATGAAATATTTATAGAAAGTAAAAATCAGAAATTTTAAATTGAATTAGTTAGCTATGTGTTTATTAAACAGAGTTATTTCTTATGAATCTGTACATAAAATTTAAGTGTAATCTCTCTGGTAAGTTCATAATATTAATAGGAATTATGTTTATCTTAAAAATAAGCATAATTTCTAAAATCCTTTTAACTTTGAGACTTTTGACTAATTTAAACTGAGAAAATTTTGGTTATTTGAACAATCATTTAAAAAATAAAATTCATAAAAATAGAGTGAATGCAAAAATACCAAACATAATACCAGCTTTATATCATTTTGTGGCTCAGATTATAAAGAATCTGCCTTCAGTAGGGAGACTCAGTTTCAATCCCTGGATCAGAAAGATCCCCTGGAGAGAGGAATGGCTACCAACTCCGGTATTCTTGCCTGGGAAACCCCATGGTCAGGGTTACAGTCTGTGGGGTCACAAAGAGTTGGACACGACTGAGCGACTTTTGCTTTAGCTTTTACATATAAGAAAAACTCTCACTTTACAGGTGACCAAGGATGTGCAAATACTTTGGAGGCATATTGGCAGACATGCTAATTTTTCTGCCTTAAGAAGGATGAAATGGCTGTAGGTGACCACAGACAAATGTATCCCATGTGGGTACATGAGGCATAGCAGCTCAAGCTGGAACTCTGCTTGTTAGCACGGTGCTTGAGTTGCTGAACTATTCTCAGCTAACTGCTTCCCAGAAGTCTCTGTGCCTATAGAAGGAAGTCAATTACCTCTCTCAGAAGTTGAAACCAACAGAAGAGATTGAAACTACACTATGTGTAATCATTACAAAGCAAGATGCATACATTTATATTAATAAATGGTGGGTGTGATTTGCCTGTTGGTTTATACAGGAAAAAAAGATTTTGTCCTAAAATTTAATCATCCAAGAATGTGAAAAGAAGTAGTAAAAGCCAAGTTTTGTTTTGAAGGAATAAAAATCAAGTTGTAAAAGAACAGAGGGAAAATGAATTGCATTTTCCTTTGTTTTATAATATCTGCAAATAATGAGTTTGTAAGAAGTACTAAAATGTTTACCAAAGATGCCTCAATTTTGATGGATTCATTTGTGAGATAGAATTCAGGGACTGATAACCCTTTTCTGTTAAGGGCCAGAGAGTAAACGTTTCCAGTTGTCTAGGTCACAGTCTCTGTTGTAACTATTCAACTCCTGTTGAGTCCCCAAAGCTTTCAGGGACAAGTAAACAAATCAATATAGCTAGGTTTGACCTGTGGGTCCCAGCTTGTGGACCCCAGAAGCAGACAAAAGGCTGCAAATCCTTTAAAGAAAAATGTCACGTGAGTAACGTATAAAAAGAGTAAAAGTCGAATTTAGTACTCTTCCTGAGAACATGACAGATTGATCTTTGGGTAACAGTTTGCTCTTAACAAGAAACAGTAAAGATCATTCTATACTTTCTCTGTACTCAGTAACATCATAACTCTCTGTACTTGCTTTATTTGTTTTTGAGTCAGTTTGAACAAAAGTCTACTTTTGAAAAAGCTAGAACTTCTAATAATTAGGTAGTTTGCTTTGGTTATTTCCTATTTTGTCTGAGTCTAATCATTTTCTGCCTTTAGTCACCTATGACTTAAGCTCATATCTTACTTTCTCTGATAAATGTTTTGGATAGTGCCTTTCCCAAGTTAGGCCCCACATTTAAAATAATTCATCCTTATAATATAAACTAGCCTTTGGAATTTTCCAGCTTGGATAATATCAAAGATTTGCTTCCCTTCCTTATAAAAGAAGAATTACTAGAAATAATATGCTGGAAAACCTTCACATTTTTACATANCGCAGCACTATTTGCCCCTTTCACTCCTGCCATGGAACATTAAGTTTTAGTATCCACTGAGTGGCAAAATACATAATGATCAAAAAAAGGTCTATGAATTCAGTAAGCTTCTAAGTTAATTTGTATTTTAGTCATCACAGCAGCATAACATATTATTTCTGTGTGAGGCCTATATTGACTTAGTTAACAGCCAATATGTGGTGTTTGTATGTGTTGATGGATCTTACAATAATTCTTCATACATTCCCAGATTAGAAACCAATGTTCTGGGGAATGTTCTTGAACAGTGAGTTGAAAACTCTTCCCTGCGGCAGTAAGATGTTAGGCTGGAATTTCAAAAGCATGATCATGGATAATGCACAGGGAATTGAAAATATTATACAAATCCATACAATATGGAAGGGATTTGGAGGTTTCACTGAGATGCTCTGGGGTGTCATTCATGAGCACCAAATAAACTGCACTGCTGGATAAGTGCACCTCATATGGAAGCCTTATGGGAAGGAAAGTTTTTTCCAGCTCCTGCAGAGAATCTTGTGCCACAAACTGCTTTCAGTCTCACTCATACTCTTTTTGTTTCTCTGTTTCTTTTTTGATTTTTTTTTTCTGGGTGAGTTTGTGCTGGTCACCATTTTTTATGACTTTTATTGGAAGCCTGGTTTTGATTACATGGTCCAACAATCTGGTCTCTTGTGAGTGGCAAGTGACAATCTGTCTATTCAATGGGAGAGGACAAGAAGTCTTTCCTGTTTGTGTTTATCTGTTTGTCCCAAAGATTTTGACACCTCCTGGCTATCTCCCATGACTTATCTTGTTTGTGCACTATTATGAATTAAAATCACTTAAGAAGATAAAACTTCCCATGTGGTTCAGTGGAAAAGAGTCCACCTGACAATGCAGGAGAGGCAGGAGATGTGAGTTCGATCTCTCGGTCAGGAAGAACCCCTGGAGAAGGAAACGGCAACCCACTCCAGTTTTCCTGCCAGGAAAATCCCATGGACAGAGCCTGGCAGGGTATAGTCCATGGGGTCACAAAGAGCTGGACACGACTAAGCGGCTAAGCACACATGCCTGCAAAAAGAAAAAGAGGAGTCAAGGTGGCAGAGGAGTAGGTAGACATGGAGTGCGTCTCTCTGCACAGATGCATCAAGACCATGTCTACAGATGCAGCAGCTCTCACCTAGGGAGAACAAATGTTCCCACTAGAATGGAGAGTAACCTGTGAGTCAAGGACCAGCCAGTTTGGTGGCTTTGAAATCTGTTTTGTGTCCTTGGTTACCCTATTACCCAGCTGCAAGCTGCTAGTGAATTTTCTGGACCAATGCCACAGTTGAGAAATGGAAGTTGCTTGTTCTTTCTCTGTCTCTGTGCATGTAAATGAATAGCATATTTTCCTGGCTTCACAAAGGGAGGGTAGTTAGCCTTCCTTAAGGGTTTATGAATAATTGAAATTTTTATATACCTCTCTTTGGTAATAAAAGCTCTTTCTCTCAAAACCTTAAAAAATTAATTTTATATAAAAATCTCTTATGTGTACAAACTATGAAGTGTATAGTTTAACCAGACAGATCTACCTACCATTAGAGGGAGGAACACACACAAAGATTTAAATTAATAAAACTGGTTTTGCATGGCTTTGAAAACAGAGAGCTCTGACCACTGAAAGAGTTTTGTGTAGTTTGTACAATTTTGATAACAGCTATGTGAATGAGCCAGAACTGGGTTGGAATGATCAGGGCTTGTCTGATGCTTTACAACCTCCAGAAAAAAAACAGAAGAGTTATGAGTATGCAGTTTTCCTCTCCTCACTCAAAAGGATATAGACAATTACACAGAGATACACAAATGAGCCAAGTAAAGATATAAACAGAAATAAACTTTTGAGTTCAGTCCTTAGCTTCACTCACAAGTGAACAAGAACCATGGAAAATAGCATACGGTAAAATAAAGAGAAATCTAGCTATAAACTCTAGCTTTCCCAGGAGTTTATAGAAGTCTTCAGTCATATAAGTCAGAAATACTTTTGGGAAAACATATTGGGATATCTTGTCTACCTCCTGTGAAAATTAACAAATTAGGTAGACATCTATTCTCTTATTTTGGGCTTGCCTGGTGACTCAGAGGTTAAAGCATCTGCCTCCAATGTGGGATACCCGGGTTCGATCCCTGGGTCGGGAAGATCCCCTGAAGAAGGAAATGGTAACCCACTCCAGTATTCTTGCCTGGAGAATCCCATGGACAGAGGAGCCTGGCCGGCTATAGTCCACCGGGTCGCAAAGAGTTGGACACAACTGAGCGACTTCTTCACTTCACTTCACTTCATTCTCTTAAATTAAGCAATCCTCCACTTTGATTAGCTTATAAAGAATAATAAGCACTTACATACATTTAAAGGGCTTCCCAGGTGGTGCTAATGGTAAAGAACCTGCCTGCCAGTGCGAGAGAGACAGTGCAGTAGAGAGGCGGGTTCGATTCCCAGGTCAGGAAGACGCCCTGGAAGAGGGCAGCGCAACCCACTGCAGTATCCTTACCTGGGGACAGAGGAGCCTGGCAGGCGATGGCCCATAGGATCACAAAGAGTCAGACACGACTGAAGGGACTTAACAGGCACACATACATTTAAAATAAAAGAAATCAAGATTTTCCATAAGATAAGCAATTATTTGAACTTCTAATGTTTTAAATGTGCTAGTCCTTTGAGAAAGCTTCAGATACTGAAACAATATCTCAGGAAAAAAAAACAATGTGTGTGGCACAGGAAGAATTTAGCTTTAAAATAAATTATTGCCCTTGGTTGTTGAGTTTCCAAGATAAGAAGCAAATTAATACAAGAAAAATTATTCTAACAGAATTTCAGTACTTTCAACAAGAGTTAAAGAGTTTTAAAATATGCACATAAATTTAAAATGAAGCTCAGACGATAAATTTCTAATAAAGGTGAATCTTGACAAAATAATTTTTCTCAGTATTAACACAGCATGAAAATGTTGGCACAATAACTTACTTAATACAAAATTTGGTTTTATTTTCCAAGAAAAGTCTAATTATTTTAAGCTATCTAAACTCTTAAAAGTAATTTTATGGATCAAGTAAATAAGTATTTCCATGAAATATTTATAGAAAGTAAAAATCAGAAATTTTAAATTGAATTAGTTAGTTATGTGTTTATTAAACAGAGTTATTTCTTATGAATCTGTACATAAAATTTAAGTGTAATCTCTCTGGTAAGTTCATAATATTAATAGGAATTATGTTTATCTTAAAAATAAGCATAATTTCTAAAATCCTTTTAACTTTGAGACTTTTGACTAATTTAAACTGAGAAAATTTTGGTTATTTGAACAATCATTTAAAAAATAAAATTCATAAAAATAGAGTGAATGCAAAAATACCAAACATAATACCAGCTTTATATCATTTTGTGGCTCAGATTATAAAGAATCTGCCTTCAGTAGGGAGACTCAGTTTCAATCCCTGGATCAGAAAGATCCCCTGGAGAGAGGAATGGCTACCAACTCCGGTATTCTTGCCTGGGAAACCCCATGGTCAGGGTTACAGTCTGTGGGGTCACAAAGAGTTGGACACGACTGAGCGACTTTTGCTTTAGCTTTTACATATAAGAAAAACTCTCACTTTACAGGTGACCAAGGATGTGCAAATACTTTGGAGGCATATTGGCAGACATGCTAATTTTTCTGCCTTAAGAAGGATGAAATGGCTGTAGGTGACCACAGACAAATGTATCCCATGTGGGTACATGAGGCATAGCAGCTCAAGCTGGAACTCTGCTTGTTAGCACGGTGCTTGAGTTGCTGAACTATTCTCAGCTAACTGCTTCCCAGAAGTCTCTGTGCCTATAGAAGGAAGTCAATTACCTCTCTCAGAAGTTGAAACCAACAGAAGAGATTGAAACTACACTATGTGTAATCATTACAAAGCAAGATGCATACATTTATATTAATAAATGGTGGGTGTGATTTGCCTGTTGGTTTATACAGGAAAAAAAGATTTTGTCCTAAAATTTAATCATCCAAGAATGTGAAAAGAAGTAGTAAAAGCCAAGTTTTGTTTTGAAGGAATAAAAATCAAGTTGTAAAAGAACAGAGGGAAAATGAATTGCATTTTCCTTTGTTTTATAATATCTGCAAATAATGAGTTTGTAAGAAGTACTAAAATGTTTACCAAAGATGCCTCAATTTTGATGGATTCATTTGTGAGATAGAATTCAGGGACTGATAACCCTTTTCTGTTAAGGGCCAGAGAGTAAACGTTTCCAGTTGTCTAGGTCACAGTCTCTGTTGTAACTATTCAACTCCTGTTGAGTCCCCAAAGCTTTCAGGGACAAGTAAACAAATCAATATAGCTAGGTTTGACCTGTGGGTCCCAGCTTGTGGACCCCAGAAGCAGATAAAAGGCTGCAAATCCTTTAAAGAAAAATGTCACGTGAGTAACGTATGAAAAGAGTAAAAGTCGAATTTAGTACTCTTCCTGAGAACATAACAGATTGATCTTTGGGTAACAGTTTGCTCTTAACAAGAAACAGTAAAGATCATTCTATACTTTCTCTGTACTCAGTAACATCATAACTCTCTGTACTTGCTTTATTTGTTTTTGAGTCAGTTTGAACAAAAGTCTACTTTTGAAAAAGCTAGAACTTCTAATAATTAGGTAGTTTGCTTTGGTTATTTCCTATTTTGTCTGAGTCTAATCATTTTCTGCCTTTAGTCACCTATGACTTAAGCTCATATCTTACTTTCTCTGATAAATGTTTTGGATAGTGCCTTTCCCAAGTTAGGCCCCACATTTAAAATAATTCATCCTTATAATATAAACTAGCCTTTGGAATTTTCCAGCTTGGATAATATCAAAGATTTGCTTCCCTTCCTTATAAAAGAAGAATTACTAGAAATAATATGCTGGAAAACCTTCACATTTTTACATACATCCACAGTAATTTATCAAAGTCCATGGAAGTAAAGGAGCTGAGATTTCCAAAGAGAAGCACAACTTTCCTAAGTTAATTATACACAAATGAAATGTTATTAATTTGAATGTATTTTAAAACTGAATATCTTTCAAACTGGATAGAAATATACTGATGATCATGTTCAAAGACTGGCACAATAACTCCCAAAAAGCATTTTTCCAAAAATTAAAATTTTGTTTGTATGTTTAAATATCCTTACTAATTAGGAACAATGATAACACCTTGCAGTATGACTTAAAAGGCCCTGCCTATTTGTCAGTCCCACCTGTCCACAGTATATTTTTATTGTAGGGTAGTCATTGATGAACTCCTTGTAAATCTCATAACATATTATATACTGAGAGCGGAGTCCATCAGCCTTCTACATGATATTGTCGTTTGTTATCAACCATGTCACTGACAGGTGTTTTTCTTCAAAGTTGACTAAAAGTTCCTGCTACAAACTACGTATGGGACATTTGAGTTTTCTAGATGAAATATTAAAAGAACCTCAGTATGTCCCATGTTCTTTTAACTAGTAATATTAAAGTAGTGGATTAATGGATGTAGGCTTTCCAGGGTATGCTGACACTGTCATCACCAACAGACATCTGTCAGTCTGTACCAGACACTTACTTCTGTAAGTCCAGAAGCAGATAAATTCATGGTCCAGAAGCAGATAAATTCATGAAAATCGGCTTGTAACCCAAGATCAGAAAAATAAGAATTAATTACACAGGAACAAGTGAAACTCACTCAGTTGTGATTAGTAGCGTATTTTTTAATAGCCACACGAGAAAGTCCTTTTTAATTCTTATTGAAATATCTCTAAACTTCAATTTAATAGACTATATTGGGCTTCCCAGGAGGGGCAGTAGTAAAGAATTCACCTGCCAATGCAGAGGGTGTGGGTCAATCCCAGGGTCAGGAAGATCCCCAGGAGAAGGAAATGGCAACCCACTCCAGTATTCTTGCCAGGAAAATCCTATGGACAGAGGAGTCTGGCAGGATACATTCCATGGGGTCACAAAGAGTCGGACATGAGTGAGCACACATAAAGGAGAAAGGATACATATACACATAGGCATATGCACATATTAAATTAAAATGAAATACTCTTTAAATGGTATCTCAAAATTCAGGGAAAAAATTCTACAAAAGATCTTAATAAGATTATAAACCAATAAATAAATTTAAAAATCTAAGATTTACGATTCTGGAAAAATTACATAAATTGATCAGTCTTTTCTAGAAAACAACTCAAAATAGAAATTACAATGATTAAATATTATGTTTTTACTTTCTACGACCATGTTATTTACAAATTTTTAGTAAGAATATGCCCTTCTTTCTACTAGAATATAATTAGAAAAACTGGATTTATAATCTTGACCATTCTATAAATGTCACATAGAAAAACAAGTTTCATTTAATTGGATATGATAAGCTGACAATTAAGGAGCAAGAACTATATATCATATGAGAAAATTATGCCTATAAATTTTCTACAAAAAATTGGTGTGGCACCTGTTTTGTGGCTTATNACTTCTGTAAGTCCAGAAGCAGATAAATTCATGGTCCAGAAGCAGATAAATTCATGAAAATCGGCTTGTAACCCAAGATCAGAAAAATAAGAATTAATTACACAGGAACAAGTGAAACTCACTCAGTTGTGATTAGTAGCGTATTTTTTAATAGCCACACGAGAAAGTCCTTTTTAATTCTTATTGAAATATCTCTAAACTTCAATTTAATAGACTATATTGGGCTTCCCAGGAGGGGCAGTAGTAAAGAATTCACCTGCCAATGCAGAGGGTGTGGGTCAATCCCAGGGTCAGGAAGATCCCCAGGAGAAGGAAATGGCAACCCACTCCAGTATTCTTGCCAGGAAAATCCTATGGACAGAGGAGTCTGGCAGGATACATTCCATGGGGTCACAAAGAGTCGGACATGAGTGAGCACACATAAAGGAGAAAGGATACATATACACATAGGCATATGCACATATTAAATTAAAATGAAATACTCTTTAAATGGTATCTCAAAATTCAGGGAAAAAATTCTACAAAAGATCTTAATAAGATTATAAACCAATAAATAAATTTAAAAATCTAAGATTTACGATTCTGGAAAAATTACATAAATTGATCAGTCTTTTCTAGAAAACAACTCAAAATAGAAATTACAATGATTAAATATTATGTTTTTACTTTCTACGACCATGTTATTTACAAATTTTTAGTAAGAATATGCCCTTCTTTCTACTAGAATATAATTAGAAAAACTGGATTTATAATCTTGACCATTCTATAAATGTCACATAGAAAAACAAGTTTCATTTAATTGGATATGATAAGCTGACAATTAAGGAGCAAGAACTATATATCATATGAGAAAATTATGCCTATAAATTTTCTACAAAAAATTGGTGTGGCACCTGTTTTGTGGCTTATGAAATCCTAGATTTATTGATGGTAAAGAATATTATGTCCTAGCTGGCCAGGAAAAGTGGTACTGCAGGTGAAACCTGGGAGAAGAGAATTGGATGGCTCTTGGTTTCAGTAGACAAATTGATAAAGGGAATAAAAATGTTTCTAGCATATAAAAAGGAAAAAGGTTTGGCCCTAAAGGCTTTATAAAACTTTCAGACACAAACTAACTCCCAAGCTTTAGGATCCTATGACTCTAGTTTTATTAACTGCATCATAAGCAGGTATTTGTGCATTAATCAACATTCCTCGTTATATCTATGTTTGTAAACCAGCCAGATAAAAGGAAATATCAGATTACTAATGTGAATCGTAAAAGTATGTGAGCAAATCAGTATGGAGGGTCTGAAAGCGAAACTGACACCCTGCTCTGACTCCTTACTTAGTGAGTAACTGCAAACCATTCCCAGCGCCCCCTGCTAGAAAGTACTTCGTACCTAAGAACAGCAATAATAACAAAGCAAGAAACAAAGCCAGCTTTGCCCATTTTAGCTTGATTCTCAAAATACAGGCATACCTCATTTTTTCTCACACTTTGCTTTATTGAATTTTGAAGATATTATGCTTGTCATAAATTGAAGACTTGTGACAACCCTGAGTTGAGCAAGTCTATTGGCGCCATTTTTCCAACAGCATTTGCTCACTTCATGTCTCTGTGTCACATTTAGGTAACCTTCACAATATTTCCAGCTTCATCATTTTTACACTTGTCACGGTGATCTGAGATCTTTGATGTTATTATCATAATTATTTGGGGGCACCATGAATCATACCCATAAAAGCAAATGATAAATGTTGTGTGTGTTCTCAGTGCTCCACTGATCAGATGTTTCCCCATCTCTTTCCTTCTCCTCAGCCCTTCCTATTCTCTGAGACACAGCAATATTGAAATTAGGCCAGTTAGTAACCCTACAATGACCTCTAAGTGTTCAAGCAAAGGAAGAGTCACATGTCTCTCACTTTAAATCAAAATTTAGAAATCATTACACTCAGTGAGGAAGGCATGTTGAAAGCCAAGACAGAGTAGAAGCGAGGATTCTTACAGCAGTTAGCCAAGTTGTATATGCAAATAGAGTTCTTGAAGGAAGTTAAAAGTGCTACTCCCATGAACACATGAATAAAGTAAACAAAGAAGCCTTATTGCTGATATGGAGAAAGTTTTACTGGTCTGGATAGAAGATCAAACGAGCCACAACATTTCCTAAAGCCAAACTCTAGTCCTGAACAAGGCCCTAACTCTTCAATTCTGTGAAGGCTGAGAGAAGTAACAAAGCCACAGAAGAAGTTTGAATCTAGCAGAGGTGCAAGGAAAAGCAATGATCTAGAAAGTAATGATCTAGAAGCTGCAGCAAGTTATCCAGAAGGTCTAGCTAAGATAATTAGTGAAGAGGACTGCACTAAACAACAGATATTCAATATACATAAAACAGCCTTATTTTGGAATAAGATGTCATTCAGTACCTCACCAGCTTGAGAGGAAAAGTCAGTGCATGGCTTCAAAGCTTCAAGGGACAAGCTGACCCTCTTGATAGAGGCTAATGCAGCCAATGACTCTAAGCTGAAGCCAATGTTCTTTATCATTGTTATACAGTTGCTAAGTCATTTCTGACTCTTTGCGACCTCATGGACTACACCATGTTAGGCTTCCCTGTCCTTCACCATTTCCCAGAGTTTGGTCAAACTCATGGCCATTGAGTCGGTGAGGCCATCCAACCATCTCATCCTCTGTCACCCCCTTCTCTTCCTGTCCTCAATCTTTCCCATCATCAGGGTCTTTTCCAATGAGAAAGTTCTTTGCATCAAAGTATTAATAGACCAAGTATTAGAGCTTCAGCATCAGTCCTCCCAATGAATATTCAGGACTAATTTCCTTTATGATGGACTGGTTTGATTTCTTTGCTGTCCAAGGGACTCTCAAGAGCCTTCTCCAGCACCACAGTTTGAAAGCATCAATTCATTGGTGCTCAGCCTTCTTTATCGCCCAACTCTCACATTCGTTCATGACTACTGCTCCTTTACCATTCTGAAAATCCCAGGGCCCTTAAGAATTATGCTAAATCTACTCTTCCTGCACTCAGTATATGGCACAACAAAGCCTGAATGACAGCACAGCCAGGCTTTGCTGTATGTTTTAAGTCCATTGTTGAGACTGACTATTAGAAAACAAAAGATTCATTTAAAAATATTATCAGTCATTGACAACGCACCTGGCCATTCAAGAATTCTGGAGGAAATGCACAGGTGATTAATGTTTTTATGCCTACTAACACGGCATCTATTCTACAGCCTGTGGATCAAGGAGTAATTTTAGTTTTCAAGTCTTATTAAGAAATATATTTCATGAGGCTATAGCTGCTATAGATAGGGATTCCTCTAATGGATCTGGGCAATGTAAATTGAAAGCCTTCTGGAAAGAAGTCACCATTTTAGATGTTATTAAGAACTTTTGTGATTCATGAGAAAAATATCAACATTAACAGGAGTTTAAGAGAAATTGATTCCAATCCTCATAGATGACTTTGAGGGGTTTAAGATTTCAGTAGAGGAGGTAACTACAGATGTGGTGGAAATAGAGGACTAGAATTACATGTGGAGCCTAAAGATGTGACTGAATTGATGCAATTTCATGATGAAAGATGAGTTGTTTCTTATCGATGAGCAAAGAATGCAGTTTCTTGAATTGGAATCTACTGCTAGTGAAGATGCTGTGAGGGTTGTAGAAATGACAACAAAAAGTTTAGAACATTACATAAACCTGGTTGTGATAAAGCAGCTTCAGGGTTTGAGAGGATCAACCTCAATTTTGAAAGAAGTTCTACTGTGGGTAAAATGCTATTAGGAAGTATTGTATGCTACAGAGAAATCGTTCATGAAAGGAAGAGAGAAAATCAAGGCATTACACTTCACTGTTGTCTTATTTCAAGAAATTGCCACAATCACCACCCTGATCAGATAGCAGCTATCAACACTGAGGCAAGACTCTCCATCAGCAAAAAGATGATAACTTGCTAAGATTCAGATGATAGTTAGCACTTTTTATTTACATGTTTTAGATGTAATGCTATCTCATAGTTAATAGACTGTAATATAGTGCAAATATAACTTCATAGGCATTGTGAAACTAAAAAAAAAAAAATTGCATGACTTGCTCTATTACCATATGCACTTGTGGTCTGGGAAAAAAAAAAGAAAAAGAAAAACTAACCCACAATATGTATGCCTTTAAGTGAGATGTTGAGCCCTTAGGTCACAACACATTAAAACACAGCAACAAAAACTTTATTTCTGACTTCTGAAGTCCTGATGTCTCCAGATATAAGATTACCTTTGAGTACCTGACAATCAAGTGTAACAGCTGCTGTTTTCCCACCACAAACATACTACAGTATTCTTGGTAACATTTTTTTTTAAGAACTTTAATATATTTTATTTGGAGAGTAGCTATTAAAAGCCTGGGCTCCCTTGCAAAATCTCTCTGCTAGTAAGCTCCTTTTCTATTCTAAATACTTCTGTTTCTGTGGCTTCCTTCCATGTTTAAAATCTCCAAACTTCTACTTGTAGCTCCTGCAAAGTAGCTTTGACAAATTCCTTGTGAAACTGCTTCAGATTCCATGACCCTGGCTCAGTTGTAACTAACCAGCAGTCATCCTTTTGCAGCCCATGAGGATGCCTATTCTAAGATCCTGGGAAGACTTGAGCAGTTCTGAGCCTCTGTTGTTTGCACGGGGCAGTGACACACAGTCTTCATTCTGACACCACCAAGTTATCATCCCTTTTCAGCCCCACGAGTTTCTTTTGACATAAACGTTTCCCTTCTAGTTCAAAAATGACCCTGAGAGGGAGGAGAGGGCAGACAGGCTCAGAGGAGGTCTTTGGTTATTAAATCAGCCCAAGCGTAGAGAATCCACAGTGGATTAATCTTCTATTTCCTTTCCATTATGAGCCTGTCTATATGAAGAGTTGCCCTACTTCTCGGTCATTATCTGACTCTTCAAAAAATTAATGCAGCTTCCAATTAGATCTTTTTTTTCCCCTCTCTCTCCTGTTAATCTTGGTTCTTCCTCTGCTGTCATTCTAGTAAGCCAAGTCTCAATTAGCCAGCCTGCTGGTGATTACCATCTTGTCGCTTCACTGTTCAGACATTCTTTAATTTCCTGGAGCATGTCAGCCCCCTTCCTCTCTTCTTACCTCCCTCCAAACTACTTTTGCTAAAACTTGAGCCCATGATGTCTCAGCCTGTCATCTTATTCTGCAGGGTCTGGAGGGCTGACAGGTAGGATGCCTTTTCCAGTAGGTCCAGACACACTTGCATGTTTAGGAATCCCGGTAGATGAGAGCTTTCTACTGATGTGACCAGGAGTCTATAACTGTCCCCTGAGACTCTCTCATAACCCTTTGTACCAAAGAAATGTAGGAAAATCCAAAGTGTATTCTAGTTTTTAAAATAAATTTTTAAAAAGGAGGAGGAAGAGTCAGGCTCTTAATTTCAACTATGAAAGATGATTGGTTGAACCTTTGATGTTGTTTAGTCACTAAGTCATGTCCAGCTCTGCAACCTCGTGGACTGTGGCCTGCCAGGCTCCTCTGTCCATGGGATTTCCTATGCAAGAACACTGGAGTGGGTTGCTATTTCCTTCTCCAGGAGATCTTTCTAATCCAGGGTTTGAACCTGAGTCTCCTACTGGGCAGGTGGATTCTTTATCACTGAGCCACCTGGGTGTGAAAGATGATTGGTTAAACCTTCTTATCAGTAAATCTCACCACAGAAATTAACTCAGAACTTTAGGGTTCTATTCTAATTCTGCCAGCCATTGATTGACTTTGACTAGAGTCACATCACATATTGACCTCAGTCTGTTTGTTTATAAGAGCTCTTCTGATCTTCTATTCAACTTAAATTTGAAAATAAAAATTTATGCCATTTAAAGCACACTAAAATGACTACATGTGGGAAAAGACAAAGACAGTGGGGGAAGAACAGGCAAGAGATGTTCACAAAATTGAGAAACTGGAACATGGATCAAGGAATTAGAAAAGACAAAGAGCAAATAGCAAGTGCCATCAGAGAGGGATGAAAGTGAGGATCAAGCCACTCACAATGCAGACCCTCAGAAAAACTCACGAATTGGAGACACGCAGAGCTAGAGAGGATGGGATCAAGGTGGGAGTCTGAGAAAGGCAGAGGGGAAAGGAGACACATTTAAAGTCATTAGAAGATTAATTCCCAGCTCCCTCCCCAATCCACCAGCCAGAACACCTACCTTCCCGCTTCCACTGCAAGACACTGGGTAAAAATGGAAGCAGGGAGTCTTTATACACCAGTAAATCAGGCAGGGCAGAGATATACTGAAACTGGATCAACAGAAGTCTACCTACTAAACTCCTCACCCCTTCCATTAGCTCAGTTGGTAAAGAATCCACCTGCAATGTGGGAGACCTGGGTTCGACCCCTGGGTTGGGAAGATCCCCTGGAGAAGGGACAGGCTACCCACTCCAGTATTCTGGCCTGGAGAATTCCATGGACTGTATCATATAGTCCATGGGGTTGCAGGGAGTCAGACACAACTGAGGGACTTTCACTTTCACCTACTGAACCAGAAAACTGCCTGTCCCCCACTCGGCTTTAAAAAAAGTTGGAGGAGTNAAGGAAAAAGGTTCGGCCCTAAAGGCTTTATAAAACTTTCAGACACAAACTAACTCCCAAGCTTTAGGATCCTATGACTCTAGTTTTATTAACTGCATCATAAGCAGGTATTTGTGCATTAATCAACATTCCTCGTTATATCTATGTTTGTAAACCAGCCAGATAAAAGGAAATATCAGATTACTAATGTGAATCGTAAAAGTATGTGAGCAAATCAGTATGGAGGGTCTGAAAGCGAAACTGACACCCTGCTCTGACTCCTTAGTGAGTGAGTAACTGCAAACCATTCCCAGCGCCCCCTGCTAGAAAGTACTTCGTACCTAAGAACAGCAATAATAACAAAGCAAGAAACAAAGCCAGCTTTGCCCATTTTAGCTTGATTCTCAAAATACAGGCATACCTCATTTTTTCTCACACTTTGCTTTATTGAATTTTGAAGATATTATGCTTGTCATAAATTGAAGACTTGTGGCAACCCTGAGTTGAGCAAGTCTATTGGCGCCATTTTTCCAACAGCATTTGCTCACTTCATGTCTCTGTGTCACATTTAGGTAACCTTCACAATATTTCCAGCTTCATCATTTTTACACTTGTCACGGTGATCTGAGATCTTTGATGTTATTATCATAATTATTTGGGGGCACCATGAATCATACCCATAAAAGCAAATGATAAATGTTGTGTGTGTTCTCAGTGCTCCACTGATCAGATGTTTCCCCATCTCTTTCCTTCTCCTCAGCCCTTCCTATTCTCTGAGACACAGCAATATTGAAATTAGGCCAGTTAGTAACCCTACAATGACCTCTAAGTGTTCAAGCAAAGGAAGAGTCACATGTCTCTCACTTTAAATCAAAATTTAGAAATCATTACACTCAGTGAGGAAGGCATGTTGAAAGCCAAGACAGAGTAGAAGCGAGGATTCTTACAGCAGTTAGCCAAGTTGTATATGCAAATAGAGTTCTTGAAGGAAGTTAAAAGTGCTACTCCCATGAACACATGAATAAAGTAAACAAAGAAGCCTTATTGCTGATATGGAGAAAGTTTTACTGGTCTGGATAGAAGATCAAACGAGCCACAACATTTCCTAAAGCCAAACTCTAGTCCTGAACAAGGCCCTAACTCTTCAATTCTGTGAAGGCTGAGAGAAGTAACAAAGCCACAGAAGAAGTTTGAATCTAGCAGAGGTGCAAGGAAAAGCAATGATCTAGAAAGTAATGATCTAGAAGCTGCAGCAAGTTATCCAGAAGGTCTAGCTAAGATAATTAGTGAAGAGGACTGCACTAAACAACAGATATTCAATATACATAAAACAGCCTTATTTTGGAATAAGATGTCATTCAGTACCTCACCAGCTTGAGAGGAAAAGTCAGTGCATGGCTTCAAAGCTTCAAGGGACAAGCTGACCCTCTTGATAGAGGCTAATGCAGCCAATGACTCTAAGCTGAAGCCAATGTTCTTTATCATTGTTATACAGTTGCTAAGTCATTTCTGACTCTTTGCGACCTCATGGACTACACCATGTTAGGCTTCCCTGTCCTTCACCATTTCCCAGAGTTTGGTCAAACTCATGGCCATTGAGTCGGTGAGGCCATCCAACCATCTCATCCTCTGTCACCCCCTTCTCTTCCTGTCCTCAATCTTTCCCATCATCAGGGTCTTTTCCAATGAGAAAGTTCTTTGCATCAAAGTATTAATAGACCAAGTATTAGAGCTTCAGCATCAGTCCTCCCAATGAATATTCAGGACTAATTTCCTTTATGATGGACTGGTTTGATTTCTTTGCTGTCCAAGGGACTCTCAAGAGCCTTCTCCAGCACCACAGTTTGAAAGCATCAATTCATTGGTGCTCAGCCTTCTTTATCGCCCAACTCTCACATTCGTTCATGACTACTGCTCCTTTACCATTCTGAAAATCCCAGGGCCCTTAAGAATTATGCTAAATCTACTCTTCCTGCACTCAGTATATGGCACAACAAAGCCTGAATGACAGCACAGCCAGGCTTTGCTGTATGTTTTAAGTCCATTGTTGAGACTGACTATTAGAAAACAAAAGATTCATTTAAAAATATTATCAGTCATTGACAACGCACCTGGCCATTCAAGAATTCTGGAGGAAATGCACAGGTGATTAATGTTTTTATGCCTACTAACACGGCATCTATTCTACAGCCTGTGGATCAAGGAGTAATTTTAGTTTTCAAGTCTTATTAAGAAATATATTTCATGAGGCTATAGCTGCTATAGATAGGGATTCCTCTAATGGATCTGGGCAATGTAAATTGAAAGCCTTCTGGAAAGAAGTCACCATTTTAGATGTTATTAAGAACTTTTGTGATTCATGAGAAAAATATCAACATTAACAGGAGTTTAAGAGAAATTGATTCCAATCCTCATAGATGACTTTGAGGGGTTTNCTGTGTCCTGTTTTGGGTTCTGGATACCTATAGTTTTTACAATATTAAAGGTTTGAGAAACAAACAAATGAAGAATATCCAACATTAACCATGTGTGACTCCCAAATCCTAAAATATTATTATTTGACTCTTTACAGAAAAAGTTTACTGACTTGGAAGAAAACACTTCCTTCTCTCCATATTCTCACCTCAGCCTGCAAACACTGCAAGTTTCTTTGAGAAGTACTGGGTAAAGAATTTCAGCTGCTACCAACACCCCTGAGAAATCAATGGCTAATGATTTAAGACCATAGGTTGTCCTGTTACACATAATGAGATTTANTTCTCTCCATATTCTCACCTCAGCCTGCAAACACTGCAAGTTTCTTTGAGAAGTACTGGGTAAAGAATTTCAGCTGCTACCAACACCCCTGAGAAATCAATGGCTAATGATTTAAGACCATAGGTTGTCCTGTTACACATAATGAGATTTAGCACTACTTTGCCTCAAAAGGAGAAGTCAGTTATTTCCCTCCCACTGGCCTGGCTCCTGTTTTGCCTGGTGAGTTTAATGAGACCATGTATTGGACAAGGGTCTACTCAACCAAGTCAGCTCTCTCTACCGGCAAGTCCCTCAGCCCAGGCTTCCAGGGAAGTAAGAGTAAGGAACCACAGTTTGGCTTTGGGTCCAAGCTACTTTCTTCATGCAACTCTTACCCATGATTCCCAGGGGGCTGCTGTGCCCATCAATAAGGTGATGCCAGGATTCTTAGTTGGTGACTCACGGCTGCCTTCACATGACTAGAACTTGGTCGGGTAGGCAAGCTCCATTCTCCAATGGTACTACTCATGTGCATGAGTCCTTGAAGCTCTTGTATAGACAAAAAATTGAGGAGACTCTTTTGGGGGTCTTATCTTTTAGAGACTCACCCCTTGCTATAAAGAACATGGTGGCGGTTAGTTGCTAAGTCATGTCTAACTCTTGCAACCCCACAGACTGTAACCCACCAGGCTCCTCTGTCCATGGGATTTCCCAGGCCAGAATACTGGAGTGGGTTGCCATTCTCTTCTCTAGGGGATGTTCCTGATCCAGGGATTGAAACTGGGTCTCTTGCATTACAGGTGGATTCTTTACTGGCTAAGCTACCAGAGAAGACCCATAAAACGTATAGTGATTATATAATCAACGTTTTAGAATTAGACACACTCAGGCTTAAGCACCAGCCAGCTGAGTCATTTACTGTCTTTATCAACCTTTGGCAAGTTGCTTTAACCTGTCCAGGACTCATTTTTTCATCTGCTAAATGAGGTTAATAATAGTACTATAATAGATAGCATGGCTTTGAATGCAATTTACAGAAAGCTCAAATCAAAAATGGCTAAACAATAAAATAATTTATTGTCTCACATACCTGGTAGTTCAGAGGATAGGTAGAACTGAGGGTTGGTTGATTCAGCATCACCATCAAGGACCTCCATTCTTTTTATTTTTTCTGCTTCATCATTATGTCAGCTTCTTTCTACAGCAATAGGAACACGGAGTGTTTTTTTTTTCCCCCATTGTCACTAACTACCTTCTTGAAAACTCAGTGACAGGAAAGAATAAACTTAATAAATGTGGATACTAAAAGGGGAAAGGAGTAAGCTGTAGTAGTGTAGTCAATGCCTCATCCACATCTCCTTACCTTTATTATCAAGGATATATATACATCAAGGAACACTGGCTCAACTTACAGCTGCCAGAAGAGGCACTTCTTTACATAATAGCTTTGTCTGGCTTCCAGAGTCCATATCAAGACAGAAGAGCTTGTTACACATCCATCCACCTAGCTCCCTCAAAAGGGATATCATAGAAGCATTCTATTGCAGCACCCACAGTTTTCCAGGCAGCTTTAACACCAGTCACTCACTCACTCTGCTGGCTGACTCAATAATGCCCCTTTTTGGGCTGTCTTCTATCTCTGTCTCATTTATGCTTTTCATGTGCCTTCAAATCCCTGTTTTTGAGTCTGGTTTTTCTAAGAGGGTCCACCTCATCAACTTCAAAGGTCAACCTCAAAGTTGCTAAAAATCCACCTGATTAGTTAAAAAACTGATAACCCTGGAGAAAAAAGCATTTATCCTGCTTATTTTATATAGGATAAAATTATCATAATAAATATTTGACAAGAAGTCTTTTTATAAAAGTCTTTCAGCTGATATATGAAGGGGAAATGAATTAAATATCATTATTTGATATTTAATAATGAAATTTGATATTTAAGAATGTGAATGAAGTGAAAGTAGTCATGCCCAACTCTTTGCGGCCCCATGGACTATACAGTCCATGGAATTCTCCAGGCCAGAAGACGAGTGGGTAGCCTTTTCCCTTCTCCAGGGGTTCTTCCCAACCCAGGGATCGAACCTAGGTCTTCTGCATTGCAGGCAGATTCTTAACCAGCTGAGCCACAAGGAAAACGTTTTTTATGTTAAACAGATATTTAATTTGATTAAATATCATTATTTGCAACCACTAAAGAACTACTGAATCTAGGCAATGATCATCAGTGACTTCTACTCTCAAAACAGAGACACAACTGGATATCCTGATGTACCTTCTACAGGGAGCACACACCACCACCTGTGGCATAGTCTCATCCCCCAAATTTAGTGCTGAATCTGATCAAACCTCTAGATCTATTACCAGTTCATAGGAAATTCAAGGAATAAAGAACATATTAAACCCTACTTCAGAAAAGCAATCAGCTAAATCCAAACTGGGAACTCTACAGGATAAACCAATTTCTTCCAACAGAAAAAAAAAAGAAAGAAAGAAAGAAACTTAATTGCAAGAAAAAAAAGAATAAAAGAGACTCAATAGAGTCTCCAACTAGAACAGTGACAGTTTTTTTTTTAATTATCTATTATGTCAAGGGAAATAGAGGGAGGAGAGAAGAAATAAAGAGAGGAGAATAGACGGAGAGAGATGAGATCTTTGCCCTCTTTTTAAATAACTTGTCCTTTAGAGAAAATACTTTATTCAATGAGATTTACCTACTAATTAACTAGTTGTTACAGCAGAACAGTTTCTTCTCATCAGAGAGGGAAAAGAGATGAGAAGTGGAGTTGGAACAGGCTTTGACAATGAGAATGCAAACTTAAAGAGTGTTTGGTACTCTATTTTAAAAGTATATTTAAATCCAACCTAGAAACCCTGGAGTCTATAATATCTTACAGGGAAAGGAGGCATTTCTAAGTCACTTACTATTAAAACTTTCTTGTCTTTGCCTTCTCCTCTGCTTTTTTTTTCTTATTTCCATCTTCAAAGAAGAGACAATTTCTCCCTTTTCCTGTGAGCTAAGCATCCATTCATCTTTGAGGAAACAGCACCTGTGCCCCAGCAAATATGGAGCTGAGATGCAGGGGCCTCTTCTGATATCAGAAAGAACATGAATGTAAAAAGTTACTGCATGCTTATTTGTGGGGAGACTTTTCTGAGTTGCTGGATTGCTTTTGAAGGCAAGAAAGGAGACTATATTAATTAGCATAAATACTTGCTTCAGCAGTTCCCCTATTTATTCCACCTGAGCAGGTGCACAGTCCTTTAATCATAACTGTCAAGAAAAGAAACCTTGCAATTTACATCATTTAAAAAAGGGAAAGATGAAATGGAGAGAAGGGGTGAAGAAGAAGAGAGTGTATGAGAAATAGACATATATACTGCAAGACAAGGAGTAGGGGAGAAAGTGTTTTCAGGGACAGAGAAAAGGAAAAGAATGAATACATGGTTTTACATTTTTTTCTGAGCTTTATGTGAATAACAGATAACTCAATGACTAAAGAAAGATGGTTTTAAAAGAATCTTACAGATAAGGGAGGAAATAAAGTCCTCCTAGAATGCACAAAAAAAGGAAAGAACATATTCAAAATTATGAGTTATCCACATTCATCCCTCCTCACCTCCCAAGGGAGTTGAATATTATAGAGGACTTTATCTTTTTAGGACTCTACTTTTTTGTGTTTTTGACTGAGCACATACAGGGATATATGGGGAGGAGGGGATAAGTTGCTTTACTAATAAATGACTTAGGGGGATAGGAAGATCCCCCTGCACAGGAATGTGTGGAGAAAGCATGGAAGAGGAAGCAGGAAGAAAAAGTAGAAATACACACACATATTACACATACACACATATATATATACAGAGGGAAAGAAACTAAACTTCAAGGCAGACCTAAGTAAGAGT
>SJYW01015567.1:14857-27634 GCA_006410735.1 Raphicerus campestris | reverse complement strand
AAGAATTAAGTGTCTTTGCCCCTGTTGTAAACTGTTCCTGGTGACAACATCCTCCAGCCAGAGATCACCAGAAATACGTGAGAAGCTGAGTAAGCTGAGTTTATTCTTTGTCGCAATGAAAAAAAAACATGAACACCATGGGGAACTGTGATACATCTCAGTAACAAGGGGTTGTAAAGAACTTCTTGAAGGATTTTGGCTTATGTTAGGTGATTTTGCAGAGGGTTTAAGGAAGTGGATTTCTGCTCTGAATTGGCTGCTGCAGGAAGCCTGGGTAAGCTAATTCTATCTTAAGGTACCTCAGTCAATCTTATTTGGAAAGAGGGAAAACTACAAGGCTAAAGTCATATTTGGCAGTTACTCACATTAACCAGAAGAGGAGAGGATTGGTATTTTGTGGTTTGGACAACGTTCATGCTTTGCCAGTAGTCAGAAATGGTTGCACAGTCATCTTATTTTTGTCTTGAGCCTTCATGACCAGGGGTTCCCTGGTGGCTCAGATGGTAAAGAAGCTGCCCACAATGCAGGAGACTTGGGTTTGATCGCTGGGTTGGAAAGATATTCTGGAGAATGGAATGGCAACCCGCTCCAGTATTCTTGCCAAAGAATTCCATGAGTAGACGAGCTTGGTGGGCTATATAGTCCACGGGATCACGAAGAGTTGTGCATGAGAGAACAACTAATACACACACACACACACACACACACACACACACACACTCACATCATGACCAGAGAGGCCTTGCCTTGAAGCTGATATTCTGTGACATTGCTCACATTCAACAGGAGAATGCCAAGGCCTAACCGACTGGCCTCCAGCTTCCAAGGGCTGCTTTTCTTTCCCAGTGGTTAGCTGCAAAGGTTTGCATCCTTACCATGTTAAGTGGGAAATGGCACATTAATTGTGGATTTGAAGGGGCCTCCCACACTAGGACTAAAGCTGATGCTGCAATTTGTTCCTAATTTGGTTTCATGTATCTGATCTCAGTTGGTCAAAACTCAGTGAGGAGGAGGCCTGTGACTAGCAGCCCCAGCACCCAACATATGGAGGAAACCTTATGAGAAAACACAAGGGCCAGTTTTTGAGAACCTAAGTGCCATGCGGGGACCACAGCAGACAGCTGGAGAGCACGTGGACACTTGGCCTATGACTGTATAGCAACTGGTACAGCAAGCTCAGCTGAGCAGGTTCATCCCTGAGAGTCTCTTCATTCCCAGAAAGGCAATGAAGGTATATGGTATAAATATATATCCCGTATAGGCACATGGAATCATTTTTGTGACTAGGGCATGTTTTCTTTCTTTCAAATTGTGTCTTGGCCAGAACTACTGTAAACTATGAAAAGGACCTACATTCCCCCGTGAGCCACAGAACATTACTGTATGATTCCAATCTTTAAACCCTGAGTGCTGGGCATCACAGGAGGCACTAGACCAGTTGTCCCAAATTATGTTCCTGAAGGTCTGCTGAAGAAGTCTACAAGAAGTGGCAGATTTTATCAATGAATGAATACAGTGGAACTGGAAGGCTAACATGAGAGGGGTAGAGTGGTTTGTCACAGAAGAAATAAGCCATCTCCTTAGAATGAAAATCAGGGAGAAAAAGCCCATGGAGCTTATTTCAAACCCAGAGTTTTAGAAAGGAATTAAAAAAACGTTAGCAGGAAACATGCTTTCTTTACAAATTAAGTTTACCCAGGAACTCAAGGGAAAATCGAATCTGCCTAAGAAAAAAAGATTTCGTCTTTTAGTCAGAACACTGGCGGTGGGGAAAGAAAAGGGAAAAGCAAAGAAAAAAAATATACTGATTAAACTCCAGGGATGAAAGCTTGCTTTGGGAAAATAGAGAAAGTTAGAGAACACAAGGCTGGAATCTCATCACAGATTTGAAAGAGAAAAAAGCTATACTCTGACCTAAGTGCTTAAAAACTGCAACCAAACTGGAAGGCTAACATGAGAGGGGTAGAGTGGTTTGTCACAGAAGAAATAAGCCATCTTCTTAGAATGAAACCAAAGAAGTGGGGGACATTGCAGGTATCAGCAGGTCAGAGGGAGTGATGGGGTCAAGGTAGTCCAACAGAGGAAGGTGGGGAGACCACAGAGGGTAAGGGAATGATGGCCTGGGGACACTTAGAGCTCAGGAAACTCTCCTGGACTACCCTTTCCAAGCACTGGGTAGCAAATTAATAAGAACAATGGGGAAACTACCCTTGGATGATTGGGGCACTTAGGGAAGACGCACAGGACACTTACATTCATTTGAGAGGGAAAGAGCAGGAAAACCAGTATGAAATATTTCAGGAACGAGTAAGAGAATGTCAAGATCTAGAGGCACACACTGTCTGCACAGTGAGAAAATGTGGCCGAAATAAGGAAGGCATTATATGTAAGGAAGAAAGATGGTCAAGTGTAGCCTGGCTGGCTAAAGACAGATTGAGTACTGATCTGGGTGAAAGGCTGCGCTTATGTGGAAACCTCCTGGTGGCATTTCCTGGCTTGGGAAGGGAAAGTGGCAGGATGTTTTTAAACAGTGGAGAACCCCATGAGGCCCCTATGAGGCAGAAACTGAGCCAGCTTGAAAGGAGAGAAGAAGCGCTTTTTGGCAGAAAATTTCTATTCATTTATATATGTTTACTCAATATCATGAGCTTGGGGCTGATGTCATGAGAATCTTGTGAGTCCTACTGACTGCATAGCATTAAGTCAACTTTGAAAACAACAGGGCATTCATACCCTGTGTGCCCAGGTTGTAGGGGTTGTAGAGGAAAGCAGGCTTTGCAGAAGGAGGCTTCTCCTATTACAGAGAGAGCAAAACAGGAAAGCAGATGCTGGGATATTCATTCAACTTCAATTAACAAGTCAAAGATTTTAATTTGGAAGCTTTTTGAACTTTAATAATGAAACATAATGCATATTCAAACCTGAGACATTGGCATACTGCAGACATTGTATCAAGTGAACTATGTTTAGCCTGGTAGCAACCAAGTTTGTTTAATCATTGCATCGAATATAGTACAAGCTATACTACACTGCATGGCTAGACACATAAGTAGATTTAAGATATAGAAAAGGGAATGACTTTTTGGCCTAGGGTACAGTATGAACTTAGAGTTGCTGTAAGTAAAGTCCCATCCAGAGCCATGTCAGAGGGCACTAAACATTGGCCCCAGGTTTGACAATAACTGGATCGGAGTCAGACTCTCCCCAGTCCCAGCCAAATTTAGCCTGTGTCCTGTTTTGGGTTCTGGATACCTATAGTTTTTACAATATTAAAGGTTTGAGAAACAAACAAATGAAGAATATCCAACATTGACCATGTGTGACTCCCAAATCCTAAAATATTATTATTTGACTCTTTACAGAAAAAGTTTACTGACTTGGAAGAAAACACTTCCTTCTCTCCACATTCACCCCTGAGAAATCAATGGCTAATGATTTAAGACCATAGGTTGCATCCTGTTACACATAATGAGATTTGGCACTACTTTGCCTCAAAAGGAGAAGTCAGTTATTTCCCTCCCACTGGCCTGGCTCCTGTTTTGCCTGGTGAGTTTAATGAGACCATATACTGGACAAGGGTCTACTCAACCAAGTCAGCTCTCTCTACCGGCAAGTCCCTCAGTCCAGGCTTCCAGGGAAGTAAGAGTAAGGAACCACAATTTGGCTTTGGGTCCAAGCTACTTTCTTCATGCAACTCTTACCCATGATTCCCAGGGGGCTGCTGTGCCCATCAATAAGGTGATGCCAGGATTCTTAGTTGGTGACTCACGGCTGCCTTCACATGACTAGAACTTGGTCAGGTAGGCAAGCTCCATTCTCCAATGGTACTACTCATGTGCATGAGTCCTTGAAGCTCTTGTATAGACAAAAAATTGAGGAGACTCTTTTGGGGGTCTTATCTTTTAGAGACTCACCTCTTGCTATAAAGAACATGGTGGCGGTTAGTTGCTAAGCCATGTCTAACTCTTGCAACCCCACAGACTGTACACCACCAGGCTCCTCTGTCCATGGGATTTCCCAGGCTAGAATACTGGAGTGGGTTGCCATTCCCTTCTCTAGGGGATGTTCCTGATCCAGGGATTGAAACTGGGCCTCTTGCATTACAGGTGGATTCTTTACCGGCTAAGCCACCAGAGAAGACCCATAAAACGTATAGTGATTATATAATCAACGTTTTAGAATTAGACACACTCAGGCTTAAGCACCAGCCAGCTGAGTCATTTACTGTCTTTATCAACCTTTGGCAAGTTGCTTTAACCTGTCCAGGACTCATTTTTTCATCTGCTAAATGAGGTTAATAATAGTACTATAATAGATAGCATGGCTTTGAATGCAATTTACAGAAAGCTCAAATCAAAAATGGCTAAACAATAAAATAATTTATTGTCTCACATACCTGGTAGTTCAGAGGATAGGTAGAACTGAGGGTTGGTTGATTCAGCATCACCATCAAGGACCTCCATTCTTTTTATTTTTTCTGCTTCATCATTATGTCAGCTTCTTTCTACAGCAATAGGAACACGGAGTGTTTTTTTTTCCCCCCATTGTCACTAACTACCTTCTTGAAAACTCGGTGACAGGACAGAATAAACTTAATAAATGTGGATACTAAAAGGGGAAAGGAGTAAGCTGTAGTAGTCAATGCCTCATCCACATCTCCTTACTTTTATTATCAAGGGTATACATCAGGGAACACTGGCTCAACTTTCAGCTGCCAGAAGAGGCACTTCTTTACATGATAGCTTCGTCTGGCTTCCAGAGTCCATATCAAGACAGAAGAGCTTGTTACACATCCATCCACCTAGCTCCCTCAAAAGGGATATCATAGAAGCATTCTATTGCAGCACCCACAGTTTTCCAGGCAGCTTTAACACCAGTCACTCACTCACTCTGCTGGCTGACTCAGTAATGCCCCTTTTTGGGCTGCCTTCTATCTCTGTCTCATTTATGCTTTTCATGTGCCTTCAAATCCCTGTTTTTGAGTCTGGTTTTTCTAGAAACCTATCTAAGAGGGTCCACCTCATCAACTTCAAAGGTCAACCTCAAAGTTGCTAAAAATCCACCTGATTACTTAAAAAACTGATAACCCTGGAGAAAAAAGCATTTATCCTGCTTATCTTATATAGGATAAAATTACCGTAATAAATATTTGACAAGAAGTCTTTTTATACAAGTCTTTCAGCTGATATATGAAGGGGAAATGAATTAAATATCATTATTTGATATTTAATAATGAAATTTGATATTTAAGAATGTGAATGAAGTGAAAATAGTCATGCCCAACTCTTTGCGGCCCCATGGACTATACAGTCCATGGAATTCTCCAGGCCAGAAGACGAGTGGGTAGCCTTTTCCCTTCTCCAGGGGTTCTTCCCAACCCAGGGATCGAACCTAGGTCTTCTGCATTGCAGGCAGATTCTTAACCAGCTGGGCCACAAGGAAAAAGTTTTTTATGTTAAACAGATATTTAATTTGATTAAATATCATTATTTGCAACCACTAAAGAACTACTGAATCTAGGCAATGATCATCAGTGACTTCTACTCTCAAAACAGAGACACAACTGGATATCCTGATGTACCTTCTACAGGGAGCACACACCACCACCTGTGGCATAGTCTCATCCCCCAAATTTAGTGCTGAATCTGATCAAACCTCTAGATCTATTACCAGTTCATAGGAAATTCAAGGAATAAAGAACATATTAAACCCTACTTCAGAAAAGCAATCAGCTAAATCCAAACTGGGAACTCTACAGGATAAACCAATTTCTTTCAACAGAAAAAAAAGAAAGACAGAAAGAAACTTAATTGCAAGAAAAAAAAGAATAAAAGAGACTCAATAGAGTCTCCAACTAGAACAGTGACAGTTTTTTTTTTTAATTATCTATTATGTCAAGGGAAATAGAGGGAGGAGAGAAGAAATAAAGAGAGGAGAATAGAGGGAGAGAGATGAGATCTTTGCCCTCTTTTTAAATAACTTGTCCTTTAGAGAAAATACTTTATTCAATGAGATTTACCTACTAATTAACTAGTTGTTACAGCAGAACAGTTTCTTCTCATCAGAGAGGGAAAAGAGATGAGAAGTGGAGTTGGAACAGGCTTTGACAATGAGAATGCAAACTTAAAGAGTGTTTGGTACTCTATTTTAAAAGTATATTTAAATCCAACCTAGAAACCCTGGAGTCTATAATATCTTACAGGGAAAGGAGGCATTTCTAAGTCACTTACTATTAAAACTTTCTTGTCTTTGCCTTCTCCTCTGCTTTTTTTTTCTTATTTCCATCTTCAAAGAAGAGACAATTTCTCCCTTTTCCTGTGAGCTAAGCATCCATTCATCTTTGAGGAAACAGCACCTGTGCCCCAGCAAANAAAAAAAAGAAAGAAAGAAAGAAACTTAATTGCAAGAAAAAAAAGAATAAAAGAGACTCAATAGAGTCTCCAACTAGAACAGTGACAGTTTTTTTTTTAATTATCTATTATGTCAAGGGAAATAGAGGGAGGAGAGAAGAAATAAAGAGAGGAGAATAGACGGAGAGAGATGAGATCTTTGCCCTCTTTTTAAATAACTTGTCCTTTAGAGAAAATACTTTATTCAATGAGATTTACCTACTAATTAACTAGTTGTTACAGCAGAACAGTTTCTTCTCATCAGAGAGGGAAAAGAGATGAGAAGTGGAGTTGGAACAGGCTTTGACAATGAGAATGCAAACTTAAAGAGTGTTTGGTACTCTATTTTAAAAGTATATTTAAATCCAACCTAGAAACCCTGGAGTCTATAATATCTTACAGGGAAAGGAGGCATTTCTAAGTCACTTACTATTAAAACTTTCTTGTCTTTGCCTTCTCCTCTGCTTTTTTTTTCTTATTTCCATCTTCAAAGAAGAGACAATTTCTCCCTTTTCCTGTGAGCTAAGCATCCATTCATCTTTGAGGAAACAGCACCTGTGCCCCAGCAAATATGGAGCTGAGATGCAGGGGCCTCTTCTGATATCAGAAAGAACATGAATGTAAAAAGTTACTGCATGCTTATTTGTGGGGAGACTTTTCTGAGTTGCTGGATTGCTTTTGAAGGCAAGAAAGGAGACTATATTAATTAGCATAAATACTTGCTTCAGCAGTTCCCCTATTTATTCCACCTGAGCAGGTGCACAGTCCTTTAATCATAACTGTCAAGAAAAGAAACCTTGCAATTTACATCATTTAAAAAAGGGAAAGATGAAATGGAGAGAAGGGGTGAAGAAGAAGAGAGTGTATGAGAAATAGACATATATACTGCAAGACAAGGAGTAGGGGAGAAAGTGTTTTCAGGGACAGAGAAAAGGAAAAGAATGAATACATGGTTTTACATTTTTTTCTGAGCTTTATGTGAATAACAGATAACTCAATGACTAAAGAAAGATGGTTTTAAAAGAATCTTACAGATAAGGGAGGAAATAAAGTCCTCCTAGAATGCACAAAAAAAGGAAAGAACATATTCAAAATTATGAGTTATCCACATTCATCCCTCCTCACCTCCCAAGGGAGTTGAATATTATAGAGGACTTTATCTTTTTAGGACTCTACTTTTTTGTGTTTTTGACTGAGCACATACAGGGATATATGGGGAGGAGGGGATAAGTTGCTTTACTAATAAATGACTTAGGGGGATAGGAAGATCCCCCTGCACAGGAATGTGTGGAGAAAGCATGGAAGAGGAAGCAGGAAGAAAAAGTAGAAATACACACACATATTACACATACACACACATATATATACAGAGGGAATGAAACTAAACTTCAAGGCAGACCTAAGTAAGAGTCTTAGGTGGCAGGTGCTTTGGGTTTGCAGGAGTGAAGTGCAAAAGCCCCAAAGGAGGTACCATTACCTCCAGCTTAACCTCCAATTAGAAAAATGTGCCAAAAGTTTTTCTTGTCTCATGATACACAGGCTAGAACATATTTTATTAGGGAGCTGTCCAGTGAGAAATCTGATCTCTTAGTGAGAAAGTAATTGCAGTTCTCTGCTATGCTCACCCAAACCCTTGAGGCAGTTGAACAACCACTGGTTGGACTGTCACGAGTTGTAAGTTTATCTCATGAACTATCAACATCAAAATTATAAAACCCCAATTTAGCCAATGCGTCATCAGTGGGTTAGGCAGCTGCCATTATGCATTCAGCTTCATTCTAGACTCACTTCCTGTAGTTTGATAGAGATGGTTTTCTACTTGAGTCATTGAACACGTGAGCAATTAGAACTCTGCTAACCATCTGATACTACCAGACATATTCATTTAAAAAAAAAAAAACAGTGTACAGAAAAGCAACTCTTTGTATCATTTGGCAGAAAGACATTACATCATTTAGCCCAGGTGTTATTTACATGACTGTCAGAAGAAGGCTGAGTGCTGAGTAAATGATGACTTCGACTTGTAGTTCTGAAGAAGACTCTTGAGAGTCCCTGGGACTGCAAGGAGATCAAAACAGTCAATCCTAAAGGAAATCAACCCTGAATATTCATTGGAAGGGCTGTGGCTGAAGCTAAATCTCCAGTACTGTAGCTGTCTGATGCAAAGAGTTGATGAATTAGAAAAGACCCTGATGATGGCAAAAGACTGAAGGCAAAAGGAGAACTGGGCGGCAGAGGAAGAGATGGTTAGACAGCATCACCAACTCAATAGACATGAATCTGAGCAAACTCTGGAAGACAGAGGAGGATAGAGGAGACGCACACTGCAGTCCATGGGGTCTCAAAGAATCGGACGTGACTTAGCGACTGAACAACAGCGGGAGAACTAAGCTTTGCAGTGGTCCAACTGCTTGATTCAGCATGCCAAAACTTTACCTGATGTCTGGCATGCCCACTAAAATGTCCTTCATATTCCTTGTTTTCATAATTTAAGTATGAAATTGAAAGGAATGATGGTATTTTGAAAGTCTTTATGACTGACTGATGCCTATATCAAATAATCTGCTTGGAAATATAATCACAAATGTTTCTCCTCCTTGATTAAGAAGGAATCAAAGAAAGCAAGTATAGCAAACATAACAAATTACTACCAAAGTAAAAAATACAATCTAATAGAAAATTCTCTCCAGAGGGCAGGGAGTTCAACACTATGTAGGTATGTATGTATTTATTCTACTTGTGTATGATCTACTTCCAAAAACTAGGGGTTTATAAGAATCATATCTACAAAAATATTGTGTAGAAAAGGAGACAAATTAACATATTAAATATATAAGCTATTGCTAAACAACTGTTAAGCATTAAATATAGTACTAACAGAAACAGCAAAAAGAGAATAATATGCCTTACAAATGACTCATTTCCTAGTACCAAAAGAGCACTAAATAAGTATATGGATAAATCTTTACAGAAATAAGTAAGTTCTTCAGGAGAGGAGAACATTTTCCTTGTATACTATAAAATTCTAAAAGATATTTCCCACAGACATCCTCAACCAAAGGCCAAAAGATAAAACAACATCTTCAATATTCTTCTCATTGGATGTCTGGGAGACTTTTTCTTCAAGAATAGTCACTACTACTTGGGCATAAAGAAAATTNACTATAAAATTCTAAAAGATATTTCCCACAGACATCCTCAACCAAAGGCCAAAAGATAAAACAACATCTTCAATATTCTTCTCATTGGATGTCTGGGAGACTTTTTCTTCAAGAATAGTCACTACTACTTGGGCATAAAGAAAATCACTCAAATATTTACAACCTCCAAACTTCGATTCAGGGAATTATGTCAAGCATCCTTTTTGCAACAACATGAAATGCTCACAGGTTTCTAATAAGTGTTGATTTCTGTCCCACCACCAAATTTTTCCTACCTCTTCATAGAAATCTCAGCAAGTAGTGAAAAAACTCACAAATTTGGGGTTGTGGGGAACAGTGTGGTAAGAGAAACAGAAGCAACACCAGGAATCTGGCTGGTGTTAGCAAATACTATAATTCATCCTTATAAAGTAAAAAAAATGAGCTAAACTTACTTAAAGGAGCTTCCTAAAATCCTAGAAAATCAGTATTTGCCAAACAGTCCAATCAAAGTATTAGAACTGATTTTCTGGAGGGTTGGGTGGGTGAATAATTGTTCATTATCTTTTGTCATGGAGGTTCATTTGAGAGAGCACAAACACTTTTCATCTTTATCACTTCTCAATTCAGACACTGTTTAATTGGGTTAATAGAAACATTTAGGGTTTTGATAGTCTTTTAATTCACCTGTACAAACAGGGACAGTTGGAATTCAATTTTGGAAGGGATGATATGGCCATTTTTAAAAAGCTTTCCTTTTATTTTCCCTGAACACATTTTGGCATCTTATAAACATTTTCCAAATTGAATGAATCTGTCTGTTTGTGTTAGCAGATAACTTAAGAACAGGGGAGAGGCCAGCAGTTATTAGCAATTTATTGTCCTTGCTGATAAATTGGAACCTGGGCTGCCCAGAACATTAAGTTATAAGGGCAACAGACATCTCAAGAGTCAGTGATGCAGACTCAGTGATGTCACAGTGCACTCTGCTTCCTCCCAGGCATTCAGCTAGTTGTGGACTTTCCTTTCACTCCTTTAACTCTGAGGAAGTTCACAGTCACATGCATTTTTCCCAGATAACTCTGCAAATTCACCACGTCTTGAAATGGTTGCAGTCTTAAGTTATCCAAACTAAGGATGGAAAAATAGCTACAAAAACAAACAAAGCAAAGAAACAAGAGAGGAACCACTCTTTTACATCCATAAAATTAATTCGTATGTACCAGAGAAGAACTTGTCACAAACATACAGGAATATCCTGGACATTGCTTTACTCGTAAGAGCCCTACCACGACTCCTCTCTCTCCAGCTTCATCTTTACCTGCCCTAGTTCCCACTGGTCACTGTGCTCCAAGCACACTGGTCTTCTTCTGCTCCTACAATATTCCACCACACCTTCTACCCATGGCCTTTGCACTCACTATTCCCATGCGGGAAAGGGTGCCCCTACAGCTCTCCACTTGGGGGCTCTTTCTCAAATGGGTCACCGATCCCTCCTCCCAGGTAGGCAAGTTTGGTTTTTTCGGAGGGGCATGAGGAATGGTTCTGCTCCAGGCCTCTTTCTTTGGCATAAATGACTTTTTTTTTTCTTGGTGTCTTCACATGGTTTTCCCTCTGTGTGTCTGTCTGAAAAGTTCCCCTTTTTATAAGAACACTAGTCATAGTAGGTTAGCGCCTAACCTCATGACCTTAAGTTAATTACCTCTGTAAAGACCCTATTTCCAAATAAATCCATATTCTGAGGTCCCAAGAATTAGGACTTCAACATAAGATTTTTTGAGGGAACACAGTTCATCCCATAATATCAGAGCTTAAGTATCTTAAGGTCAAGAATGCATCCTACTTATTGTTATATTATCCATGCTTAGCATAATCCAGGACTTAAAGTTTATTGAATTAATTAACAAGGCTATTTTCCTAGGGATAACATCTGTTAATTTAAGAATTGTTCTTTTGATCTCAACTGTGTGTGTCTTTTTTAATATTGAGAGAAATTATACTCCTGATAAAAGTTCAAAAATTTTCTGAATGTGAAATATACATAAAATCTTGCTATAAGAGACAGTGATTATTCTTGCAAAGCTCGGACAGGTCAGTTATAAAGACCTAGAACAAAATTTGAAATTCACAGAAGTTTAATAAGGATCTTAATTAAAATACCTGATATCCTCAAAGAATCTCATATATTATCACATCATGTCCTCAAATCTTTCATTCATTCATTAAATAATTATCAAGTGCCTGTTATTTCCTGGGTATGGCATTAAACACTGCGGGTATATTCCTAAACAAAATTTTATTCCTAGCCTCAAGGAGATTAAGTCACAGAAGGTGGCAAACCCGTCAAGAAACCACCGTGTGCATAGACACCATCAGGCCTGGCCATCAGTGTCCTATCAAGGATCCTGCTCAGTATTGTGAAATGAAATATTTTGATATGCCTGCCATGTCAGTAAGCAAGAGATGTCACAGAAATCTGTGATTCAGTTCACTTCAGTTACTCAGTCGTGTCCAGCTCTTTGCGACCCCATGAAACAGCGCGTGCCAGGCCTCCCTGTCCATCACCAGCTCCGAGAGATTGCTCAAACTCATGTCCATTGAGTCAGTAATGCCATCCAACAATTTCATCCTCTGTCATCCCCTTCTCCTCTTGCCCTCAATCTTTCCCAGCATCAGGATCTTTTCAAATGAGTCAGCTCTTTGCATCATGTAGCCAAAGTATTAGAGTTTCAGCTTCAGCATCACTCCTTCTAATGAACCCTCAGGACTGATCTCCTTTAAGATGGACTGGTTGGATCTCCACGCAATCCAAGGGACTCTCAAGAGTCTTCTCCAACACCACACTTCAAAAGCATCAATTCTTCAGCACTCAGCTTTCTTTATAGTCCAACTCTCACATCCATACATGACGACTGGAAAAACCACAGCCTTGACTAGACGGACCTTTGTTGACTAAATAATCTCTCTGCTTTTTAATATGCTGTCTAGATTGGTCATAACTTTCCTTCCAAGGAGTCAGTGTCTTTTAATTTAACAGCTGCAATCGCCATCTGCATGATTTTGGAGCCCAAGAAAATAAAGTCGGCCACTGTTTCCACTGTTTCCCCATCTATTTGCCATGAAGTGACGGGACAAGGTGCCATGACCTTAGTTTTCTGAGTGTTGAGTTTTAAGCCAACTTTTTCACTCTCCTCTTTCACTTTCATCAAGAGGCTCTTTAGTTCTTCTTCACTTTCTGCCATAAGGGT
>SJYW01015565.1:106690-118162 GCA_006410735.1 Raphicerus campestris | reverse complement strand
AAAGGACTGCATGCCCTTGGACCACTTAGGGGAAGAAGTACCTTGGAAGAGCCCCGAGTTGGACCATAAAGAAGGCTGAACAACAAAAAATTGATGCCTTCAAACTGTGGTGTTTGAGAAGACTCTTGAGAGTCCCTTGGACAGCAAGAAGATCAAAGCAGTCAAGCCTAAAGGAAATCAACCCTGAATATTCATTGAAGGACTGACGCTGAAGCTCCACTACTTTGGCCACCTGATGAGAAGAGCCAACTCAGTGGAAAAAACCCTGATGCTAGGAAAGATTGAGGACAAGAGGAGAAGGGGGTGACAAGAGGATAAAATGGTTAGATGACATCATTGACTCAATGGACATGAGTTTGAGCAAGCGNAAAAAACCCTGATGCTAGGAAAGATTGAGGACAAGAGGAGAAGGGGGTGACAAGAGGATAAAATGGTTAGATGACATCATTGACTCAATGGACATGAGTTTGAGCAAGCGCCAGGAGATCGTGAGGGACAGGGAAGCCTGGCATGCTGCAGTCTATGGGGTGGTGAGAGGGTAACAGGCAGGAAGGCCAGGGGTCTCCAAATGGAGGAAACAGGCTACTAGTGTCCAACATGTTTTATCTCTCCCTTAAGTGGCAGGAGGCAACAAACTGGATGCTTCATGAAGGGGCAACAGCTTGTGTGGCTGTTCAGTGCATATGATCCCAGGGATAGATTGGAGAAGCCTGTTTTTCTTTATCTCTTTGTCTCCTGTCCTCCATCTCACCCTGTATTTCACCCTTAGTTTTTGCTGTCTGAGCTCTTACTGCCTGGGTTTTTATTGAAACCAGAGTAGTTTGAGGTCTTACTAAGACAGGGGTTGTTTGGCCCTCTACTCTGGCAATTTGAATCTCAGTTTGGATTTTTACCGAGATCAAGGCAACCCTTCCTGGCGCGGGGGGTGGGGGGGTTCCCTGACTTTCAGTTTGGAGCCCCAGATATGGGGGCAAAGTAGGACTACAGAAGGGAGCTGAAGGTTTCATGCCCAGATCGATACCCTGAGGAAATAAATCTGGCATGTCTTGCAGAGAGAAAAAGGGCAACACATCTGCTGCTGAGTCGCTTCAGTCGTGTCCGACTCTGTGCGACCCCATAGACGGGAGCCCACCAGGCTCCCCCATCCCTGGGACTCTCCAGGCAGGAACACTGGAGTGGGTTGCCATTTCCTTCTCCAATAAATGAAGGTGAAAAGTGAAAGTGAAGTCACTCAGTCATGTCCGACTCTTCGCAACCCCATGGACTGCAGCCTACCAGGCTCCCCCGCCCATGAGATTTTCCAGGCAAGAGTACTGGAGTGGGGTGCCATTGCCTTCTCCAACACATATGCTACTTCTATCCATTTCCCTTGTTTTCTACAGACCCATTCGAATTGTAAAACGGTATTAAAATTAAGAGACCCTCCAACTAGTCACCATTTGCCATCATCCAGTGGGTACCATGGCCATGGTATCACATAGGAAGATCAGGCGTGTCTTCTTTAAGCCCTAGGGATCAAATCTATCCGTTTTTCAGGATACAGTTCAAAGGAGTGAGGCTGGAANGGGGTGCCATTGCCTTCTCCAACACATATGCTACTTCTACCCATTTCCCTTGTTTTCTACAGACCCATTCGAATTGTAAAACGGTATTAAAATTAAGAGACCCTCCAACTTAGTCACTGTTTGCCATCATCCAGTGGGTACCATGGCCATGGTATCACATAGGAAGATCAGGCGTGTCTTCTCTAAGCCCTAGAGATCAAATCTATCCCAGTTTTTCAGGATACAGTTCAAAGGAGTGAGGCTGGAATTATTAGCTCCTACCTGTAAGAGAGGAAAAAAGCGATCGGCGCCATCTTTCTACCGGAGGCATCTCTCCCTGCTCTAGATGGGGGTGTAGACAGGCTTTACACTGAAGCTTTCCTTCCCTGGTCGGACTTAGTCTGTCCCTTACCAAGGCAGGTGACTTACTCATCCCTCCCGGCTCTACCACCAAGGTGGAGTGGAGATGCACCGGGGGACCTGACGGCATTCCAGACCAGTGTCCAGCTCCTCACCATGAAAACCTTGCGTGTCTCTGATACCACCCGGGGTGCAATCAGAGTAACCTTCTGGAATGCCTCCCAAGCTAAGANAGCTTTCCTTCCCTGGTCGGACTTAGTCTGTCCCTTACTAAGGCAGGTGACTTACTCATCCCTCCCGGCTCTACCACCAAGGTGGAGTGGAGATGCACCGGGGGACCTGATGGCATTCCAGACCAGTGTCCAGCTCCTCACCATGAAAACCTTGTGTGTCTCTGATACCACCCGGGGTGCAATCAGAGTAACCTTCTGGAATGCCTCCCAAGCTAAGGCCAGTGGGGGGAACATTCATCTCCTGAGTGTCTGCACGACCCTGAATACATTTCTGACCACATAAGATGGGTACAAACAAAACCAATATGTTCCTTCTGAGCGTCACTACGCCAGTATTCCTACAGATTCCACAGAAAGAATATCTGAGGAGTTGGGACAAAAGCCACTCGAGAGCCTCCTTTGGTCCACTAAGAGCTAGCCTTACCAAAGGAAGCAGCCCGCTGTGCCTCCTGAGTAACCTTGAACCTGAGAGATGCTGCTGGAGCTAGAGCTCCATCTAGCTTCTGAACTTTCAGCTCCTAGTGAGACGAGGCGCTTCCTGATTGCCAGTCTAAATTTGCGACCTAAGTAACAGTACACAGTAACAACACAGATCACAAGTCCCTTGAAAGTCTATGATCCAACAGAGTAGGTTAGTAGTTTGTTCTAATTCCCAGAAGTTATGGAATGGTCAAAGGGACTGGAAAGTTTGACCGAGAAAGGAGAGTTCAGCCCACACACTTCGTCCATCTCTGGCCATTCCCCGAAGGAGACATTGGGTGCCTCTTGACATTAGAAGGTCGGTATAATCCCCTGACAGGGTTTCTGCCATAAACCATATGAGGTCACCTCAGAACCGCAGATTAAGACACAGCCCTTGGTTGGCATGTGCGTCTCTTTTAATCGATCACACACACAAGCACACCATAGAGTTAGTAAAATACAGCAGAAAATGTGTCTGCTAGGAGAACGAAGGACTGGAGCTCCATGCGTCCTTAACTTGTCCTGAAGAGCCCTGGGCGAGCCCCCAAGATGAAAGGTTGTTGCTGAGCTGTGAAAGACGCCGCCTGGATTCTTGACCTCCGGAGGAGAGGAATTCAATACAGAGCCAGTGACAAGGCTTGATCACTCAGAGCTTTTGTGTAATAAAGGTTTATTAAAGTATAAAAGAGGGAGGGAAAGCTTCTGACATAGACGTCAGAAGGGGGCAGAAAGAGTGGCCCCCTGCTAGTCTTTAGCCCTTTGTTTTATGTCTGTTAAAAAGCTATTAATCAGATAAGAGAGACACCTCAAGGCTGACGGAGTTTCACCAGTCCCCTCTCCCACAATATGCATTTTTAAGACAGGATGGCATGAGGTGTGCCATTCCCCAGCCATAAAACAATTGATATGAATACTGGTTTGTTGAGCTATTATCAGCCCAAGATTTGAGAAAAGACAAATAGTCAGTCTTAGGTAGAACCAATTTGAAGAAAAGCAAATTCCAAAAGCAAATACATAGTTTCATTAACATAGCTTAAGAAAAACATTTCCAAAAGAAAAATGCATTGGTTAGCTCGAGGTTTGAAAAAAGTTAAGTTTGGGTGGAACCAGGTGTCGTCATGGCAACACAGAAATTTAAGAGAAAAATATCTGACACTTGTAGTTTGTTTCCTTCTGCCGCTTAAGGGAGAAATAAAAAAAATGTCTGACACTTGCAGCCTATTTCCTCCATTTGGAGCCCCCTGGCCTTCCTGCCTGTTACCCTCTCAGTGGCAGAGAGCTGGACATACCTTAGCCGCTGAACAACAACATAGCAACTACTGCCCTGAGCCTCCTGATCTAAACCAGCCAGCTCCCTGACTCCGCGTTAGATAGAATAGCCCCCTACAGCATCAGAACTAATCACCCACTGCCACCCTTCCAGAATGACTTGTCTTGAGGCCGTAAGAGTCGGCCACCAGCCCACAAAAGGGCTCTCCATTGAGCCAACGTGCTGTTCTAACAGCCTCTCCAGCTCTAATAAATTCCAGTCTGTTCTTGTTCTGCGTTGTGTCTGGAAATTTTTTTTCCAACCCACACAGGGACCATGACAAATTATTTTCCATTTTTTAAAAACTCATTTGAAATCATTATAGATTCAAAGATTTCAAAGATAGTGCAGGGAGGCTCTGTGTACCCTTCTGTTTCCTCCAGTGATTACATATAATACAGTATTCAAACAATGCCAAAGGTATAGTTCTATCATTTTATCCCATGTAGATTCACGTAACCACCCATGATCAAGATTCAGAACTATCCCACCACTATAAAGAGCTCCTCTGCTTCTCCTTTATAGTCACACCTTATCTCTCCTCTCCCACCACCCCTGTCCCCTGGCAGCCACTGATCTTTCTTCCACCTCTATAATTCTGTCATTTCAAGACTGTTATATAAAATCACATGGGACGTGACCTTTTGAGATCGGCTTTTTTTCTATTCAGAACAATACCCTGGAGACCCATCCATGTTGTTGCACGTATCAATAGCTTGTCCCCTGTTACTGCTGAATAGTGTAAAAAAGGGATTTCCAGGTGGTGCAGTGGTAAAGAAGCCATCTGTCAATGCAGGAGATGAAAGGGATGTGGGTTCGATCCCTGGGTCGGGAAGATCCCCTGGAGAAAGAAATGGCAACCCACTCCAGTATTCTTGCCTGGAAAATTCCATGAATACAAGAACCTAACAGGCTACCGTCCACAGAGTTGCAAAGAATTGGACATGACTGAGCAACTGAGCCTGCAAACCTCACTAAAATGGAGTCTAGAAGCCAGAAGAGGGAGCTCTTGCCCAGTACCACTCCATGTCTATTACAGGACCTGGGTGAATTTGACCCCAAGGGGAAAAGATGTACATTGCATCTTCTACAAGAAATTTACTACCTCAGCAACAGCCAAACAGAAAACCATCATCACCCTGGACCCCCATTTTTCTCCAATGGACTTTCATTCAAAACAAATCCTCTCAACTTCTTTCTTTGTTGGACTTGGTTATGCCTTTTGCTGTAGCTTCCTTATCCAGAATTTCAGTTCCTTTGCCATTTCCAAAAAAAATGCATTTTCTGCTAGTAAAATAACTTTTATTTTTAAGGTGAACAATAGTAGTTTGTAATATGGTTGTAAAACACTTTACTTAGCCATCATTTGAGGGATATTTGGCTGTTTCCAGTGTGGGACTCTTACAAATAAATCTGCCATGAACGCTCATATACAGATTTTTGTGTAGATGTAAGTTTCTATCTTTCTGGGATAAATGCCCAGGAGTACAATTGCTAGGTCATAGTAAGGTGTATGTTTAGTTTTTAAAAGAAACTGCCAAACTGTTTTCTAGAATGTCTGGACCACATTATATTTCTACCAGACGCATATGCCAGATAGTTTTATTTGTATTTATATGGTCACTACTTTTCAGTTCCCCTCATTTTAGTTCAGATGTTCTAGTAAGTATGTCGTGTTCTCTTACCATGGTCTGAATTTGCATTTCCTTAATGGTTAGTGATGTTGAACATGTACTCATTTTTAAAAGCTAAACAACTGTATTAAAAAGAAAACAATTTGCTAAGTGTGGTCGCTGAACCAGCAGCAAAGCATCACTTGGGAACGTGCTCGAAATTCAAATCATCAGGCTCCACCTCTGATCTACTGATCAGAAGCTCTTAGAGAGGGAATTCCCTGGTGGTCCAGCAGTTATGGGGCTTCCCAGGTGGCACGAGTGGTAAAGAACCTGCCTTCCAATGCAGGAGATGTAAGAGACATGGGTTCAATCCCTGGGTCAGGAAGACCCCCTGGAAGAGGGATGGCAACCCATCCAGTATTCTTGCCTGGAGAAGCCCATGGACAGAGGGGCCTGGTGGGCTATGGTCCATGGGGTCGCACAGAGTTGGACACAATTGAAGGGGCTCAGCATGCACACCAGAGGTTAGATTCAGTGCTTTCACTACTGAGGGCCCAGGGTTCAGTCCCTTGTTGGGGAACTAAGATCCGTCAAGCTGCACGGCAAGGCCAAAACAAACAAACAAAACTGTGGTTTAACAAGCTCTTCAAGCGGAAAGTCGGTATCATTTACTACAAATAGAAAGTAACTATAAGAGGGAATGCATTTGCATAACACCTAAAATCATCCTGTGTTCCAACAGGTTTACACACCACATTTCGGGCAGGGCCCATTTATTCCTCAGCTTATGACAAGAACACCCATCCTTCTCCTAAAATTGTGCAGTGCACAGCCTGCCCAGCTTTATACGGAGTTCTGTCTTTCAGACACTGACCCTGTACTACCCACACTCTTAATCTGACCAAGAAAATGGAGGCTCTGAGGATGGTAGAGGCTTAGCCAAGGTCACCCAGTGGCGTGGCCACACTCCTCTTACAGTGCTCGTATCCCTGCTGGAACCCAGGGCAGGGCCTGCACAATTCCTAACCTGTTCAAAGCCTGCCACTAGTCACTGCTGAATGAAAACTTAGATTCCAAAATAGAATATGGTATACGGTTTTATGAAAGTTCTATTTATAAAGACTAAAAGGAAAAACTATTCCTCCACACACTGAATACGCCGACATCAAAAGTGTGGGGTTTCTCCCCTCACCAGCCCACTCCCTGGCTGAATGTCCTACAGTTCTGCTCTGACACTGTCTACCTGGGGATAGCTCCAAACCATGCAGGAGAAGGCTCAGTCCCCAAGATTTCCCCTTACCTCAGACACCAATCACCGAAGAGTTGCTCCCCCAAGTAGGTCCACATTGGCTACAAATCAGCATTCTCACAATTGCCTCCTCAGGTGAAATAACTTGTCGTAATGGTTCACAGAAGTTAGGCAAACACTTATGCTCACCAATTGTGCTATATGATAAAGAACATGATAAATGATACAGTTAAACGGTAAAATGAAAAGACACATTGGGCAAGGCCTGGGAGGTTCCAAAGACAGGAGCTTCTGTCCCAGTGGAGTTGGGGTGTGCCACTGAGGAGCCTAGGTTAAAAACCAAAGTCTCTTTTGTATATTGGGACCCCGGAGGCAGGCCATGCCTCATGGAAAATGGCTTTCCCCTTACCTGATGGCTCGGAGCCTCCTGATCTTCGACACCGCCCCACTGTGGTGGTGTGTGGGGGTATCTATTAATTCTTAACTGATGACTTATAGTCCAAACTCCTGGCTTTGGAAGGGACCTTTTAAATTGTCTTTCTGTTAATCTTTTTTAGAAAATTGGTCGGTCAGTCGCCTCAGCCTGGCAACTCCCAGACCTATCTTGCGGGGAGCTGCCTCATAAGGGGGGGCGGGAAAAACAGACATAGCCTTGGGAAAGCTCAAAGAATTGCTTTCTCTGTCCCGCCACCCCTGATTGATAAGTAACCTGTGACATTTCAAGCCTGAACTCCTTGAGGAAAAACAGATTGTTCTCTGAAGTAGTTATACGTGCCTGGAACCGGGACGCACCGCCCCCGGAGGGAGTAAGATAAAATCCTACTATGACGCCAGCCAAATGATTTGTCTTGGGGTCTGGTGATAACAACTGTAAGTTTATGACTCTGTTTGATGTTTAATCTGCATTCTTTCTTTCATGATTTTTCTTTGTCCGGTAGTTTAAAAGTGTATAAAAACTGCTCTGTAACTGGCATCGGGGTTCACTCCTCCCGAGGAGACTGAACCCCGGCGCGCTGGCCTAATAAACCTTCCTGCCTATTGCATCGAATTCGAGTCACTGTGGTCTTTGGAGCGACAGATCCTGAGAAAAGGCCGTGAGGTCTTACACCACCTCCCAGCACACCAACCTGGAAGCTCTGTGGTTCGCAGATCATTATGGAGGCTTCATCATGTAGGCATAATCAACGGTTAATTCACTCCGCAGCCCCTCTCCAAGATTCTCTTTTTAAAACATTAATTTATTTATTTGGCTGCACTTGGGTCTTAGTTGTAGCAAGTGAACTCTTAGCTGTAGCATGTGGGACCTAGCTCCCCGACCAGGGATCAAACATGTGCCCCCTGCTTTGGTATCGTGGAGTCTTAACCAGTGGACCACCAGAGAAGTCCTGTGTTTTGTGATTTTTTAATTATCATGTTTAGTTATGTAATTCCAATGTACTAAATATTACTTTCCAGGTGGTGCTCATGGTAAAGAATCCACCTGCCAATGCAGGAGACACAAGAGAAGTGGGCTCGATCCCTGAGTCGGGAAGATCCCCTGGAGTTGGAAATGGCAACCCACTCCAGTATTCTTGCCTGGAGAATCCCATGGACAGAGGAGCCTGGTGGGCTACAGTCCACGGGGTCATACAGAGCTGGGCACGACTGAATGAGCACAAAAATATCAACATGAAGCCTTTACCTGTGATCCAGCCAGGGCCAACTGTTGGCAGGGTCAGGAGGCCTTCCAGACAGAGCAGCACCTGCACCCACCCCAGTTTCACAAGCTGAGCTCACCTGGACACCCTTGGCCTGTGGTCACCCCCACGCCCTCCATAGTCACACCCACCATCACCTCTTGTGGGTGAGGCCCTCCCCTTCCCAGTCCTGGGTGCCCACACAACCAAGGCCTGAGAGTCTGTCTGTCTGTCTCTAAAGAGAGGGGAACTCCTCAGGGCACACACCCTGCTCGACCTATCACCCTAGAGCCTGGCATAGAGAAAAAGAGCATTTGGGAAGTGAATCAATGAAGGTGGAACGAATCCCAGAGAAGCGGATTTCCTAAGGCCTTTCTCCAGCAGGTGCAGCCAGTTCCCCTTTTAGCAGCCTCCTGGGCAGAGAAGCTGGTGTGAGGGGTAGGGGGCACAAAACCCAATGTTTTTGGAAGTCAGGAGCAGCAGACTAGATGGACCCGGGGCTTGTGTGGGGCTTGGAGAGGGAGTGCAGAGCTGCTGTGGGGGCTGCAGGGAGTGGCCAGTCTCAGTGAGGTCAGTCCCTGGTTCTTGGGGTCTCCCTGGCCCGCAGCTGTGGCTATGCTAGGCAGCGTGGGGAGGCCCAGGCTGAGGGTGAAGGCGCACAGGGCCTTATCTGGGACTGGCCCCGATCCAGCCCGAGCCACTGACCCTGGGCCTGCGCCCCCAGCCCCTCAGACCGCCTCAGAGAGACACTCACCTTCAATGCGGGGCTGCACGACAGTAGCAGGTGAGAGAGAAAGGCAAGGGGAGCCTTGGCATTAGAAACCAAAACATCACCTCACGGCCAGAGGCTGGACAGGACTCCCATGATGATCTGTGGGGCAAGAGGCGGGGTCTCCAACTAGCCAGGTTTCCAGAGTTCTGGCCAGGACCACCCCCTTACTTGCTCAGAAACGTGGGCTGACCCTCCCAGTGCTGATCTGGAGCTTTCTCTCAGGCAGACAGATGATATCCTCACTCGCCTCCACCTCCTTATGAAGCCTTCCTCTCTCCACCTGTGGGATGTGTGGGGCTGGGATGAGCAGGTGTTCACCTGTGGGCTTCTGAATCCACTGCCCCAGGTGGGTCTGAAGAGCCTGATCTATACGCAATGTTCCAGCACCCTTCACTAGCCACCTGGCCGTCTTTTCTTTGTTATCGGGGACTATCTCATGCCTTGTAGGCTGTTTAGCAGTGTTCCTGGCCTCTGCCCTCTGTCCTCTGGATGCCAGCATTCTATAGTCGTGACCACTAAAAATATCTCCAGACGTTATCAAAAATCACCCCTAGTTGAGAAGCCCAGGCCATAGCCCCTCTAAGATAATGTTGGGTCATAATGAGCGTGCATTACTGCTCCTGACTGGAAGGGGAATACATCTAGCATTAGAATATAGTATCTGTGTACTCTTGCCCAGGGCTAGTATACGAGTACACTGTATCAAAGTTTAATTTGCAAAAAAGTGAAAAACATGACTTTCATACAAGTGGAGGAAAGCATGTCAAATATTTAATAAATGAGGGAACAGTAAGATGGTAAAGCTAATTCAAAGAACTTAAAAAAAAATCTTTTGGCCACGAGGCACGTGGGACCCTAGTTCCCAACCAGGGATCCAACCAACGCCCGATGCAATGGCAGCACAGAGTCTTAAACTTTGGACCACCACTAAGGTCCCCAAGGAACATTTTGAGAAGCTTTTTAAAATTGAAGGATAATTGCTTTACAGAATTTTGTTGGTTTCTGCCATACATCAACATGAATCAGCCATAGGTATACATATTTCCCCTCCCTCTGAACCTCCTTCCCATCTCCCTCCCCACCCTATCCCTCTTGGTTGATATACAGTCCCTGTCTGAGTTTCCTGAGTCACACAGCAAATTCCCATTGGCTATCTATTTCACTTACAGGGTAAGTAAACTTACAGGGTAATGTAAGTTTCCATGTTACTCTCTCCATACATCTCACTCTCTCCTTCCTCCCCGACGCTTGTGTCCTTAAGTCTGTTTCCTATGTCTGTGTTGAGAAGTATTTCTAGTGCACAGGCAAAGGCATTTCAAAGTGTGCTGAGAGACAAAACCCTGATAATTACGTATGGGGCAATAAAATTGTAATCTTTGGGGTTATCTTTTCTACTGGACAGAAAATCATGAGTTAACATGTAATTTCTCAGGTATATTTTCCTACATTAGTGGCTTTCAAAGTGTAGTCCCCAAACTGGAAATCTCAGCAGACCAAGGAGCCTGTTGGAAAATTTCAGGTCTCATTCCAGAGCTAATTAATTAGAGAAACTCTGGGGGTGGAGCCTAGTAATATTGTTAACAAGCCCAGCAGGTGATTCTTAAACACTCTAAAAGTTTGATAACTACTGGTCTAAATAGTCAAATAATCTTTATTTGTGAAACTGAAGAACCTAGGTTAAAATTTTACGTCTCCTTTGTGTTAAAACCCCGGAGGCAGGCCATGCCTCATGGAAAATAGCTTTCCCCTTATCTGGTGACTCAGAGCCTCCTGATCCTCCTTGACAAGCCCCACTATAGTAGTGAGCGTGAGTTTTTCTATTAGTTCTTAACTGATGACCTATAACCTAGTTTCCTGGCCTTGCAAAAAGACCCCCTCTCAACGATGTATTTTCTGTCAGACTTTTCCGGGTAATTGTTCTTCTAAGGACTGGCCAACCACCGCAGGGTGGTCAGCCAGCCGTTTCGACTTAATTACCTGCAGACCTATCCCACCAATCAAACGTCCTCACCCCACCTGTACCTGCCTATGGCCCCCTATCACATTGTTCCCAACATCCTGACCCCACTCCCACCTGCCTGTGATTTTTCGGTATAAAAACCCTTCGCGACCAGTGTTCGGGGTTCACTCCTCCCGAGGAGACTGAACCCCGGCGCGCCGGCCTAATAAATCCTCTTGCCTATTGCATCGAATTCGAGTCACTGTGGTCTTTGGAGCGACAGATCCTGAGAAAAGGCCGCGAGGTCTTACA
>SJYW01015565.1:90623-102741 GCA_006410735.1 Raphicerus campestris | reverse complement strand
GAAAAAAATTTTTTTGATATGGTATATTGCAGCACTATTGATTTCATTGTACTGATGTTTATGATTTTTAAAAAGATCTTTTTAAGTGTGATCAATTTTAGCAAGAATTAACTTTCCATCTCTATTTATGAAGTGGTTTGTCATGGGCTCTATCTGTCCTTTCATAGCTTGAAAGGCTGCAACAAAAAAACAATCAGGGCCTACTGTATAGGTGAGAGGCATAGAACTGAAGAGAGAAATCAAACTTTTTCATTTCTTTTTTGGTCATTAGTTTATACGCTAGTGTATTTTTGTTGTTGCTATCTTTTGTTTTTATCTACTTAAGGGAATGCTGGAAACTTAGTTTTCCTGGTCTGTTCACTACTTCAAGCTCACCAGTAAGCTAATACAATGTAAAGCAACCTTTTCCTCTCCCACTAGATTAAGAAAAATTAAGATAAACAGCTGATGTTGGTGAAGCTGCAAAAGCATTCTGAGCGTGTCAACTCTTACAGGCTTTTTGCTCTGCAACTAAAGGGATTTATCAAAATGAAATAAAATACCCAGGCACTACCAGGCACTTGATGGCGGTATCTAGGGTACTGGTAATGTTTCCTTATTTGGGTGTTGTTTACATGGGGCGTACGGTTTATGAAATTCATTAAGCCCTGTATTTGTACTATGTACAATTTCCTGTATGTGCACTCTACTCCAATCAAGTTTTACAAATATATCTTTTGCCACCACCCACACCTGCACAGTAAGGGCACGGAAGCGACCTGAACACCCCTGCAGAAAGGAAGGCCTCCTCTGCCTTAAAGAGAACAAATTAAACGGCTTCCACTCCCTCTTCCCGCTGCTTTGGTTGTTTTCAGTTAATCTGGGGGTTGGCGCTGGTCCTTCCCGGGGAACGGTTCTGGGGACGGACAAAGGGACTCCGCGTTTCGCTCTCCCCTAGATCCCAGGAAGCCCCGCCCCAGCGTCACGTGACGGCTGCATCAGCTGACGCGGCGCGACAGGAAGGTGAAAGTCCTGGGCGCAGGCTTCCTGGAGCAATGGTGAGGGATGAGGGTTGATACGAGGCTGTGGTTGCTGAGGGTGGGCATGGTAGGAGCCCCCAAATTCCCCCGCCGCTGCTGCGGGAAGGAGATGGGAAATCTTCCTGGGCCGCGGAGCAGACACTTGCGTGCGGTCGTTAAAGCCGAGGGTCTGGTAAAGAAAAGCCTCCCTCCATCATCCTCCAGCAGGGCGGGACGGTAGGCTTGGAGTGTCTTGACTGGAAGGAAGGGCCCGAACTCTCGGGGGCAAGAGCTGGGGCTTGTCTCTCCAGGCCTTTCTCTGCCCCTGAGTAGGACGTCCCGAAGGCGGACCTCCCAGCCTTCCTGTAGAACTTGGAGGAAAACTTGCTGACAGTTTCGCTCAGTCTTCTGCACTATTAGGAAATCCCTTTGCTCTTCCCAGAGGCAGAAAGGAGTATATACGGACTGGAAACGTCTCAACTTATCCATTCATTCATTCCTTTAACAGATTGCGAGTGCCTACTGTATAACGGGACTGTGCCAGGCACTAGGGCTTGGGCTGCAGGAGGGAAGGGCAGAGTTAGAGGCTTGAATGGGCAGTCATAGTTAAGACCTGAGCCGGGAGGGACTAAACTCACCTTGTGCATAGTACCAGAAGGCTTCCCAAGGATGACATCACCCGAGGGCCTGGGAGCCGGGAAGAAAGCTTGCTGGGGCAGAAAAAAAGCAGCTAGTGTACCAGGAATTGGGAGGCATGGAAGGGGGCTGGTGGGAGGCTGTATCTTCAGATAGGGAACAGCATTCAAAGACTTCAGGTTAGTGAGAGCGCGGAACCATAGGAATGAGTGCATTTCATCACCTGGAAGAGTAGAAACTAGAGGCTAGTGAATGATGAGGCTCGACAGATAAGCAAAGACTAAAGCTTGCTGGGTCTTTAGAAGAGTTTGGACTTTTAAGAAAGGATGGCAGGGAAATGAGGAAGAGCCTTTCAGCTGATTTGTTGAGAAAGGGAGAGGGGAACAGCCTGAGGCAGCAGACACTCCCCCACCCAGGAGGTGGTAGTGACTTGAGAGAGAGTGGAGATCGAAGTGGAGGAGGTCAGTGGGACGCAGAGACTAAATGCAAGAGGGAGAAGGGAGAGGGAGGGAGCTGGGTTTGGTTCCCAGGTACCGGTGCTCAGTGGTGGTGGGACAGGTAGGGGCAGGTTTCAGAGGAAAGAGAACCAGTCACTGTGATACATGCTTAGTGAGGCCTCTAAGTGCCCAGGTGCACCAGGTAGGAGACAGTCTGGATTTAAGGGTCTGGAGCTCAGAAGAGAATCTACAATACGATGGCAGTTATAAATTTGGGAGTCATCAGCAGGATGATCTGTCTCAGCCACAGTGTGAGTTCAGAAGAAAGGGTCTAGGACAGAACCTAGAGAAATGCTGGTATTTTAAGAAGTTATACAAGGAACACATTCTTATGGTAAAAATGTAAATAATACAAAGATGGTAGAAGTCAGAGAAAGTCCAGAGATGATAAAAAAGTCCAGTGGGTAGAAGTCAGGGGCCCATAAACTTAGGAAAATATTATATCTCAATTTTCACTAACTTCAAGCTGAAATTTAATATTTCCTCCAGTCATGAATGTTGGCAATAGACCTCAGTATTATTAGCAGCACCTCTGACTTTGTCACCAATAGAAATCAGATATTTGCATGTCACAGCTGTTGGCATTATTTACATATTTATGCTCATTTCCAAATTACTTTCATCACTTGAATTGAAACATATGTCACATCACCAATTGGTTTTGAATATTTTGATAACTTTTTTTTTTTCCTGCCACACCATGTGGCTTGAGGGATCTCTGTTCCCTGATCAGGGATTGAACCAAGGGCCACAGCAGTGAAAGCCCAGGGTCCTAACCACTAGGCAACCAGGGAACTGTCTATTTTGATAACTTTTAATTAGTGTCTTTTACTGTGTAGTTTTTCCTATGTACTTTATTCATTTGAAAACATTGTTTTGAGAGAGGCCTGTAGCCTTCACCCGATGCCTGATAAGTCCATGCCACAACTGTTAAAAATGGCTGAAGCAGGGAAAGAAGGCCCAGACTTTCCTTAACACCCCACCACCTCACCAGTGGTCCCAGTGCCTTGCCTCAGAGTAATGACAGCAGGCAGTCTGCTGAGATCACCACTGAGGGGCTGGGGGTGGGGAGGGGTGAGCCAGCAAATGAGACAGAGGCCAGGCCAGAGGGAGAAATCCAGAAGAGTATGTTGCTTCAAGAAGGATGGGTTTGTGTCCGCTGTTGTGAATGAGCTAAGGGAAGAGGAAGACGAGTGACAAAAGTCATTTGTGACCATGGCTAGAGGACTTCACTGAGGTCACATGTGATCAAGGGGTTGGCAGGCCAGAAAGGAGGTCTGGAGGTGGGTCATGGAGCAGGTCTGAAGTGAACAGTGAACAGTGGGGCAAAGTAGAAGACATGGAGTTAATGGGGCTGCCTTGAGGGCCTGACAGAATCAGGAGAATGTGGATTCATTGTGTCTCCAGTTTGCGGGTTTTGTTCCCAAAATCTGAAAGCAGTGCGGGTAGAGGCATGGAGAGATGAATATCTGCACATTAGAGCTTTGCTGCAGAAACAGGGCAAAGGACAGTGGATCAGGCGGGTGGAGGGTATTAATATGTGGTTGACTGGGTGGGTTTGCTTTTAACAGAAGAGAGACCTTGGATAAATAATAAAATATGATATGTGGTGTGATAAACACTGTGGAGATCAAAAAAGGAAGGAGCTAGAACATGATGGTGAAGAGCTGTTTAAACTGCTTCTCTGAGCTAAAATCAACATAAATCATGCATGTGTAAATGTATGGTTCATTAAGTTTTGACGTGTATGCTCATGAAAACATTACCATGATCAAGATAATGAATACATCTGCTGACCTTTCCAAACTACCTTGTGTGAGGGACTATTTAAGAAAGCAAATAGTCACAGAAAGCCCATCAGAAGAGGTGTCATTTGGGCAGAGACCTGAGTGAAATGAGAGAGCAAGTCACGTTTAATTTGCAATAGAAGCAACAGGGAGGCCAGTATAGCTGGAGGGGGAAAGGAAGAGCAGGTGAGAGGGGCATGTGTTCTGTGCGGCACCCCCAGCGCTTACAGTGGGTTCTCCCACAGAGCAGGCACCCAGGCATGTCCGCAGAGCAGGTGAATGCCTGGGACACGCATCAGAGCATTTGGTGGCAGCAAGAGTCAGGGAGAGTGTTCTCTAAACAGCCTGGTAGTAGGGGAGAACAAGTGGCCAGAGTTCGTCCATCTTGGCAGGGAGCAGGAACCCCGAGGAGCCAGCGCGGGAGACACCTGGGCGTGTGTCAGCCCGTCCTCCGGCCTGACCACTTGCCTCACTCTCTTGCAGAGGTTCCGATTCTGTGGTGACCTGGACTGTCCTGACTGGGTCCTGGCAGAGATCAGCACGCTGGCCAAGATTGTTGAGTGCATGGGATCTGGGGGTGGAGGCAGGGAGGGATTGCACCTGGGGGCTCCTGGGTGGGTGGAGGGTGGTGAGGTCACTCTTGAGTTGGGGTCTCAGCCCTCTTGGGCCATTCTCACATGCTGTGTGACTGATATGTGGCCAGCCCTCTCTGAGCCAGCCCCTCAGTGTGCCTGTGTGACGTGGGTCAGTCTGACTGATACAAGGCCTCCCCCTCCAGTCCTCCGTGAAGCTGAGGCTGCTGTGTGGCCAGGTGCTGAAGGACCTTCTGGGAGAGGGGATTGACGTGAGTACAGGACCCTGCCCGCCACGGTCCCATGACCTGCTGACCCCACTGCCCTGAAAGTGCACCAGATCGAGGTGGAGTAGGTGATCAGCTCCCACCCTCCCTGGATACCTCGTGTCCTTACCACAGGGTCCAAGCCAGGGGGCTGGTGAGCAGGGGACCAGCCCCGCCCTGAGAGCCTCCTTTCTTCACAGTATGAGAAGATCGTGAAGCTCACCATGGACGCCAAGTTTGGTGAGCAGCCCACTGGCTCCACAGACCTTTGGGTGACCCTGGGTACTCGGCCTGGGGCCTGGCACAGAGGCCCCTCCTCCTGACCCACTCTGACCCACTGGCCCCAGCGGAGGAGATAAGGGAGGAAAGCCACTGCCACCCCAGGGCCTCCACCAGCTCCCAGTGGGGCAGTGGCAGTGCTCGTGGCTTTAGGAGGCCTCGGGACTCTGAGCTGAAGATAGTGGGGCCACAAGGAGGTGTTTGGGGCCGCAGTCACACCCCCACTCCACCCACGGCTCCCCCCCAGAATCAGGCGATGTGAAGGCCACGGTGGCGGTGCTGAATTTCATCCTCTCCAGTGCGGCCAAGCACAGCGTGGATGGCGAGTCCTTGTCCAGCGAACTGCAGCAGCTGGGGCTGCCCAAAGGTATGGGGATTAGGGCAGGCAGGAGGGTGACCTGTAGGCCAAGGAGTGCTGGGCAGAGGTCAGGCTGTGTGACCTTGGGACACGCCTTCTCTGGGCCAGGAGCCTGAGACCTGCGCTCTGAGCCACCTAAGCCCAGGCCCCCACCTGCTAGCTCAGGGGACCTCCTTTCGTCCCCAGAGCACGCGGCCAGCCTCTGTCGCTGCTACGAGGAGAAGCAGAGCTCCCTGCAGGCGCGCCTGCGGGCCTGCAGCTTGCGGGGTGAGTGCAGGGTGGGCCTGGGCTTCATTCTGCAAGGTGCCTGTGGTTTGGGAGGTGTTTGTTCAGAAAGGATACTTAACCGAGTCCTGTCAAGCAGTCACAGGGCTGGGATTCCTGGCTCCAGCCCAGGTTTCTCTCCTCTGAGACCTGCCCTGGGTAATCTGACTTCTTGGGTCAGAGGGATGAGAGCTTCTCAAAGGCCACAGAGCCCTGGAGGGTTCAGGGTTGAGCTGGGGTGAGGGCTTGGGCCGCCTGGCTCCCCGGCCTGTGACCTCAAGCCCCTCTCGTTCTCGCAGTGAACAGGCTGGTAGGCGTGGGCTGGCGGGTGGACTACACCCTGAGCTCTAGCCTGCTGCGCACCGTGGAAGAGCCTTTGGTCCACCTGCGGCTGGAGGTGGCCGCTGCCCCAGGTGGCCCTGTCCAGCCTCTTGCCATGTCNATATCTCAATTTTCACTAACTTCAAGCTGAAATTTAATATTTCCTCCAGTCATGAATGTTGGCAATAGACCTCAGTATTATTAGCAGCACCTCTGACTTTGTCACCAATAGAAATCAGATATTTTCATGTCACAGCTGTTGGCATTATTTACATATTTATGCTCATTTCCAAATTACTTTCATCACTTGAATTGAAACATATGTCACATCACCAATTGGTTTTGAATATTTTGATAACTTTTTTTTTTTCCTGCCACACCATGTGGCTTGAGGGATCTCTGTTCCCTGATCAGGGATTGAACCAAGGGCCACAGCAGTGAAAGCCCAGGGTCCTAACCACTAGGCAACCAGGGAACTGTCTATTTTGATAACTTTTAATTAGTGTCTTTTACTGTGTAGTTTTTCCTATGTACTTTATTCATTTGAAAACATTGTTTTGAGAGAGGCCTGTAGCCTTCACCCGATGCCTGATAAGTCCATGCCACAACTGTTAAAAATGGCTGAAGCAGGGAAAGAAGGCCCAGACTTTCCTTAACACCCCACCACCTCACCAGTGGTCCCAGTGCCTTGCCTCAGAGTAATGACAGCAGGCAGTCTGCTGAGATCACCACTGAGGGGCTGGGGGTGGGGAGGGGTGAGCCAGCAAATGAGACAGAGGCCAGGCCAGAGGGAGAAATCCAGAAGAGTATGTTGCTTCAAGAAGGATGGGTTTGTGTCCGCTGTTGTGAATGAGCTAAGGGAAGAGGAAGACGAGTGACAAAAGTCATTTGTGACCATGGCTAGAGGACTTCACTGAGGTCACATGTGATCAAGGGGTTGGCAGGCCAGAAAGGAGGTCTGGAGGTGGGTCATGGAGCAGGTCTGAAGTGAACAGTGAACAGTGGGGCAAAGTAGAAGACATGGAGTTAATGGGGCTGCCTTGAGGGCCTGACAGAATCAGGAGAATGTGGATTCATTGTGTCTCCAGTTTGCGGGTTTTGTTCCCAAAATCTGAAAGCAGTGCGGGTAGAGGCATGGAGAGATGAATATCTGCACATTAGAGCTTTGCTGCAGAAACAGGGCAAAGGACAGTGGATCAGGCGGGTGGAGGGTATTAATATGTGGTTGACTGGGTGGGTTTGCTTTTAACAGAAGAGAGACCTTGGATAAATAATAAAATATGATATGTGGTGTGATAAACACTGTGGAGATCAAAAAAGGAAGGAGCTAGAACATGATGGTGAAGAGCTGTTTAAACTGCTTCTCTGAGCTAAAATCAACATAAATCATGCATGTGTAAATGTATGGTTCATTAAGTTTTGACGTGTATGCTCATGAAAACATTACCATGATCAAGATAATGAATACATCTGCTGACCTTTCCAAACTACCTTGTGTGAGGGACTATTTAAGAAAGCAAATAGTCACAGAAAGCCCATCAGAAGAGGTGTCATTTGGGCAGAGACCTGAGTGAAATGAGAGAGCAAGTCACGTTTAATTTGCAATAGAAGCAACAGGGAGGCCAGTATAGCTGGAGGGGGAAAGGAAGAGCAGGTGAGAGGGGCATGTGTTCTGTGCGGCACCCCCAGCGCTTACAGTGGGTTCTCCCACAGAGCAGGCACCCAGGCATGTCCGCAGAGCAGGTGAATGCCTGGGACACGCATCAGAGCATTTGGTGGCAGCAAGAGTCAGGGAGAGTGTTCTCTAAACAGCCTGGTAGTAGGGGAGAACAAGTGGCCAGAGTTCGTCCATCTTGGCAGGGAGCAGGAACCCCGAGGAGCCAGCGCGGGAGACACCTGGGCGTGTGTCAGCCCGTCCTCCGGCCTGACCACTTGCCTCACTCTCTTGCAGAGGTTCCGATTCTGTGGTGACCTGGACTGTCCTGACTGGGTCCTGGCAGAGATCAGCACGCTGGCCAAGATTGTTGAGTGCATGGGATCTGGGGGTGGAGGCAGGGAGGGATTGCACCTGGGGGCTCCTGGGTGGGTGGAGGGTGGTGAGGTCACTCTTGAGTTGGGGTCTCAGCCCTCTTGGGCCATTCTCACATGCTGTGTGACTGATATGTGGCCAGCCCTCTCTGAGCCAGCCCCTCAGTGTGCCTGTGTGACGTGGGTCAGTCTGACTGATACAAGGCCTCCCCCTCCAGTCCTCCGTGAAGCTGAGGCTGCTGTGTGGCCAGGTGCTGAAGGACCTTCTGGGAGAGGGGATTGACGTGAGTACAGGACCCTGCCCGCCACGGTCCCATGACCTGCTGACCCCACTGCCCTGAAAGTGCACCAGATCGAGGTGGAGTAGGTGATCAGCTCCCACCCTCCCTGGATACCTCGTGTCCTTACCACAGGGTCCAAGCCAGGGGGCTGGTGAGCAGGGGACCAGCCCCGCCCTGAGAGCCTCCTTTCTTCACAGTATGAGAAGATCGTGAAGCTCACCATGGACGCCAAGTTTGGTGAGCAGCCCACTGGCTCCACAGACCTTTGGGTGACCCTGGGTACTCGGCCTGGGGCCTGGCACAGAGGCCCCTCCTCCTGACCCACTCTGACCCACTGGCCCCAGCGGAGGAGATAAGGGAGGAAAGCCACTGCCACCCCAGGGCCTCCACCAGCTCCCAGTGGGGCAGTGGCAGTGCTCGTGGCTTTAGGAGGCCTCGGGACTCTGAGCTGAAGATAGTGGGGCCACAAGGAGGTGTTTGGGGCCGCAGTCACACCCCCACTCCACCCACGGCTCCCCCCCAGAATCAGGCGATGTGAAGGCCACGGTGGCGGTGCTGAATTTCATCCTCTCCAGTGCGGCCAAGCACAGCGTGGATGGCGAGTCCTTGTCCAGCGAACTGCAGCAGCTGGGGCTGCCCAAAGGTATGGGGATTAGGGCAGGCAGGAGGGTGACCTGTAGGCCAAGGAGTGCTGGGCAGAGGTCAGGCTGTGTGACCTTGGGACACGCCTTCTCTGGGCCAGGAGCCTGAGACCTGCGCTCTGAGCCACCTAAGCCCAGGCCCCCACCTGCTAGCTCAGGGGACCTCCTTTCGTCCCCAGAGCACGCGGCCAGCCTCTGTCGCTGCTACGAGGAGAAGCAGAGCTCCCTGCAGGCGCGCCTGCGGGCCTGCAGCTTGCGGGGTGAGTGCAGGGTGGGCCTGGGCTTCATTCTGCAAGGTGCCTGTGGTTTGGGAGGTGTTTGTTCAGAAAGGATACTTAACCGAGTCCTGTCAAGCAGTCACAGGGCTGGGATTCCTGGCTCCAGCCCAGGTTTCTCTCCTCTGAGACCTGCCCTGGGTAATCTGACTTCTTGGGTCAGAGGGATGAGAGCTTCTCAAAGGCCACAGAGCCCTGGAGGGTTCAGGGTTGAGCTGGGGTGAGGGCTTGGGCCGCCTGGCTCCCCGGCCTGTGACCTCAAGCCCCTCTCGTTCTCGCAGTGAACAGGCTGGTAGGCGTGGGCTGGCGGGTGGACTACACCCTGAGCTCTAGCCTGCTGCGCACCGTGGAAGAGCCTTTGGTCCACCTGCGGCTGGAGGTGGCCGCTGCCCCAGGTGGCCCTGTCCAGCCTCTTGCCATGTCCCTCTCAGCAGACAAGTTCCAGGTCCTCCTGGCAGGTGAGGCTCGGCTGTGTCGGGAGGGTAAGGGGTGCCCTGAGGTTCCGCCTAACTGCCACCTGCCTGCCTGCCTGCCTCTCCCTGCTGCAGACTTAAAGCAGGCCCAGACCCTGATGAGCTCCGTGGGCTGAGAAGAGCACAGGCCCCATGTGGAGCTGCCCTCGAACTTCTCATTTGGGGGCGGCCCCAGCTCCAGGACCCTGCGGGTCTGGTCTCCTGGATCTCTGGCTTGCTAGGTTACTGCCTGAGAATCCAGCCTGGGATCCTGAGAACACATCCAGCATTGCCTTCCCTCCCCTGTGAAAGGCACTTATCAATGGTTTTCCTGAGAAGGAAGAATAAACACAAGTGTGAAAAGTGTAAAGAAGTGTGTGCGTGATTTCTTTAGGGTTCAGATCAGAGGTTTCCATGACAGAGATCGAGTGATACGCTGACCTATGGTACATTTTCTTTTCTCAGCTGCTGACTGAGGCTGGTCAGGGGTGAGGCAGAAGGAGGACCAAAACGAGACAACTTGTCTGTAGACAGGAGAATCAGGGCTCCAGCTCCCAATCCTAGGATGCTCTTGGCTCTGCCCTCTCTGTGCTGGCCTTGTCTTGAAGCTGGCAGCAAGTAGGTGGCCCCAACACCAGATGCCCCAAGTAGAGAAAGGAGAGAGCCCTTGCCTCTGTCATCTTCTGTAGGAAGAGAGAAGGCCCATGCCTGAACCACTCATTGGCAAGGGGAATGGGATAGTGGGCTGGATGATTGTGATCTCACCCCTAAATTCCTATGTCCAAGCCCCAACCCCAGTGAGAGGGTTTTAGGAGGTGGGGCCTCTGGGAAGTAATTAGGTTCAAATGAAGTCATAAGACCTGCATGATGGGATTAGTGTTCTTATAAAAAAAAGGAAGACAGACTCTCGCTATAAACATGTACTGAGGAATGGCTATTACCAAAAAGACTACAAATAAAAATGTTGGCAAGGATGTGGAGAAAAAGGAATCCTTGTTCACTGTTGGTGGGAGTATAAATTGGTGCAGCCACTGTGGAAGCTATATTGAGTTTCCTAAAAAAAAAATAGGAATAGAACTATCATATAATCCAGCAATCCGACTTCTAGGTATTTATCTGCAGGAAATAAAGACACTAATTTAAAAAGATACACATAGCCCAATGTTCATAATATATTATACATGTCACTCATCCATATGAAATAATGAAATTTTGCTTTTTACAAAAATATAGATGGACCTAGAAGAGTATTATGCTTAATAAATCAGAGAAAGACAAAATAGTGTATGATATCACTTACATGTAGATCGAAGAAATGAATGAATAGAAGAAAACAAACAGATCCATAGACATAGAGAATAAACTAATAGTTACCAGTGGGAAGACAGAAGAGGGGAGGAATAGACAGGAGTAGGGGATTAAGAGGTACAAACCTCTTTATGTGTAAAATTAAGCTTCAGGGACACATGTACAGCACAGAGTATACAGTCAATGTCTTATAATAACTTTAAATGGAGTATAACTATAAAAACATTGAATCCCTATGTTGCACACCTGAAACTAATATAAATTAACTATATTTCAATTTTTAAAAACGACAAAATTGTAAGACATTTTAAAGAGTAAAGGGGGAGAGCAAGACATTTGCAGATGAGGAATAACTAATAAAATTGTCACCAGCAGTTCTAATATAAAAATTTAAAAAGGCTAAAAGGAAACCATAAATGAAAATATTTGCAAATGATGTGACCAACAGGGATTAATCCCCCAAATACATAAACAACTCATGCAGCTCAATATCAAACAACCGAATCAAAAAATGGGCAAAAGATTTAAACAGACATGTTCCCAAAGATATACAGATGGCCAAAAAGCACATAAAAAGCTATGCTCAACATTGCTAATTATTAGAGAAATGCAAACCAAAACTACAATGAGGTAGCATCTCACATCAGTCAGAATGGCCACCATCAAAAAGTCTACTAACAATAAATGCTGGAGAGGGTGTGGAGAAAAAGGAACCCTCATGCACTGTTGGTGGGAAAGTAAATTGGTACAAACACTATGGAGAACAGTATGGTGTTTCCTTTTAAAATTAAAAGCAGAGCTACAATGTGATCCAGTAATCCCATTCCTGGGCATGTATCTGGAAGAAAGCATGATTTGAAAAGATACATGCACTCCAGTGCACGTGGAAGCATGGCTTACAATAGCCAAGACGGTGAGCAACCTAAACGTCCATTGACAGACGAGCGGATGAAGAAGACGTGGTGCACACACAGTGGAGTACTACTCAGCCACAAAAATGAAGTGATGCCATTTGCGGCAGCACGGATGGACCTCGATATTATTATGCTAAATGAAGTCAGTTAGACAGACAGACAAGGGTCATATGATAGTACTTAGATGAAAAATGAAGTGATGCCATTTGCGGCAGCACGGATGGACCTCGATATTATTATA